>BCLK01000114.1:0-125662 GCA_001748405.1 Paraphoma sp. B47-9
CAATCGGTCTCTTTGAAACCAGCGCTGTTCCATAGGGAGCACGTCAGAAGCTTTCCAAACCGCTTCCTTTAAAACGTCAGGTGGGAAAATGTACTTTCTTTCCGAGTATCAAAGAACATGGTCGATGTTTGAGAATTGACTATAGCACACCGTTTTTGGCCTGTCGTTCAGATCGTGCCGGGATTTTCGGCAGCGCTCATCATACATCGGGCCAACGAAATGCACCTGGATGCCCAAAACAGAGAAGTGGGACCACATTGGTGACTTCGCTCAGATCTGGTACGCTGGTGTTGGCATCACACAAGTGGAGACGAAGACTAAGCGCTCCCGAGGAATATTGCTATGTACCTTGAGAGTCAATATTATTGACTCCGTTTGTGGTTTGGCTAATCAGGGCTTCGAAAAGTGCCTCTGTTATCGAGACGAGCTCGCACTCAGAACTGTGAAGGGCGATCGAAACTTCGTCGGCTCATTCTTTGGAGGGAAGTGTGTCTGGCGTCAGAGCACCAATAGAATGATTATGCTTGAGAGTGGGCAGTAAAGGCCAGCAAATCTTGAGCGGCGGATGCGCCTCAATATCCATTTCAGCACATAAAAGTAATTCGAGCTGGCTCCCGCCGAAGGATAGGACTACCAGCGACCGATCTGATACAACTTCTGACACCGAACAACACGATGATGAGTGAGCGACTCCGCCCGTTGCTCTGTTCTCGCCGTATCAGTTTATTGATGTCGTGCCTAGTTATATGTCGCCTTTTTGACTTGATCCTGTCACGGAGGAGATCCGCTTCGGATCTGCCGGAGAACAATAGCAACGTAAATGATGTCGGATGCATGAGTACATGAAGCTTACACACGTCAGGTTCCGCTCTCACCAGTCGACACAAAGCCAATCGGCCCGACCCCACATACCTAGGTACTGTTACCCCGCCACTCCACATGAGCTCCACGCAGCTGTTGGGGATCATGCATGATTAGTGCTTGGCCTCGATGGGATACTTATTTGCTCCCCGACACCGCTTCTCCATAGATTGAAAGATCGATAGAGGGATTCCTGCCCGGGCCATGCACGCCTAAATCTGAGTATCAGAGCCACAAAGAGGCATCATGCTACATGTTATTTTAGTCTTTGCAATTCTTGCGCTCATCGTGGACTACTCACGCATACTATGGAAGCGTCGATACCTTCCTCCTGGACCATTTCCATTTCCTATTTTCGGAAACCACTTCCAGACCCCTTCGCACAAGCCATGGATCACCTGGGAGAAGTGGGCTCAGCACTACGACTCGCCTATGGTCACGCTCTGGATCGGAAGATATCCGCGTATCATATTGAGTGATGCGTGGGTCGCGTCCGACTTGCTGGAGAAGAGATCGGACATCTTCTCGAGCAGGCCGAGACTGATCGCGATGGGCGATGCGATCAACGCCACAAACACAAATCAGACAACTCTGGTTTACGGTGATCGGTGGCGGGTGCATAGAAAGCTAATGGTACGTGGTTTTCCGTACCCTGAATCTGCTATAGTCTTTGCTGATGAAGCAGCACATGGCTGTCGGCTCCCAAGCAGTCCGCAAATACCGCACCTTCCAAGCACAAGAATCGGCGATCCTTGTCCGTGACTTTCTGCTCGATCCACACGATTTTGAACTCTCTATTGAGCGCTACTCCGTCTCTGTCACTTCGATCGTCGGCTGGGGACGCCGCATCGACCGCAAAAACGACTACGTTGCCCAGCAAGCCCTCAAACTGATGGAAGCTGTCAATTTCATCATTCCTGGTCTCTACATTATGGAAGCTGTTCCATGGCTGTTACATCTCCCTGCTTGGTTGTACGCACTACCCAGTCAAATGCGATTAGGTGCAAGTATACTTTCGCGCTACTTTTACTTGCTTACACAGGAAGGTGCTGAAGCCCAGGAGGACAACTTTGGGAAACATGTCATGGCTTCGCAGCAGTCTAGCAATTTGACGGATGTTGAAGTGGCCGGTCTCATGGCAAATCTTATTGGTGGAGGAGTTGATACAACGAGCAGTACTATGATCTCGTGTATCTTGGCAATGGCGTGCTTTCCTGAAGCGCAAGAGAAAGTCCACGCGGAATTGGATACAGTAGTTGGGCACGATCGTTCTCCAGATTGGGATGATATCGACTCGAATGCTTTACCTTATTTAACTGCCGTGGTACGTCTCACATGCGTAAAAACTGGTGACATCTCTAACATGATTCAGGTCAAGGAAACGCTCCGATGGAGAACTGTAACTGTTCTTGCAGGCATTCCTCACGCCAATACGGTCGATTTCGACTACAAAGGCTACCATTTTCCTGCTGGAACCAACTTCACGGGCAACATGTGGGCCATCCATCGACATCCACGAGACTTTCCAGACCCAGATAGATTCCTACCAGAACGGTTTTTGGATGGAGAAGGAGGGGCAAAGCAGCCTTATCCGAACAAATATGGTATGAATCCGTTTGGCTGGGGAAGGAGGCAATGTAGCGGCCAACCACTTGCTGAACAAGGTTTACTGTTTTCTCTCGCGCGAATGATCTGGGCTTTTGACATTCTCCCTGGATTGGATGAGAACGTGAGTATTTGCACTTGTCATATACATGTGAACTGCCGCCTTACTCATGGTCTAAATCAGGACAATCCGGTCAATCTGGATATTTTCGCTTATACTGAAAGCGAGAACATGCGACCAGAGCCCTTCCGGGCGCGTTTCACTCCACGCTCGGACAAGATCAGGAAGCTGCTCTTGACAGAGGCGGCAGAAGCACGTGAGGCTTTGAGAGTCTATGATGGAGAAACGAGAGTTTCGATGGAGGATGCGATCAACAATCCTGCCAAGCTCTAAGGACATGTTCTTATGTTTTGCCCATGGATAGGCAGCTGCGCGTTTCATGTGTGCATGAGAAGATCGGGACTGAAAGAGTCGGGCAAGTAGGCCTTTGTTTGAATTCAGATGCATACACCCCCGCCAGAGATTGACGATGGCTGTTCTTACGACAAAATGCTACTGTCGAATCGCGATATTGTTGGCTGTAGTCATAATGCATTTATGAGTGCAGCGAAACGATTCATCGCTTGAGGCAGAGCAATACTAACATAGCGTTATGCTCATTTGTTCGACCAAACACGTCAGCCGCGATACCATCACCTAGGATCATGCGACAGTCGAAACGTCCATACGTCGAACAATAGAGAACCATGTGGATCGAACTATACCTTGTCAAACATGATTCTCATCGCACGATAAATCTCTGGGGAAGCATTCTAAAACGCACATGGCTGTCGTGTCAGTCGTCATTCACCTTACATTTACGCATGAATTAATAGTTCTTTGGTTTGTTACAGAGACGACTTGATGTCTAGAGAAGTATAGAAGACGAGATCGCGGAACGATTATGAAAGCAGCAGGTATTGCTCAGCGACGACTATCCAATTCATGGCAACGAAAGTCAAGCTAGGTTTGCCATGTGGCTGACGAGATTTGAGCAATAGCCCTCTTGCCGCATTTCAGTAAAAAACTCTTGCTTCTTCCCCGAACACATGGGGGAGAGAATCTATCTAGTATTGCAGGCTGGCTCCTTTGAAAAGCAACCACTGTGACATGTAGACGTTACGAGAACGCGTGATGAAAAGGGCTTAGTTTCAAGCATCCGTGTCCAATTAACGTCGATGACAAGCTTGCCATGCCGAGGCCCGGAGGAGCCGCAAGAGATCACACCCTTGGACCCCTATCGTCGCACATTCGGTACGTATCTGAGCAGCCGGCCAGTAAACCAAAAGCGGCTGCACAGTCCTGCGCTAATGGGAAGCTGCATATGCAGCAGGTAGGTTCAATAAGCCTCTCGCGTCCACTTCCAAAAAAACGCGACTCTCTTCACGACATTGAACAAATCATGGCAACCAATCTGAATCATGCAACTATCAAATTATCTCCCGGAAGTGTAGCTCATGTCTGGAAACCACGGACATCGCCATGTCGAGCCATAATCGTGCTGCAGCATGGCTACGCTGAGTACGCCGAACGCTACACAACCTCACACCACAACGTTGTTGTCCATTTGGTCGAAGCTGGATACATAGTGTATGCGATGGACTTTTGGGGCCACGGTCAATCGCCCGGAACCCGCGGAATTGTGCACGTCGGTAAAGCCGTGCGAGATCATCAAGAGTTGCGCAAAGTTGCCAGGCAACAAAACCCAGACTTGCCTATCATTTTGTACGGTCATTCTTTGGGTGGCTTGACTACGGCCGGCAGCACAGTAGCAGACCAGAGCGACATCAAAGGTGTGATAATGACCGGTCCGGCACTGGCTGAGCCGCTGCCTTTGGGTGGCCGACGATTACTGGGCCTTGCTAGCGCGCTGATGCCCAAAGCGTCTATTCCAAAGAAAGCCGACGTCGAAGGTCTCACGAGAGACCAAAGGGAAATTGAAAAGTATTGGGAGGATCCGGTCTTTCATAAAGAGCCCATCTCGTTGTTACTGGGCGCGACAGCGCTGGACGTAGCGCAAACTGTCTGGGCCGGCTTGGAGGTGTGGAGAGTTCCGACACTGCTTTTACATGGAAATGCCGACACATACTGCGACTGGAAAGCCAGCAAGAAGTTCATAGAGGGTATTACGTCAAAGGATAAGACGTTTGGTGTTTATGAGGAAGGGCGGCATGAGCTGTTGCATGATTTGGAGGGTGATGCGGTACTGAAGAGGATGATGGATTGGATTGCAAGTCATATTTGAATTGCCAGCGAAAGTTCGCATATCTGTAAACAACTTAATGCAGGAAAGCCACAACTCAAATCCTCAAACCCTTTGAGCTTTGTATGACTTCACGAAAAACAAACAACGGGTGTAGTTGCTATATGTGTACAGAAACTTTCGGAAAGATACGTGAAGATCTAAAGATTAAGTCCGATATAAACGGTTGGGGATAGTATACAGCCGATAGACAAGGACTATTATGGTTTGGGACCCACGACATACGCATCTACAAGTGTTCCGAGAAGACGATCGTGGAAACTCGCTCGACGCCTAGGTCCACCGAAAGACCGCGTGGAATCGTTGCTTCCAATCTTTGATAGTGGCAGGCCGTCTGCAACGGGCCGAGAAGGTAGTCTGCAATTGTATTGGCTTAGTGCAAACAAAGAAGTGATCGAGGAACTTCGTTACCGCGTATCCACTGCGAGACGTCTTAGACGTGGTCTTGAAACAGGCTCTTCATCCTCCTGGTGCTTTTCTGGGTTCGCGGAATCGATGCGATGGAAGTCCGCGCCTCGAATAGGCGAGTGCTCCGCTGCTCGTCCGTCTATTGAAAGTGAGCGATAGGCTAGATCGTTGTTGTATACATCTGTAGCCACTTCGTCGCTCGCTCTAAGCTTGTTCTTCTGGTAGGCAACTCTTGAACATAGGGGTACGGAATCTGGTATGAGCTTTACGAGCAGCCAGAGAGCTATCCGGATGGTGCTTATGTCCGGGTTGATGCCATGTGGAGTAATGGTCAGGGCTGACCCAAAGCCATCTAGAAGAGCCTGTCTATGCTCGTCATCCATGATCTTGAGTAGAAACGGTACCTCGTCGGTGGTCTCCTCTAGAATGACTGAGTCGGAATCGCTCCTCCCAGTGGTGTATTTCTGTAGTGCGTCCATGAGTGCATCAAACGCTGGACATAAGCCAGAAAGAATGAGGTCGTGCCCGAAGATGTCTGTTCCAATGAGCTTGTATTGGGCCCAGGATAGTATTTGATCGTTGCACAACATGGCATGTCTTGCGAATCTAAGACCTTTGACATCGAACTCGATGAATGACGTATGTTCTGGCGGGTCGTCCATGTGCCTTTGGTGTTCCTCGTAAAGACACAAGGTATGTGCCACCAGCAATGCTGAGCAAGTGCAGAGAGGCTCATCGGATCGTTTGAGAACGTCGAATGCTAGGTCCTCGCTCGGTTGGTCGTAGTTCACTTCTGGATGTTGGAAATCGGAGCACAGCGACAGTAGGGAGTAGATGCGATCTCGTGGTATTTCGCATTCTTTGTCGCGAAGTTGATCCAGCAAGTTGATCAAAGTCTTTGCGCGAAGCTTGCCAGGTGTCTGAACGACATCCGCAAACCCTGCAAAAGTGCAATCACTGAAATTGCTGAGGTCAGGATGATCGAAGTGAGTCATGGCTCCCACAAGATCAGAGAACTTCAGTGACTCGCGGCCTACAAGTATCATTACACTTCGAGCAAGAAGTATCTCTTGTGTTACCTGATCGTACAAGGATCGTTAGCAAGGCCACTATGCTTGTCATTGATTGCAGGCCTTACCCATGCGCGACTCCAGTATTCGTGATTGAATATACAACTTTTCACAATATCCCTTGTTTGCATTATGGTGTTCCAGGGTGTTCCAGGATCCGAAAAGAGCGATTTTGATTTGCTGTTACGAAAGTAGGTCATGAACGGAGCCATCGAGGGGAGTTTGCCCAACCACAGATAGACAAGAAACGCCCGTGAGAAAATCCGGCCCATCTGTTTGACCTGATGATTCCGTTCTGGAATATTTGTTTGGTCGATACATAGCGAGTCTATCCAGTAGAAGGTCATTGGCATGATCCGAACCATATCCAGGAAGTCGAACAGATTCCTTTGAACATAGAAAGGCAAGCCGTTGACCAGGATGCGCACGCGATCGCCGGGCGCACCCCATCTATACGACAGGCACACATAGGATGCACGTTCGAGAACGGAATGGCTAATGTAACATTGGATTGTGCCGTCCAAAGATAATTCGGAGGACACAGTGACGAGACGAAGAGAAGATTGTGTTTGATCGAGAGGTTTGTGTGTGAACATGCGGTTGTCGGTTGGCGACGGTAACGGCTCTTCCCTGCTCTGGACTGAGACCGAGCGATTTAGGAAAGCGTTGACTCTCTTCATGGTTGGCTAGATGCTGTGGGACCCAGGAAAGTTTCTTTGAAGGCATGCAGTCACACCATAACGAGGGCCCATGCGTGGAACAGGCTCCTCACGACGGTAAATGTCCGGCATGCGCCGGAAAAATCGCGACCGAAGAGGATTAAGTTCGCTGATCTCGATATGGGAAGGGTGGCAGCAAAGAATAAAATCGCATTTTCTCCTGACTCCACGGCTGGCGAGGAAATTAATGAACTCTGTTTTGTTAAGCACAGCGGGCTGGGATGCACGTTATCGAGTAATAGGTGCGGAGAAGGGTCTAAAAGTGGGGCAAATCCTTGTATATTAAGCGAGGTCACGCGACAACGCGTAGCGCGTCTCCACCTCCATGTTCACATGTCTGTTCATGTCAGGACTTGCCTCACTTCCATTTTAGTTTCATCTCGTATTTCAAAAAATACCCTTCGGAGAACAATGGCACGTTACTCAAGTTACATTGGTGATCCAGCGAGATTCAAAGGCTGTTGTGCTTCGAGAATGGGGGCCTTAATCCTGCGACACCCAGGCGCCAGTGGGGCGCAGCTTGTAGCACCCTGATCTTACTTCCCGTCAGACAACAACTTCTTCACTCTCCTCCTTATCTGTGTTCACAGGATGTTCTTTGGCAACAGTGCGGAAAGCACACAAAAAGATGAAGGGGCATCTCTTAGCTCAGTGCTTCCGACGCCTTCGCTCCGTGTGGAACTTGCACTCTTAATACTGCTATGCATCGATTCTATGCGAAGCGACCTGACCGCTACTTTCGATGCCCACGAAACATCCTCCACAGCTCAGGCTGCGACGTCGCGATCCATTACGACCTCGCCAAAACCTCCACAAGACCTCCTTGATATTCGCGAGTCGACAGGCAATGATACCCCGAGAGAGCATGTTGCAAAGGGGCGTAGTCAAGACGACATGGAATCTACACATATGCAAGCTCTTCGAAGAAGTGCGCTCACGTTCTTCGATAAGTGGCGCGCTGGAGTTATGCACCGCATTTGCGACGTACTTTGTGTCAGAGGCGACACAGTGCGGCAAGCAAAGGCAAGAAGGAAGCAAAGATTGGACGAAGCAGCGCGACAAAATCAGGGAATCTCGTCTTTGATCGACTTCGACGAAGACCCCTTCGCACCGGCCGCACCTCGCAAGACAAGAAAGCATGGCCAATACAACGTCATTGAGACGCAAATACTGGTCCTCGAGGAACCAAAGCGAGTGCTGATCTTGCACTGTCTTCTCCTCTTGTTGTTGAGTTTGGAGAACTATTCGGCTCATTCAAGAGTGCTGCTGTTACATCTTGCGAGTAGCTTGGAACTTGAAACTAATCTCTTGGATCAACACGAGAAGTCGGTCGCTCAAGGACTTCTAGCGACAGCTGCTTCGCAAATGGATGCAGAAGAAACGGCCAAGAAGCATGCCTCAAATGACGCTGCGTCTCGAAGATGGAAGGTTGGTCTTGCTGCCGTTGGCGGTGCGGTTCTCATTGGTGTGACTGGTGGTCTCGCTGCCCCGTTGCTGGCAGCCGGTCTCGGGACAGTCATGGGCGGTCTCGGTTTGGGTGTCGTCTCGACGTACCTCGGCGCACTAGCAAGCAGCTCAGTGTTGGTGGGATCGTTGTTCGGAGCCTACGGTGCTAAGATGACTGGCAAACTGATGGACCAGTACGCCAGAGAAGTCCAGGATTTTGAATTTCTTCCTGTCAAAGGTAGGCCAGAACGATCGGAGCTGGTACATTGACCTTTGCTGACTTGTAAAGACCCCGATCGTCCATCACTTCAGCGAGACCACGAATGGGCCGACGAGCAAGATGCACGCGATCCCACAAAGCGCGAACAGCATCGGTTGCGCGTCACAATCGGTGTCAGCGGCTGGCTGAGCTCCACCTCAGATGTCTTCAAACCATGGGAGGTCATTGATACCAACTCAAGCGAGTCATTTGCTCTACGGTTCGAACTAGATGCAATGCTTCGTCTAGGCACAACCTTACAGGATGTGCTCTTCAGTTATGCTTGGGATGGTTTAACATATACCGTTGTCAGTCACACACTGTTTGGCGCATTGTACGCAGGTCTCTGGCCGCTAGGATTGATCAAAGTGGCCAGTGTGCTCGACAACCCATTCAGTGTCGCGATCGCGCGCGCAGACAAGGCTGGCAAGGTTATGGCACATGCACTCATTGCTGGAGTGCAAGGCAAGCGCCCCGTTACGCTGATCGGCTATTCCGTCGGCGCACGTGTGATCTTCGCCTGCCTGGTCGAACTCGCCGATCAGCACGCTTTTGGTCTTGTGGAGTCTGTGGTATTGATGGGAACACCAGCACCTTCAGACAGCTTGCAGTGGAGAAAAGTGCGATCTGTTGTTGCTGCTCGAGTAGTGAACGTCTACAGTACCGAGGACTACGTTCTTGGTTACCTTTATCGCTCAACAAAGCTTCAGATGGGCATTGCAGGCCTAAAAGAAGTGGGGGCTGTGCAGGGTATCGAGAACGTGAACGTCAGCAAGCTCGTCAGCGGCCACGACAAGTACCGCTACCTCGTTGGCAAGATCCTCGTGAATATCGGCTTTGGGGACGTCGACTTCAACAAAATTGCGGAGCAAGAGCGGGCATTGGAACTGGCGGAAAGGAAGAAACAGCGCGTAAAGGAGCAGGCCAAGAAAAGGAGCGAGGCCACTCCGTCGTCAGAAGATGCGCAGCCGAAAGCAAGCTCGCCAAGTGTCCATCAATCCTCTTCTGAAATCCTTTTCGACTTCAACACTGAGGTTTTGTCGAAGAAAGACACCCCACCGCAACAACCTCCACAAACTCAGACCCTGGTATACACACAGGGTCGATTAGGCCAACAACCTGCGAGAAGCTTAAATCGTTCTCTCGGTAACGAAAACCCTGTACATCCCCAGATCTCATCTGATAGTCGCCGATCAGACTCATCCTTGCCATCAAGCACCCCACCGACAGATACCGTTCAGTCATCAACCACAAAAGGCGAACGTGGGTTTGCTTCCGTCACGAAGTCAAGACAAAAACCATCAACATTAACGTCACTCGCCGAAACACGAGATCATCCACTGAATCGAAAAGTCGAAAGTACCCATACAATACACTCCGCTGCCGAATTGCATTCGATAACCGCCAAACACGCAGATAACAATCATGCAAAGCATGCAGCCGTTACGGTCACCGAGGTGCTTGTTGTCAAAGGTAATGAGGATACCGAGGATGAGAAGGCCGCTTCAACTGCTCACGACGGGTTCGACGACGATGACGATGAGGTCAGCAGCGAGTTTGGCGAGCTGGTAATGGTAGATCCTGTGCCACTAGATGACTTTGACTACGGACTCATGTAGTAGAGATAAATAGATTGTACGCCAAATTGCAAGTACGATCTCATTCCTTAAATCAAAGTACTCTCTACCGTGCTAAACAACCGCACTCAAGCGATGCCTCAATGACGCATTTCTGGCGTTTTGAGACTTACCTAGGTACCGTCTGTGTCGAGCATATTGATGAATATTGAAGCTCACATGACTCTGTGATTGATGCAAGTAGGAAATACATGCGTCATGACAGTCCTTCCTTGATCCTGGCCCATGAGATGCTGCTTTGCGCTGACACAACCGTCAAATGCGCACGTATCTATGAACATTAGCCACACGTACCTCTGTTCCATGAATCTTACACTTACGATCCAGGCAGTAATACCCCTTGCCTTTGTGATTGAAACATTCACCGAAATTGCAACCGTCTATGGCCGATCAGGAAGACTGCGGGTGTATATGGTTGGAGACTAGCGCCGAAGAGTACAGTACTTACGGTCTAAACAATACGCACTTCCGCTTGCATCCCTTTCCTTAACGCAATGTGCTTCGGCACATTTATCTAGGAAATGCTATAAGTGTATGATGTTGCAAAACGCAGGCGCAATAGCCCATGTAGTAAGCGGATAGAAATCACACTTACGCGACACGCAATAGAAGCTAGGTTTCGCTCTCCACAACCCGCATCGTCCTCCCCGCGATCGACATTTATCTAATGATCTTCAAGTCAGATATTGTCCTAATCTGCTCGCGATGTGAACGTACCTCGCTCACACGCTCCACAATACAGCCCAGTGTGGCTGGGCGATACCACGCCTGCTAACTGCGCACTTGTGGCTACGGGACGATCGACATGGTTGCCAAAGTCGGGCGTGACGCAGCGATCTAGATACATATCAGTACCCGTGTTCTAGTCTACCATGGTAAGGAAAATGGTACGTTTGGAACAATATGAACTATTGGTGGCGCGTGGACTCATGCATCCATCCATGAATCCGCAGGAATTATCTAAAGAAATGCATCAGCCTACAACACTAGTAACTGGTGTTCCGGGAGTTGGAACTCACGCCGACGACAATAGAGCGCGCCTTCGACGACGACGCGGTCGAGGCATGTTTCGTTGTCGCCACGGCATTTATCTATGCTCGTTAGTGTCGAGGTCTAGATTGAACTAGTGAAGAGAAGAGAACGACTTGCGCGAGATGCAGTAGTGTGATCTATTCCCGTTCTGAGAAGCTGCATATTCAACGCAATGCCTGTCTTCGAATTCGCAGCCGTTGTACGCTGGAGCAGGAGTGCTTATGATTGGAGCGCCATCGTCGTGAGAGTCGAGGTAGTTATACTGCATTGCAGAGACAGGTTTGTCTATTCGTCAGGTATTGGTGAGGCAGACGGGTCTTTGTGTCTGAAAGCAACGAGGCTGAGATTTGTGTCAGGCTACGTCGGCTTGTGGTCGATGAAAATCGGTCCCTGAGCCGGGGAATATGTATGAACAAGAATAGAAAAGTCAAAAGATCGTCACAAATGCAGCACCTCTGGCGCGGGCAGCTGAGTGATCCTGATGGCGGAGTGACAGAATGAGTCGGGAGCCTGGAGCCGCTGAGAAGGCTGGCTGGCGATGGTGGCGCTTATTCGTCCATCATCACCCAATCGCTACCTGAGTAGAACATCCCCACCATAGCATCACGCAGTACATCACTTTGCCTGGCCGTGGATTTATCAACTTATGTGAAGTATGTTTATGTAGCGTAGGGTGCATTATGTTTGCCCAACGAGGCACAGTCACACGCTTCGCGCAAATGGACTACGCGAACAAGTCACTGGCAGTTGAAATGCTTTAATCCTGAGCATCTCCTAGTGGCTGAACCATATCTATCTTTTAGATCTACCGTCTCTTTCTCCACAGCTGACTAGCTGGGTGGATTTTGCAGTACAAGCAGCAGCTCTTACTCGGATACGCTTTTACCAGCACTTTCAAACGCATCAAAGATCCGTGGAGCGCCTATTCCTTTCTCCTGCCACCGATACCTTTGCACTTTTGTCTTTCTGCACAAACTCACTGGATGAGAGGATACTCTGGCCAAAAGGGCGAATGACATGCGCGCCACGAAGACGTCTTGTCTTTGAGGATCTCTTGTTACACGACATTCTCCCTGTCGATAGAACTCGCCGATTGCATTCGCTGTGGCTGTGACCTCAAGTTTTGTCTTGCCCCAACTAAGTAAAGCAGATGTCGACTCGGTTGAGTCCAGGGTAATAAGAATGATCTTGAAACCAGGCGATTCACATGTATCGGAGACGTCGAAGACTCGGTGTATTTTTCCGTTGCTAGGCTTCAAAGCATCACTGGTGCCAGGGAAAGTCAACCCGTCGTTGGTCTTGTGGGCAAATGTGCTGGCGTCGGCCAACGAATGGTCAGATAATACCATGTCAAATTCGAAACTTGGCTGATCCATCTCCCCAAGCCTTGGGGCTTCCCAAGTAGGATTGTCAATATCCAGTGCCTGGAGGACAAAAGCGGTAGAGCAGAGGCAAAGCGACCTCTGGCACTCACGCATAACGTTGGCCGCTAGTGTAAATGGAGCGATGTTGTAATCAACCTTTACTTGCCGGCCTTCTTTAGAGCTTAATGATAACAAGGAGTATATTCGGTCGCGAGGATCATGGCACTCCCTAGCGCGGAATCTCGCTAGCAAGAACACCAGAGGCTCAGGCTTGAGTTGCTTATTCCAGCGAAGTGTGAACTGGCGAAATGCATTGCTGCTCTTCGTCGATCTGTCAGAGTAATTGAGTATGCCCCTGTTCTTGAAGTATTCGAGCGCGGCTATCAGATACGTCAAGTCGACCGCCTCGGTTTCGATGCGAACGGTAACCCCACGTGCTAGTAAAATCTCCTGGGTAATCCATGCTCGCGAAAAATAAACATTGTGGATGATGTTTTCGCTTATCAGAGGAATCGTAGCGCGGACTATTTTATAGCTCAGGGCAGATGTAGGCTGGCCCTTGTTGTTGCGTATGGCCTCAATGGCGGGAAGGAGCGCTCGCGGTACTTTGCCGAGCCAAACATGAACACTGGCTGCATTTGAGAAGATCTGGCCCATTTGAGCTACCTGGTGATTCCGCTCAAGTACATTTGTTTGGTCAATGCAGAGTGCATCAATCCAGTATGAAGTGCTCTCCTCCGGTCTCGACCTAGATTCCGCGTAAAGTACTTCCAGGAGATCGTACAGGTTCTGACGGACTTGGAAGATCTTCCCATTGATCTCTATATTTCGCAACACACCCGCTTCGCCCCATCTATACGATACACACCTATATGATGCAGTGACCGAAGTGGGCCAGACATGGCATTGTAACAAGCCCTGCGTTGAGGTTGATGGCAGTACTCGCATCAAGCGAATTGACGTTCGAGTGTGGTCGAGAGGCGAGTGTATGAAATACTCGTCGTTCCTAGCATCTTCTTCTGGCACTTGATTCGTGTGTGCGTCCATGGATCTTGCACTACCCGCCCTATTCGCAACTTGCAGTGAGATGATAGGAACTTAGGCAAGCGACGAAAAGTGAAGCGAACAGGTCGAGATTGTTTGGGAACCAGGTCACGGTAAGGAAAAAGTTCGTGTGTGCTAGAAGCTGATAATGAGTTTATTCTCGAAGTGGGAAAGCTGAATCCTGGGTCGCGTGCCTTCTAACATATTCGGTGTCCGTGCGCAGAGAGTGAGGAATGCACAAGGGTGAGCCGCGACTGACGCACGATCAACCATTACAGTATGGCAGAGGCACTTGCTAACTTGACCGTAGTCAGAGTATACTTGCCGGCCATAATCACAGCCTTTCCACTCTTGCTAGGGAGCGACATCATGCACGTCCTCCACATCCACTGTCATCATCTAATTCACCGACCTCACCCAGCCACCATCCGTAAAAAGATCTCGACACCGGATGCAATATCATCATCTTCACAAGACTCACTTTTACACGCACCCTTGCCAATTCGCTGACAGGTATTGTGTTCCTTTCCAAGAGGGCCATGAAACCTCTCAGCGACAATGCTTCGTTCTCAGCTCAGTCGAGGTAGTGCCAAGGTAGCCGAGAGCTCCGAGAGCCGATGACCAGTGGCAATAGACTGGTATATTCGTAGCCTTGTTGTGAACGAGTGCTCGCGAATTGCTGCAAAAGCGGTGGTCCATAGCAGCTGGTGGCGACACAGTTCCAAGATTCGTTCCCACGGCTTCTTCATCCTTCAAATTCTTTGCCGCCGCCCACATCCATTGTACTTTCCACGCCGTACGCATCATCAAAGCTGGCCAGCTGCACTCCCCACATGTCGCCCTCTTCTTGGACGGTCTCGGGGTCTTCATCCCCATCCCAAATACCATCGCCAACCCATCGGAAGGCGAGTACCGCACCGTCCTTTAATCCTGCTCCTTTGGGGCAGTCTTTCACACTCGCCACGCCTGCTGCTCCGCCATTCGCTTTGGTGCTCGCTTTTGCTTTGCCTTTGCCTTTGCCGCTGTCTTCTTCACTCTCGTATGCCGGGTATTCCCACTCACCAGGCTTGAACCCTTGTTGTGGATCGTGGATATCGACCGGTCGGCCTAGTTGAATGTCTGACGACGATGCAGGAAGCGGGATTGGCTCGTTTGTCTTTGGATCCTTGATGCCAGTCTCTTGAAGCGCGTCCAAGAGATGTGACTTAACGGTGCCGAATGTATGTAAAGGATCGACATGGAGTAGCACTGTGGTCTTTCGAGCTTTGAGTCGGAGTGTCCACGTAAGCGGGGAAGGTGTCGTCATTGTAATTATTGGTATTGATCGTGTTCACCGTGGCGTGCTGGCAGCGTGGAGAGGCGTAGCGAATGGAGCAAGCCTGTAGACGCGTCGGATCTGCGTGATTTTGGTAGCGAAGATTGTGTGCCCGGAGTTTAGAGGGCAAGAACGCGTTGATGTTGGTGATAGAGGAGAACGTGGGGTAGAGGAAGTCACGATGCCGAACTCTTGGCGTTGCTAAGGTGGAGCTTCTCATTGATCCGAGCTCTAGATTTCTCACCCCTCCACCAACACCGGAGCGACAATCAGGGCGGTGATATCTCACCTCAATTAGTCAAGCGTTCAATGGCGACTGAAATTCTCACATCCGAGGAGGTCCCTATGGCGCCTACCAAGACGGCCCTCCACCCCACCAATTCACCGCGCCTCGGCATGCCCTTCGATCGCCGACTTCTCCTCACCACTGCGCTTTCCTCCTTATGCGGCTTCACACTCGGTAGCACATCGGCAGGCCGTCTAGCTTCTCTTCGATTCCGCGCAGAAAATGCACATCGTCTACCTATTTCACAGCCTGGGTGGTATCTCTACTACAAGTCCAAGAACTACTACAAATGGCGCTTTGGGATTGTCGAAGGTCTGCGCAAAGGTGCGATGGTAGCAGCGTGGTCGAGCGTCTTCTTCATTGTCGAAGAATCGCTTGACGTGTTCCGGGGCACGTGGCGCGCCGGCCGAACAATGGTTGAAATGGAAGGCGTGGACGAGCTCGATATCACCCGCATCGATCGGGGTATGGGGAAAAGCAGAGATTTCTGGTCAAGTGCGTGTGCCGGGATGGTCACTGGTGGGCTGTGGAGCGCATGGCATCAGTTTCCAATAAGCACCGCAGCAAGAACTATCCGGATGGGATTGCTGGCGGGCGCTGGGTACGGGCTGATGCAAGATGGCATGGTCTGGGCGAAGAACAGGTGGGGCACTGAAGAGGAGGGCGAGAGCTGGATATACAGAGGTGCAAAGAATAGGGCGGCGGCTCAAGTCAACGGCAACAGCAACGCTTCGTGACGCAGTTTGAGGAGATTGAAACCGCGACCTCGGGATGCGATCACGCACCATCACTCTTCGAGGCATGCCGCATACCGCGGCTCAGGAGGTGCGGCTTCCAACGCTGCTGGACCCACATCGCACATCTAGATTTAATGTGCAATCCGGAACGACGTGCAAGATGCAGCTATTACACGAGCCCCAGGCCTAGATGTTACATGCTCTTGTCTTCTTCCAGCTTGTCTCACTAAGGGCTCCTCGTTCGCAGAAGCTGTAGTTCAGCATCCGCCCTTCCGCCGTTCAAATCTGGGCCAATGGCCATACCATCATATCGGACGATAATTCGACCCTTGTCTTTCAAGATGTCATCAGCCTCGTCGGAATCTCGATCAGATATCAGCGATGGCGCGCCGAATGCTTTGCCTGTTTCCAACGGGCTGAGTGTTATGTTCCATCGATCGAGTCTCCACCAACCCCACAGGAGTGTCACAACCGACACTAGTCCCGCAAACATCACAACCAATGCGCCGCCCAGGTAGCGCAGGTCAGCTTGATGGACGATGATAGAACTTTTCCTTTCTGCCGTAACGTTACGGTCGAAAGCGCCGCTAAGTGACCCGCCCAGGGTAAATGAAGCCTGGGTCATGAAGTATTGCATGGCCTCGAGAACATAAACGGTGGGCGAAACGTATTCCTGTCTGCATCCTTCTGGGTGGTTCTCCTGAGGATTCCAAAAGATCGTGGCAGGAGAGTTCGAATCTACTCCGTCTGGCTTGAGCCGTGACTTGGCTTCAAGAAGGCGCCCAATCGCGAATCCAACGCCAGAGAGTGGTCCGGATCTCGTGCCGTCTGGAGCAAATAGCGAGTCGCCCGTAGAATTGGTGACATATTTGAAGCTTCGATCGAGGACCGTTACTTTAGACCATTCGAGTGTGATGCGCAGCTCGACCATAGCGGCTTGGACGAGACACCGCTCAGATTGCAGCACGCCGAAACACGATTCACTGACATTTGTAAGATGTTGCGTGTAGAGCCAGAGGCCCGGATCGTGGGGCGCTTCAGCGCGTGTGACATTGATCTCGAAGACTGTCTTCCCAACATGACCCCTCAGGTTTACCGTCTGATTAGTTGACTCGCAATGCGAAGCCATGATGCCAGCGCTCGGGACCACCATCTCGCAAGTGCTGTTCACCGGACATGCGAATCCGCTGCAAGTTTCCACTGTATCTTTCGGGCATAGGTGCTCCCACTCCTCTAGAGTAGGGACATGGCCAGGATAGCTGTAGATGGTGGAATTCTGCCAGTAACGCCTGAGCACCCTTGCCCCATTCACACTCAGACCTGTAGCCAAAAAGGATTCTTCATTCTCCGTACGTTTTCCAAACCACCCTTCTGTTATTCGGTCTACGATAGCCACACGCATTGGGATGTTCTCGACAATCATTCTTCGCTCCGTGCCCAAGGCATTCTGCAACAATGGATTCGCGCCAAACTTCACACCAGCCACAATCAAAGCCGCAAGTGCAACTCTTCTCGCATCTTTTCCAATCTTCAGAGCAGACCATAACCCCACCCCCGCGCCACGTTCCCAGATCAAATGCAGACTCTTCAACGTGGTTCCTCCGTCGCGACTCACAGCGCACCACCATCGCACTGCCACGCCAAATGACAACACAGTCCCCAGGCAAATATTCACCAGCGACGATATTAGAGCGAGGAGTACGGCCGGCGAAATGTGCCAAGAGGAAATCGCATCGCCCTCAGCAATGTGTACGATCAGAAAAGCGGCGAGCATGGATAGTGGTATGAGTCCGAGCAGAATTAGAATCGTTAGACGGGATAAAACATTCGGAGGTGTGATAAAGGATTTTTTCATCATTTTCGTAGGCTTAGTGGAGTCGTGATTTGTGATATGCCATGTATAGATTCTGAAATGTGTGCACGGAAGCAAAATCTAGTTCGTAGTAGTATATACATAACATAACCCAAGAACCGCACACTACCGGTCAACGCACCTCACCTCACCGCGTGGCCAGCTTGCGCATATGTCTCATGCCCGCGCACCTCGTTATTTGCTTGTGATCACACAGTCAAAAAATGGCCTACAAGAGGATTACAAGCATCATGCACAGCCAGGTAGGTAGGCAACACTTGCGAACATTCAAGTCAAAAAGCGCGATGTGAGTCGAGTGATCGAGAGCCTGTTCAGCTATGTTTCATACCAAGAGTGTTTGCAGGTGTGAGAAAGTGTGGTTGGTTGAGTCGCAGAGTCAGCATTTTCAGCTCCGTGGCGGAGTTGTATGTTTTCGTATTTTTCGTATCGTGAGTAGGTACCAACTTTGAAATGGGGATCACGAGACATAAGAGCGCTGCGAGACCTAGTATTCACGAATATGCTTTCATTGCTTTTTGCATCGTTGATTTGCGTGACCTTTCGTCCACGCAACTTGAAGCCACCCTAGCATTTCCTCACCTGGTACTTAATCCTTGTCGAATCTGACAGCAGGTTGTTCGCGAATCCAGCTCAAATCGACCTTGTGTCCCAACAACTCTCTGATATTGCTTACGCCGTACTTCATCATGGTCGGCCGCTCCAAGCTCAGTCCAAAGCCATAGACGCGCATGTCCTTGGGTAAGCCCATGGGCTCCAGCATTTCCGGGCGGAACATGCCCGAGTTGCCAATCTCGAGCCACTTCTTGAGGCCCTTGTGGTAGCCGAAGATCTCCATGGACGGCTCGGTGTAGGGGTTGTATGCGGGTTTGAAGCGCAGGTTTTCGATGCCCATGTTACGGAAGAAGTCCTCGAGGAAGCGTTGCAGACCACCGAGAGTGAGCCCAAAGTCTGCGATGACACCTTCGATTTGGTGGAACTCGGCAAGATGGGTGGCGTCGACGGTCTCGTTGCGGAACACGCGGTCTATGGAGAAGTAGCGTGCTGGGCGGGGATCTTCTGCAAGGCGATGTAGGGCCCAGGTAGAGACGGCGGTAGTGTGGGTACGGAGAACGAGGCGGAGACTTTCTTCCTCTTGCCATTGGTAGCGGTAGCCTATTGAGCCAAAGGCACCATCTTGGTGGACCTTCTTGACATCATTCCAGTATTGCTCAAAGTCACGCGGCTTCTTCGGTCGACTTTCTGATTCCTCCGTCGCGAAGAGACGTTTTGAGCCTGACTCCATGCGTTCCATGGTTGCTTCGTTCGCTGGGTCGAGCCGTGGCTTATCGGCCTTGGCTGGATGTGAGACGAAGAAAGTGTCTTGCATGTCGCGAGCGGGATGTTGTTGGGGGACGAAGAGGGCGTCGAAATTCCAGAAGCCGGTGTCGACGAAGCTGTGAGTGGTTAGCAGAGGCCTTCAAATCAACATCCATGTGACCTACTGTCCTGTCGGCATCTCGACGAAGCCTTGCGAGAAGAAGATATTCCTAAACTCTTGCCTGACCTTGTTCAACGGATGTAGTGCACCAGCATCTTGATTCGCACCCAGTGCGGCAAAGTTGTACGGCTTGAAGTTTGCAGTTTCCCATGCACCACTTGAGAGCAGCTCGGCTGTCAAGTCGGTGTGCTCTACTGGCATCTCCTTGGCATACTTGGGCCCTTTTGTGACGGTGTAGGTTATGACTTTGACGACGGTCGCGAGTTTCTTCTTCTTGAGGTCGGCGAGAAGTTTTGCGTCGGAGACGGATTGGGTGTCCTGGATGCCCTTGAGCATTTCCCGCGTGGTGTCCTTGGGTTCTTCAGTGACAAGCAAGACAAGCGAGTCACCGTCTTTCTTGATCCATTTGTTCTTGTAGCCATTGGCCACGCCGGGACCAGCGGACTGGGTGCCGACGATGCTCTGCCCAAATGTCAGCCAGAATTGTGAGACCTATCTTCGCAAATACGCACAGGCAATTCCTTGATTGAGACCTTGCCTGCCTCTTTGATCGCCCTCCACACCTTGATCTCGTGACTGCCACCCTCGACGATGCCTTCTGATTCTGGCGTCAGAGAGACTTTGTCCGAGTTCACTGACTTGTATTCGACCATGGACCGGCTGGCGAGCCTGTCGAGGGCCGCCTTGATTTCGGCCTGCGGGATGGTGGGGAAGTCTTCATTGGTCTGTAGCGTGTCTTTGGTGTCGAGAAGGTCGAGGACGTCTTGTGTGAGGTTCCGATTCTGCGTCTCGAGTGGAACGGGCACCGGGCCCCGCGTTCCTGGCATTGTAGCGGTTGTGGGTGGCTTGTTTGTCGGCGCAGAGTCTCAGAACGTGGGGTCGCGATGAGTCGAATGTGGAAAGTACGGAAATTTGGCGGTCCGTGCGTCTACGCGGCCTTCACGCACCTTCATTGGCCTAGAATTCTTACACCTGCAGCGAAGAGCACCTTCACTACGATCTGGGGCAGCTACCCCAAGCTTATAGCTTACTCGGTGCTTGGTCTACTCGACTGCGAGTCGTGAGTTACTCATTGCGCGCTCTCTCCTTCCGGGCGGAGACCACCTGTCGCTCATAGAGAGTAACACTCACCTGGCTTGAACAGACCACTCTCAAGCGATGCTCGAAATAACGCTTCCGAGAATGAACAGTCCAGCATATTGCGTCCTCTCCAGTCACACTGGACAATACGCAACAAGTTCGCTTTTCATAGCAGTGCCGATTACTCCGTTGAAAACAACAGGTCGCAAGTTTGTGCAACATTCTCCCATGAACCGAGCAGAGGCCGTCCGGTTTGCCAAGTATGACATTTGAGGGACACTTCTACACATTAGCAGTCCGTCTGCAGACATCATGGGCTTCAAAACGATATCACGTGATGTCAATTATTACAGTCACTATCACTCAAGTCAAAGATGCTGGACCTGAGTCAACACAGCATGTTTTGCATCAGCCTCACAGTCTAGTCGAAGTGTTGCGAGCTACCTCTACAAAGCATTGTAGAAGATCCGTGGACTTGCACGCCTATTACGCAGCTGCATCCACATCCACGGCACCGATGTTTCGCAGGTTCGGGAGCATCCGCACACGCTGCACGTTAACGTTTCGAGAGGGTGGAGACTGGTCGCTAGCCAGCATGTCAACCTTGGTCGATGACGAGGCTTTTATGCGATGTGCAGAATGTTGGTGCAATACATATATCACCACTCTGTCGCGAAACGCGGAAGACTTCGCGGGCCGCGATCATGGCCGTCGATGCCCCTTGGCAGCGACAATGCCTTTGCTGATAAGCAGCACCATCGTCTTGGATTGACAAATGCGGTGGTGTAGACAAAATGCTCAAACAGGATTGGCGATTGGCGCCGCATCGGGCATTGCGTCTGAGACTGGGTTACATCCGAGGCTGGCATGCCAGAGCGACGGCAGTCAACCGCGCTGAAGCGTGATCATCAGAGGATTGACGTCAGAGCGCCGAAGGATCAGCTCCTCCTGAAGGATTACAGCAGTGCGGGGCTTTAGTGAGGGGCCAATTCTCCGCAAGGCGAGCACAAGGGGATCAGGCAGGATGCAGCGAGAGGACCGTTGGCCTCAGGCGGGAGAATGCCATGCAGCACGGCCAGCAATGCCCAGCGGCGGTGGTGAGCTGCTGTGCAACATTTTTCTGCGCCGCCCGCCCAGCCATCCAGCTCGTATTTTTAGAGGCCGGCGTGCGTGCGGGCAGAGCCAGACACAGAGCGCGGGACGCGTCAGCTTGCTTGCTCAGCCGAGGATGAGCCAATGGGAGTCGCGCAGTTGGTCTGCGCACCAGCAGACGCTGCGAACCGGCCAGGGGGCGTCCTCAACGGGGAGAAGGCTGGCGCAGGGGTAAGGCAGCTCTTCATCTCGCTCACCCGCGACGTTAATTGCGCGCGCTGCGGGAGGAGACAGCAGTGCGGCATCGACGTCAGAAGCTGGAGGCATGCTGCACGCGGCGATATTCAGCGATAAGCACAGACGCTGGAGACGGCGACACAGCAGGACGCAGGCGGTGCGGTTGTTGAGACGACGGCACCACGGCCGTGAAGCCGTAAAAGCTTGGGGGGGATTCTCCTGCAGGGTCGGAACTAAGCAATTGATAGCTGGATGTCGCCTGATTGGGAAGAGAGATCGCCCATCGCGATAACGGTGCCGCAGCAACAATAACACTGTCTTCAGCAGAGGAACTGAAGTCTGCAGTGCCGTCTTCACGCTTCACCAGCGCGCAGTTCTACTTCAGCGAATTCCTCCGCCGACGTGCATCCGTAGCACGGTACCAAAAAAGGCGCCCCAGAAGATTTTTGCGGGTCGCTCTGCTAGCGCGCGAACGGCAGGTGCGAGGCTAAAACTAATCGAGAGCTTGGGGCGGAAAAAGGGTTACAGCCTCTCGCTCTCAGCGCCGTCTTCTCTCCCAACGACTTCGCCTTGCGCGCTGAGAGTAATATTGAAGGTCCCTCGGACAGTACGCTCGTTTCTTCACTGTCGTCCCCCCCACACACTTCACCACCTCCTCATCCCGCACCCGCGCGGCCGAGTACACGCAGGCCCGCCCAGACAGCCAGAGCAGCCCCTAACGCCGTTGCTCACCACCCGCCGCAGATGCGATAAGCAACACGCTCTGCACCGCGTCGCTCAGCATTTTCTCACAGCACATCCTCTTTCACCGCAGCCATGCCGTCGTCACGCTTCAGCCCCGGCAAGCTGTTCATCCGGACGCGCTTCAACTACGAGAAGGTGCCCGGTGCCGAGAGCCAGGCCTCGTCGCCGCTGCCGCTCTTCAACACCAAGTCATGGGGCCACAAGGTGCGCCAGCCCGTGTGGGCCAACCGCATCCAGCGTCCGCGCATGTCCTTTGCGCGTCTCATTACTCTCGCCGTGACCATTGTCGTCTTGGTGTCGATGCTCGCGACGGGCATCTACCGGAGGCACAGGTGGCACCAGCAGCTGCGGCACGGCGAGGACAAGAAGGTGTACCACTGGGAGCACTATCCTCGGTAAGCCACGCGACACGCACAGTACGACCACGTTGCTAACTCCGTCAGACTCAACGGCTTCTTCAATGGTGTCCGCACCCTGGTTCCGTACGGTGACTGGGTGTCCGAGCAGGACTTTGTCAAATACTCGCAAAGCCCCAATCCCGAGGACAACATCAAGCCCAAGTGGCCGCACATGACCAAGGACAACAAGGAGCCTCCTATGGACGCCATCCCATTTGACCCCTACAAGTTCGACTCAGCTGAGTACCTCAAGACGCACGACAAGGTGGAGACGTGCTATCTTGACGACGATGAGAAGGTCGACACCCCCAACATCTACGCGTATCCGGGAATCCCCCAGAACATGACTGCCCCCTTCTTCGGTTCGTATGAGGAGGTCGGCATGAACGACAAAGTGTGCTTCGACCGCTTTGGCCGCTTCGGTCCGTACGGCTACTCTTACTCCCGTGACGAGGGCGGTCTCGAGATGTCTGGCAAGTCTGAGAAGGCTGGTGCCGACAAGATCTGGAGCTGGGAAAAGAAGGTCGACTACCGCAAGGTCAAGTGGGCCAAGGCTCAGAAGAAGTGCTACGAGAAGAACAAGCACCGCTTCGAGACGAAGAACGCTACCGATGCTGAGGAGTCTGCACCCGCGAAGAAGAAGCTTCCTCGCCACGCTTACATTCTCCGCACCTGGACTGGCTACAAGTACAGCGACTATCAGATTCTGACCATCCGCGCCATGATCAACGAGCTCTCCCTCAAGTCCGGCGGTCAGTACGACGTCCATTTCCTGCTCCACGTCAAGGATGACAGCCTCCCCATCTGGTCGTCGGAAGAGATCTACCAGAAGGTCATCGAGGACAACCTGCCCAAGGAGTTTTGGGGCATGGCAACCCTGTGGTCTGAGCAGCAAATGCGCATGTACTACCCTGAACCCTTTCCCAACAACGTCTACAACCACGCAAAGGCTCCCGTGCACTCCGTTTACCGCAGTGCACATTTCGCTCTTCAATGGTTCTCGCAAGCCCGCCCCGAGTATGACTTTTACTGGAACTGGGAGATGGATCTGCGTCTTACCGGCTCCTACTTCGAGTTCCATAACAGCATCGGCGAGTGGGCCAAGAAGCAGCCCCGAAAGGGTCTTTGGGAGCGCTCTTCTCGCTACTACATTCCCGAACTTCACGGTTCCTGGAAGAACTTCACCGAGATGGTCGAAGAGGAGCTATACAACAGCGACGAGAAGCCTGTCTGGGGCCCACCGAAGTTTGAGAACACTGGCATGCTTCCCAGTCCACCTGAGACCCAGCCACCTCATTCTTACCTCCAGGACAACTACGAGTGGGGTGTTGGCGAAGAAGCCGACATCATCACATTCAACCCCATTTTCGACCCTGCGAAGACCAACTGGGTTTTCCGCGACGACGTGACTGGTTACGATCTCGAGCTCCCTGAGCCGCCACGACGATGCGCCATCATCACAGTATCGCGACTTTCGAAGCGATTATTGGATCTGATGCATCGTGAGACCTACCTCATGAAGCACCACATGTTTCCAGAGATGTGGCCACCGACGGTCGCCTTCCACCACGGCTTGAAGGCTGTCTACGCCGCGCATCCCGTCCACTTTGACCACAACTGGCCGCTCGAGGCTCTTGAGAACACATTCAACAAGCCACCCAAGCCCACTGACAGTGTCTTTGGTTGGGGCGAGCACAATCAGCTGGGAAACAGCTTCTACTACAACGCAGCCTTCAGCTCAGAGTGGTGGCGCCGATGGCTGGGCTCCCGCGAAAACGACAAGGGCGGCCCAGCGGCCGAAGAAGCTGGCACCGGCCGTCTTTGCATGCGATCGACACTCTTCCACCCCGTCAAGTACGAGAAAGGGTCGGACTGATCCGACTCACTTTACACGATATATCCTTTAATAGCGAAACTTTCCACATGGCGCCAGAGTCGCGCATAGACTTTTCTGCGCCGTCACAACATACTTTCCACATCTCCGCATAACCAGCGCCACCACATTGTTTCCGGCGCTTTTCATCATCGGGCGGCGTATCACGGCGTTTTTTTGTTTTCCAATCCACGGACTGTACATTGCGACGTTTCGGGTCCTTTCGCTTTTTGAGCAGCAGTATACCTCTTTTATCCTACACAAAAGCCGACGGAAGTGTAATTAAGCCAGACGGCACATCTGGCATCCGCTCTTTATTCGACGCAGAGCGTTGGGGGACTTGCGAGTGTTGACACAGGGGACGATGGATAAGAGCTTTCGCTTCATTTTGATCTGGGCTTTTTTCTTTCCCTGGGGCGTTCAGCATGTTGAAATGTGTAGACGACTGTGCGGACCCTGATTGAGGGGGTCTTGCTTGAGTAGTTTGGGAATTGGGAAAACCTGGATGGGAAGTTGGGGGTTTTCCTGGGGAATTGGATGCAGAATATTCGAGTCGAGTTGTAGAATTACGATGCAATTGAAGAATATAATTACAACTATCACTTAGATCCTTTGTTTTCTTATGCAAATGCGTGTCTCGTTGAGGTCGAATGGTAACCAAGATCTAGACAACTTGAAGCAAGTGCCCGTTTATTAACTTCCATTCGGGATCAATGATCGCTCATTATCGAGCGTTACGTGGACACGCGATGGAGAGCTTGTTGCACTTTGTCACTTCCGTGTGAACTGAGCAGAGTGAGGTAAGGTAGCTCTCAACGATTTTTGAGTTGCACATTACACCAGAAGAAGTAGAGTCTCACCGGCCCGTAGTGCGAATTCTGCAAAGCAGGACACATTAGGGAAAGCTACGAGATAGCTGATTGACATCGTGAGGTGGTCTGTGCGCATAGTAAGTGTGGTGGTCTCAGCTGGAGTTCAGCTGGCGCAAGAATCGGCATATGTGCATTTTTTCTTTTCCCTCATTGATCAAATCCTCATTTATCGTCAGGTTCTCTCATCCCATTCATGTCTCAGTCGCTCTTCGGCATGAGAGATGTTTATGTACCTGGGCTTACGCCAGTCCGTTAGAGGACTAGACGGCGTGAAGGTTGGCTCTCTTCTCCATCGTGCTCTTCGCGGTATTGCATGGCCCCACCGTATATCCCAGATCCACACCTCTTCAATATGGCAAAAAGACTTGGACTTGGGAAAGCGGCGCACGAACCTTCTCTCTTCGTACACAGAGGGGCTATTACGACAAGGTGTTGAAGAACGCGCAGCCAGAGAAGAATTCGACAATACGCTGCCCAAGTTCAAATACAAAGAGGCACTATCACCGCGTCAGTTCCGTTTACTTGAAATTTATAAACGAGAGGAGGAGATAGCGCACCCTCATGAGGACTACACCCTCGAAGGCACCATGTATGTGGCTTCCCTGGATGATACATCGATCAAGTACAAGGCGCTATCATACGTCTGGGGCGACTCGGCCGAGACTGAAAGCATATACATTGACGGGACTGTCAAGAAAATCACGACAAGCTGTGCGAGCGCGCTGCGACGGGCATTGCTCACGGCGCGTGCTGTCAGAATATGGGTTGACGCGATTTGCATCAATCAGGGCGACGATATCGCTGCGTTGACAGAGCGCGGTCAACAAGTTGCCGTCATGGATGAGATTTACGGGACTGCGATAGAGGTTTTTGTTTATCTGGGCGAAGGAAGTGCGGCGACTAGATGTATGTTTCTGTCTTTGCGGAAGATATATTCGGCACTGGTGGATATGAGACAAGCTAGCACATCTGATGAATACCGCTCAAAGCTAGGTGCATATCGCCAAGTGGTGCAGGACGAGACGCGTAAGTACGCAAACCTGATCAAATTCCCCATAGGGGAGAAGTATGCTTCTCGCGTACTAATGTTTCTCTCTAGCTGTACTTGAACAGCTCGACTTTACGCTCCGTGACATGCCCTGGTTCAGCAGAGCATGGGTCCTCCAAGAAGTCGCTGTGTCGCAAATGGCAACAATCTTATGCGGCGACGACATATTCAACTTCCACGACCTCGCCGCCGTCCTTGATTTCACCGCACACATCCCACGCGCCCAACTCTCTGTGAAAATGCTCGGGCTGGCCCAGTTCATGAAGTACCACTGGGGCATGTCCGTGGCCGTCAAAGCGCTGGCCGCCGGCCAAGCAGTGGACCAGGAGGACCTGTTTTCCCTCCAAAATGTGGTGCTGGGTGCGCTTGCGGGGATGTATGCGACGCGGCCAGAAGATCGCATATTTTCTCTCTACGGCCTGTGCAAGCGGTTTGGCTACAATCTCCCTGCGCCGGATTATACTAGCGGGCTAGCGGATCTGTATTTCGAGGTTGGGCGGTGTTTCTTGGAACAGGACGGCAAGCTCGATTTCCTGACTATGACCTCTGGGACGACAAGTGTTATTCAAGGATTGCCGTCTTGGGTCCTGAGTACGGGGGCAATGTGGCTCCCGAGCGAATCTGGGCGCAAGATTCCGACGATGTCGGTGGCTAGCGGGCCTGGTTGTAGTGCTTCGGGCACATCGACGGTCGGATTCGAGCTCCATGGCAAGAAATTACGGGTCAAAGGTCGTGAGTTCGACTTCATTGCCGAGCTTGGCGATGTGTATGAAATGGACATCGATTTGGATGCGAAAATGCAGACGATGCCCGCAATTTCGTTGACCGAGTGTATCGAGAGTTGGTGGCAGGTAATAGATGGCGCGAGACAAGTCCCATATCCTTCTCCTCACGGGACGATTGCTTCTGCGTGGTACCATGTCGATGGACAGGCGTTTAATCATGCTGTTGCGGAATTGCTGACCATGGCGAGAATGACTACAAGGGAAGGCCACACTGCACAACAATTGGAAAGCATCATGTCGCACTTACTATTCCTACGGAACAAGATCACACACCCTGACCCAGCCGAGAGAAAGATATTAGTGCTTCCTGACGAAGCTGACGGACAACTCCATCAAGCGGGGAGTGGCTATGTTCTGAGCACTTCGATGCGCAGTACGCTGATGGAGATATGTGGTATTTGTTCCTGGAAAGCGCTAGGACGGAGCAGCAACGGATACCTAGGCTTGTTTTCTCACGGCTCCAAAGTCGGCGATAAAATTGTGGTCTTGCATGGCGCCGAAGGACCGGTGGTGATTCGTCCGGTAGGTGGAGGAGCGTACCGGTACATTGGCGCTGCATATGTGCAAGGTATCATGAGTGGAGAGTTCTGGGAGGCTGGTACTAAGGATGACGATGTCTGGTTTGACCTCATTTGAAGGCTTGAAGATTGGTGATTGGTTGCGAATCGGGTTTACATTTGAGAGAATTGGTTTGCGTTCGTAGAGTAGCGAAGTATCCATCTCCCTGACATTCTCTAGAGCTATTATTTGTGCAATCTAGACCTCGCGCCACAATGGTGCTTCACGTAGATTTACGGCAGCCTCAATTACATGCCACCTTAGCGGTCTCTCTCTCGAGCCCTGCGACGTTTTCATCAAACCAATGGATAGTATATCAAAGAACCTTGAACAGACGTCTAGAAGTACTCAATATATAGCCTTGGGCATGAACAATCGATAGATTCATCTGGTCGATCACTAATATCCAAATAGCCAAGTAAGTAGATACATGAAAACGGACATGACAGTAGGTAGCCAGCCCTCAAATCTTTACTCCACCCGCTGCTTCTTGTTCGCCTTCTCCCCGACCCTGTCCAGATACCGCTCCTTACTATCCTTGGCCTTTTCCTGCTTCTCAATCTCCGCTGCTTCCTCTGTTTCTACCCACTCATGCGCTGCTTCATCAAATTTCCACCCTCTGTACCACGTTTCCAGAATACTCTCGTTCCCATACTCATCCAGTAACAGTCCTTCGTAGTCGTATGGAATGTTTACATTAATGCCTGCGATGGTCGATTGTCGTAAGGGGAAGATCTGGCCTGAGGTGTATGCGTGTTGATCTTTCGTGTATAACTCGATTGCATCGGGATCGGACTGTTGGACGATTTGGTATGAGTTCGTTTTATACGAGTATTCCCGCGTCGGTGGCTGGACATGGACAGTTGTGATGTCAATGAACAACCCCGTTGACGTATCAATCCACCGCGCATCAATTACATTCTCCTTGTCCTTTGTCGACGTGTTGATAAACGCGGGGTTGACTTCGAGGAGATACTTTTTCCCATGGCGGGCCAGCTCTTCATGTAGCATGCGTCTATCCACGCGGCGATTATCTTGCGCCGTCGCTTCCTCGTCTGATAACTTGCGCACATCGATGGCCAGGTCTGCGGCGCGCGCTATGCGGGGACTGTTGCGTGGTTCGAAATCCTCGGCGCGGAAATGGTGAACAGACATATTCCACCATCCCCCTAATTCTGCGATCCCGCGCTCGTCAACCATGACATCGATGTCGGTGTCCCAGGGCATGATGTGTCCATTCCACCACCAGCCGAGAAGACACCCGTGCATGAGCCATGTTCGCACGTGTATGCGTTCCATTGTTTCCATGTATGCCTTTAAAAGCAGCCGTAAGTGGAACTGCCGCGTAGTATGTGGCAACTCGGCGGATGCGAATCGGCCATCGTAATGCGCGCTGAAGGTGGACTCGTGAAAGAATTTCGTGGGGTGCGAGAAAGATTCGGCGTTGGAGTAGTCGGAGTCGAGGTGTGTGAGGCCGCGAAGGGAGAGGAAGGAGGCGGAGCGGCGGTGGAGGGAGGGAGGTTGTTGTGGTTGGTATCCGGTAGGTGCGGTCGACGCGGTAGGGAGGATGGATAGCGTTAGAAGTAGTAGCTCAGTAGGGAGCCTCATGGTTGAGACTTGACGCCTGAGGTTTGTCGCGAAGCCCTTGCGCCTGCTGAAGCTGGTGGTGAAAGATCCTGCTGTTATCTTGGTCGCATGCTGAGCGTGTTACCGACTTCGCCAAGCAGGGTCAAGGCGGGATGCAGGCGACTCCTCGTGTAGAAAGAGACAATCCAATGCCTCAAACCACTCCAGATGGACAGTTGAACGCGGAGATAACCCACAGAGATCGGCGCGTGGTCGCATCTTTCTATCGCTGCATGTCCAGGTTGGTGAGCCAATCCCGTACGCGCCGAGACTTACGTCTCCCGCCTCGTCATCCAGTGCCGCGCCATCCCAGATCCACACCAAGCTCCGGTATGCTGACGAGGCTCCATTTCTTATTGCTTGTCGTTGCTTGTGTGTATTTAGCCGGATGCAACGGACATCGTGTGTGATCAACCAACGTCTGAGCGAGAGGTGTTCTTGGTGTTGGGGCAGTCCGTGGTAGCGAATGAACAAGGACCGGAGGCCAAAACCGCGGGAACGGCGCCACTGCTGGCGGCGGATATTGCCGCGGAATAGAAGAGGAGCTTGCTCAGGCCTGACCGCAATGAAATTAGAGGTGAGAGATGCCTGTTCGGGCTCCAGAATTGGCATCAAACTTCGACCGACAAGACGGCTCCGCTTTCAAAGCACGCCTTAGCTTCGTGGACAGCGGCCCTTTCTGTGTATGCCTCGCTACTTTGGACCTGCTCGATCGGTCTCCAATTCCAATGTCGCATGATTGAAGAGGAAGACGGAGCAGCAGTCCCTTCCTCCGCGCATGTACAAGAGGCAGGCGGATAGAATGGGCGCTTGCAATGAGGCGCCATGCGGCCAGTGAACGCAACGATCGTGCTAGGCCACACGTTCAGGCTTGAGAGTCCGGAAAAGGCTTGAACGAGCATAGTGCTGCTCATCACTGAGAGTGTGCAGTGGTGAGAGGCCTGTAAGTATCCAGGCACGCAGTAATTTTGGGTTGAATTGCGAAAGCTTCACCATGCATGCAGCATGGACGGGTGGAATACAACTACTGCTGGCACAATACTGTTGCCGTTCATGATGGCAGTGCAAGAACTTATTTCATAGACATCCACCAGCCAATCACTGAGAAATGGCTTTGCTGTCTGCATTGTCTTCGCGGCTTAGCTCTCAGGTGTCAATACTGCATTCCGATAACCGCCAAGTCCTTGAAGGACTCAGCCGCACTCTGCCCCGCCACCTTAACATGCTCTTCCCAGCTTCACTACTTTGGAAATCTCAAGCATATCAAGACGTTCAATATGACTTCATTCTCTGTTCGCACCAAGCTGACCCCCAGAGATCCAACAGATATAGCTGCTGTCCAAGCGGTTGACTGCCCCATTTGTCATGGCTTCACCCAACCAAACCTCATTCAATTGCATGAGCTTGTTCAATCATGCCGGTCCTGCGCGGGATGTTACTTTTTCCAAGGCCTAATAATTGCACTCACTCGTGCTGGTTTCGATATTCCGCTAGGCTCGTCAACGCCATTGTTCCTGAGCTCGTGGTCTCTGTGGGGTCCGGAGCACTTCTTGACGGTAGCGCGTTGCGAGCTACAAAACTTCATGCACTGGCAGGCTCCGACGATTCTGGCGGAAGCCGAGCACTTCGAGATATTTTCATTACCTGGTATGTACTTAAAGTCTAGATATTTGGCCCGTTTCACAATCCTCCTCCTGACCTACTTCCAGGCGATAAGTGCCCATGGCCGAAAGTACCTTTAGCCAAACTTACCTCGGGTGATACTTCAAGTCTGGCGTGTATCAGGCAATTACAGGCTCATCTCACGCATTGCATGCGAGAACACAAATCCTGCAACTCGGCAGAGCATGTCGAGTTACCCACGAGAGTCCTCGAAATATATGATGCGGAAGGGGACGAGCTGAAGATCCGGCTGAAAGCTACGAATGGAGAAATGGGCAAATACATCTGTTTGAGTCACCGTTGGCTCGAGGGAAAGACTTTAACCACGACAACGTCTACCATGAGCGCAAGGACCGCTGGTATTCCTTGGGCTGACCTCCCCAAAGTGTTCCAGGAAGCCATTACTGTGACGCACAAGCTTGGGTTTCGATACATTTGGATTGACTCACTAGCAATAAACCAAGAGAAGTCATCTGGAGACTGGCTAAGAGAAGCACCAAAGATGGCACAGTATTACCAGAACTCATCTCTAACCATTTCTGCAGCGGAATCGGCCGAAAGCCTATTCTATAGATTTCCAGATGAGGCCCAGATTGTGTGGAATGTCCAACCACCCGAACGATTCCAACAATCTGGCTACAAGGTTCGCCTTCGGAAACCACTGCCGCATGATGTGTCCGCACTGCACCAAAGAGGATGGGTCTACCAAGAGCACATTCTATCGCCTAGAATCGCCCACTTTGGAAAAGAGCTCATTTGGGAATGTTCCGAGCTGACGTCGTGTGAATGTGGTAGACTTCCCCTACCAAATGCTAGTGGCAAATCAGCACTTCGCGATGCATGGGACATTGGCAATGTTGTCAATGCATACGGTCGGAGGCAAGGCCATGCGCTCGCATTAAGTTTAGAGGAGCCAAAGGGCGGTTACTGTCTTGTACCGAGACCAGTGTTTGTACAGTCTGATCCTGGCTCGGACCCTGCCTCGAGGACAATCAATCATTGGCTTTTAGAACAAAAATACATTGGACTGAAAGATGAATCTGCCGAGAACCGCAACGAAAGCGATGCCAGTCCTCAGGAAGTCATGGCTCGAGACGCCCTGGACACCCATTCCAACGATGTCATACTGCTGCAGACTGGCGGTGTTTACCAGAAGGAGTTGGGAGACACTTCGTCTCCGAATGCAAACGTGCACAGCAAGGATGGAATGGAGTCGAAGGCTAGCGGTTTCATACCTCGAGTCAAAGCGGCACTCGGTAGGGGGAGGATACACCACCAAGGGGAGGACGCAGACGAGAAGAAGCCAGAGAGATTCGACTTTCCGGTCATAAAATTGATACATTGCCGCTGGCTAGACATCATCGCACATTACTCCAGAAGGACGCTTACATACGGGTCCGACATCTTTCCAGCGCTCGCAGGGCTGACGAAACAATTTCAGCTGAAATACAATGAAGAATATTGTGCTGGGCTATGGAAAGAGACTCTTGGAATTGGTCTTTTGTGGCGGGCTTGTGACCCAAATGGCCATCCCAAGCCAGTAGATTGGCGCGCACCGAGCTGGTCCTGGGCTTCAACCACGAGTCCGGTTGATTACTATCACCTTCTTATTGCTTTTGAGCTCACAACTCACTCATTCCGATACAGCATCTCTGATATGTTCATCCAAGGCGCACAGTTTGACTGCGAACCACTAGACGGCCGCGACACAACCATGTCTTTGAAGTCAGCCAGACTGACCATCAGTGGGCCGCTCTTCCAATTGGTGCATGGTCCCATGCTAGACAAGCCAGAAAAAGACGATGATGAGTCTGAGCAGTGGACTGCTGAGCAAATAGAAAGCATGAGAGGGCAAATGGATCAAACGATCTGCCTTCCGGAAATCGCTGTCACAGAAAGCGATATCAGGTACTTCCCTCTAGCTAGATATATGAATAAGCAAGAAGACACAAGTTGGTTAGCTGAGGGAACTGGCTTGAACATTGTTGTCAAGCGGAGCAAGACAAGACAGCTACGGCAAGCGCTGGATATATGGTGGGATAACAAGGAAGATGCAGAAGCTGGAGCACTGGCAGAGGAAGAGCAAAAGGTTTACGACTGTCTCCTTGTCGCCCGACATGAGTCTCAAATGGACTCCGCTTACTATGCCCTCCTGTTGGAAGCGACTGGTGAAGCTCAGACATATCGACGGAAGGGATTGATTCGACTTGAGCAGGGAGCCGTGCTCGATGTCGACCGTCTTACCACAATTACGCTCGTGTAAATGTTTTTCTGAAAAGCTATCGATGGCTACATAGAAATTGATCGATCTACCTCACCTTGATATGGACCTCACGGCTGGCACACATAACCATACAACGTCTCCCATATATTGGTCCAAAAGGTGATAGCGCTCTTCGTAGAAGAAGTCAAGTTAGCTTGATTGGTACCTAATGATAGCGACCTCTGGCAGCATTGAAACTACATGTACCTTGAAAAGATTCTCCTGAGAAAGTGGTTCAGATTATGACATTAACCCGTCCCCGCAGCTGACTGTCTATAACGACCATAAGGCAACTTTTAAAACGGCATGCAAAATCTGAGGTTCATGGAGTAGCAGGAGTTGAAGGCACTACTGGCAAGGTCCATAGCTGAAGCACAATTGAAATGCTCACGAACAAAAGAAAGACTGTTCAAAGTTTTCATCGCAATTCGTGGTCACTAATCAAGAGCCACGTAGTTGTAATAATGATAGCTCGTCGTCCGTTTGAAGTCGATCTTTTCAGATTCCCCCAAGAATGGAGTCTAACATAACATCCCAATGGGTTGAAGCTGCCCCTCTTGAGTCTGCCCCATAGCGTAGAAAGCGCTGCTTAGTCTTTCAATAAAGCCTTCGCCCGTGGGTGCGTCACCCACACCCCAGAAATCGTCTATCACTATTCTCCTGTAGTCTTCCTCAGGACACGCAACATAGTTCATTCGGAGAGCTCGATTACATCAGACCCACTGCGGACCTGAGAATTCTCTGGAGGATCGGGCACTATATCAGTAATGCGGACCTGGGAACCCTTTGGCTCATCTATCAATATATCAGACATGGTTGGCATCGATGACATGCCCAGGTAGTCTTGGAACTCGTTCAACGTCTTAATCGTCTGGAGGAAGTGCCTATATGACAGAGGCGACCCGCTGTAATCTGCAAGACCAGTAGCGGTTTGAAAAGCATTGCGTATTTGTCTCCCGTTGAGCTGGAATTCCGAAAGTTCTTCGAGGTACTCATCTAGATCTCCGATCATTGATCTCCTAGAAGACCGTTCGTATCTTTCGAGCATATTTTCCCAGATCTTTTGACGGCTTGTGCGGTCAAGTTCCTCATAATAAAGGGCCACGTTGATGCGAGACATGAGAGCTGGATCGAAGGTTCCAACTCGGTTCGTTGTGAGAACAATGATGCCGCCATAATACTCAAGAGCGCGGAGAAATACTGCTCGAATGATTAATGGCGTCAGAATGATCTGTCATAAGACGGCGTGACATACCTGCTACAAGAGCATTAACTTCTGCATTCTCTCGGCTACGCCGTGCCAAGAAGATGTCTGCTTCATCAAGCAGGAGAACTGTTGACGAGGTGAGCTAGCTCAGTAAGTGTTGCACAAGTTCTGCATACTAGCATTCCATCTCTCGGCTTGTCGCATGACCTTCGATAAGTGCCTCTCGACAGCTTGTGGGTTGAAGCCAATCTCCCCACATGTGACGTGATATAACGGCTTCTGTGCATTCTCGGCGAGACTGCATCCATGTGCTGTTAGCGGTTGCAATGAGGTCATCAGGCGGAGGAAGGCACGAACCATTCGGCACTCAGAGATTTTCCGGTACCCGGAGCTCCGTGACAGAGTATTGATAGACCTTGCCCCTTGCCCCTGATGAAATCCATTTCACCATTACTCAACCTTGATTGGCTGGCTGCTCTCATCAAGGCTTGCAGCAAATCTTTTTGTTCTTGGGGCATAACTAACCATCTGAAGCTCTCAGTATCCCATTCGACTTCCTTCAGCCGATCGACGTGTAAAGGTACTGTGTTGCTCAGCGGTCGTCTCTCGAGAAGTGGGTTGAATGACTTACTCCACGTCTTGGTCTCCATGTTGTGGCCAAAAATTGTTGGAGGTACCATCAAAAGTGTGTCTGCATCAGGCTGTTCATCTTCGGCTGAAATTAACCGTGGCCAATGGTCGTGCTCGAGGACAGGAACTCGTTCCATCTCCGTGTCGTACAGGAAACGGTCCTTCTTGTCAAAAACAGTGTGCGGACTATATACCTGTTCATGCCATTGATAGTACGCCGACACATCTATCATATGTCTAGGGTTAGGCTAAAAGCAGATTAGATTCATGCGCATAGTAACCCTCAGCTGATATGCTCACATTTGCGCTTTGTACGTCATCATGGTACTTGACGTATTCGCAATAATATCTGGTTCGAGCGCGCCAGTACTGCGCTCCTCGACTTCTCAGCTGCTCTTGTTGATGCTGAGGTGCATAGCAGAAAGGATAGACCGGAAGCTCGGAGATGGAAATCGCACGGCCTTGACTTGGGCTAGTACTTGTTGGCATTTGCATAACGCTCATCCAGGGCACTCTTGCAAATTGGGAGCCATTGTACCCCCAAGACCAGCCTCGGAGATGGGCAGTATCATGACTTGGCCACGAAAGATGAGTAAGAACGCCAGCTCGGAGTACTTTCGTCTCCGGATTACAGGTGACGACAACTGTGTTGATCCGATAGAGCTTGTCAACATGTGTCAAAGTGACGAGGCCGTCCCCAAACATTCGGCGCGCATCCTCAAATTCTTTCTGGTGTTCAGAATCCAGGAAGGTGAGGAGCGGTGTAAGGACAGGCTCATATCCTTCATCGATCTTTTGGAGTTCGCGCAATTCCTCCTGGTGATGGAACAAGACACTGTAGGGTGCCTCTAATTCCCTAGCATTATCTTCAATCGATGATGGGCTGTAGGGGTTATTTCGGAGAACTTCCATAAGCGCTTGATTGAGTAAGCGTGACACAACCCAAATTCTCTGCTTTCGCGGGGAGATTGTCTTGGCAGATTTTCGTGTGGTACCGCTAGACGGACGGGCTGCCTCGTTACCAATGCAGATGCATTCGTCAAATACAACAAAGTGAATGCTGGCTCTTTTCGCGAGGTAGGTCACCAGATTGAAAATTGGTCGGTCGCCTCTCAGGACCTCTTCTGCGCCCCATCCGAGATCGCTGCTAAGACGAGGTTTATCCTCGTACAATATGCCATTGTGGCAGTGACTGTCTCTGTCGCAAAAGACTCTATACAGAGTCATGTAACCCGCGGAGCCGCTTGAGGGATCTGATGACGGCTGAAGCGCATGGCATTCTTGCTTGAAGCTGGATCCTAATGCGTCGACTTGTTGTTGCAGTACGTGAATGACCTCAAGAAGTGAAAGTACGAGCCGTGAACTGCTTTGTTTTTCGTCTGACTCGCTCTGAAGATGGCGTTGGATGAGTTCGTTGATTGATTCTGTGAAATCGAGGTCATCGGGTGCGTTCAAGGCTTCCTGCAGGACAGGTGCGCACGTCCTGGCGGATGGTGGGGTCGGGCCTTCTAGGTATGAAAGCCATGCGCCCATGCTTGATACCTAGGCAATGTTTTGACTGTTGGTCCACGATGGTGCAACAATCGAAGTTACTTGACGCCGCAAGCAAGACACGCAAGTGTCGTGCAGAGCAATCCCCGGCCAAAGTCAGGACGCTTGCTGCCTGATCAGCACAGCCACCGCCACCACATCGGACTGCACGCAGACCACACCACACCACGAGTGCGCAGTTTCCATCATCTCAAGAGCTCTACCACCTTATCTCCGCAGAATCGCAACCAGAATACTCTGCTCTAATAGAGGCGTGAGCTCGTGTGTTCGAAACTTGGAGCAGCTAACAACAAATCGGAAGCATGCGCTTGATCAATTGCAAGACTATGGAGCTCGAGGAGCATAACGGGGCATCTTTGCCAGCGTATGGGATCCTCTCGCATACTTGGGGACATGGCGAGGTGTTGTTTGAGGACTTTTCAAGTCGAACTTTGAACAACAAGAAAGAGGCCGCCAAAATTCACCAGACTTGTCGTCTCGCCCAGCAGCACAATCTCAACTATGCTTGGATCGATACCTGCTGCATTGACAAAAGCAGTAGTGCTGAGCTCACTGAGGCTATCAATTCCATGTTCATGTGGTATGCTAGGTCTATGAGGTGCTTTATTTATCTCAATGACCTCGACAGCAAGGATAAAAAATCGGATCTTAGCCGCTGTCGTTGGTTTAGTAGGGGATGGACTCTGCAGGAACTGATTGCATCGACTGATGCCTACTTTTACGATAAGAGATGGCGCTACATAGGGTCTAAACAAGAGCTCAGCGCAGTACTGGCGATCATAACGGGCATCGAGCGCCCAATCATGAACGGCACGTACCCTTTGTCCAGAGTCTCAGTGGCCAAGAAGATGTCGTGGGCTGCTCATCGAGAGACGACGAGAGAAGAAGATCTTGCATATTGCCTTATCGGCATCTTTGGCATCAGCATGTCCCTAGTGTATGGAGAGGGCAAGAGAGCCTTCATAAGGCTGCAGGAAGAGATTATGAAAGAGACAAATGATCTTACGCTGTTTGCGTGGCAAGCCGACCCGGCCACCGTGGAGCAATGTCCGTATCGTGGCATTCTCGCGACCTCCCCCAATGAGTTCGGAGGGGCAGGCGCCATAGTCTCGAGCTCCAACACCAAGAACAATCCCGAGTTTGCTATGACAAACAAAGGGCTCAGGATCGAGACCAGTTTCGGCCGCGGACACGGTGCATCAATCATTTTGCCATTGAATTGCCATCAGAACTCACTCGAGCATAACGCCATTGGGTTATCTCTGGTTAATGTGGGTGGCAATGTGTACGTTCGAGACGAACCACAAAGGCTGGAGATTCATGGTGCAGGGCTAGCAGCTAAGTCCGACACGATATATATCATGAAACATGTAGACGATGTTCGTTATCTTTGATATCGTGCATGGCTTGGGGATCGCACCGGGACGTTGCGCTATCACTCACTGCTTAGTGAACGCGATCTAGTAGTCTATTTTGGTGAAGCATTGAACCGCCCGCGAGGAAAATAAAATGGTCTTTCAATCATCTATGATATTCAACAAGCTTGTTTTCCATTGGGCCGAGGGCAATAATTGAGCGCTCCTTGTAGAAAGTTAAGAAATAAGACAATTCATTTGGGAGAAGAAATTAGGCTCCCAAAAGAATGGGAACACTATCACCAGGATCTGGATATTCTCCGCAATGCGGAAGATCGTACTCCGATCACAGATGAGTTAATATTCAAACGATTGTCCCACAAGTTGCTCACTTAATCTCCAGAGGCGATCGGCGGTTGCCGGATCAGTGGACCAACGAGGTGCCCAATCAGCGATTTGGCAGTCACTGAGAAAGCAATCGGCAGAACCCAAGGCCGGATCAAGTGCTGCAACCAGCTGGGTTGCAGCACCCTGGGCAGGTGTCTTGAAAAAGAAGCCCTTCGCCTTCAGACGTTCAGCGGCGACTTTCATTTCTTCCGCAGCGTGACGAGTCAACTCTGTCTCAACGACTCCAGGATGTACAGCAAGGGACATAATACCAAAGCCTTTGTGCAGTCGGCGTGTCAGTCCGATAGAGAATAGAATGTTCGCCGTCTTAGACTGACTGTAGGCGACCATGGGGTTATAAGCCCCCGGAACCCTCGTGTGCGCCGCCGCCATTGCTCCGAAATCCGGATGTTCTTCTGGGGACACCTCGTTCACTTCCTTATCAAAGTTCCAGTCCGAGAAGCGTACTGGTCCGTAAATAGTGCCACGTGATGTAACGTTCACAATGCGAACGCTATCGGTTGGGGAAGCTCTTGCGGCGTGCTGCAGTTTGGGCATGACCAGATTGGTGAAAAGAAAGTGTCCGATATGGTTGACTGCAAAGTGCATCTCGATCCCTTCGGAAGAGAACTGGCGCTTTGGTATGTTCATTACGCCGGCGTTGTTGATGATAATGTCGAGCTGTGGAATGGTGTCATCAGCTATGATTTCGGCTGCGGCGGCACGACAAGATGCTTGAGATGAGAGATCAAGCTCCAGCGCCCGAATGGCCACTTGAGGATGTGCGGCTTGGATAATTCCGATCAATGTGCTGACTTTCTCCACGTTGCGGCCGGCGGCAATGAGCAATTTAGGCGCTTGCTTTGCAAATGCCATCATTGTTGCGCCGCCGATGCCATCAGCGTTCGCGCCCGTGACGAGGATGATCTTGTTCTGGATTTGTTCCGAGAAGGCTGCGGCGATGGATAGTGCATCGACGTGTTGATCAAATTCGGGGTGAGTCGTAGGCATGGTGAAGTCTTGCTTGACTGAGGTTGTCTGATGTGTGCTGCAGACTGTATGGTTCGATGACTTGGTCAAGCGAAGGCTGTAATTCTCATTATACATAATTTCTCTGAGTGTTTTAAGTAGGAGTTTACAGTCGGCGATTGTTTACCTCCCTTTTGCCCCTCCGCCAAAACGGACGAGTCGTTGCGAACTAGCACGAACGACATCGAGTATTAGTCAGTTCTCCCAAAAGAGCATCACAGTGGTTTTTCCAATCGACCAACTGGGGCGATGGCGGTCATGCGAGGCATTGGGGGCCGTTTCACTACCCAACGGACTTCCATATGAAGTCAAATTAGGGTAGGTGACGAAGGACTTTACTTCCAGTTGTTGCCTAGTACTATAATGAGACTCAGCGGACGGCAGTGATGATCTGCTGACGCCATGCGGATCGAGCCGCATACCAATGGCGCTCATGGTGGGCTAAGTCCGGTGTGGCAGAGCAGGGCGGAAGTAAGCCTTTGAGTAATCACACCCGCTGTCCTTAGAAACACAACGCTCTCCCATATCAATATGATTACGTCAAAACTGGCTTCAAGTCAATCGGTCATTGGAAATAAGATCTCAGAATGGCTTGATCACTAATCACAGTTCCACTACATTAGTGTATTCTCGCTTACCTCTACTAGCTCGTCGCAGTCAAAGTGTTGAGGGAGCTACAATATACATGTCTCAGCCAGGCGAAGCCATTCAACCCACACAGCAATGGAGTACTCCTACTTCCGTGTCGACCCTCAATCTCAGCTGCTCAGTCGCTTTGCGCAAAAGTACAAAGCTCTCCGCCTTTCAGCTCTAGAACAGTCGCCCAGCTCTTTTTCGTCTACATATGATATCGAGTCCCGCTTTACAGACGAGTGGTGGGAGTCTCGACTGCAAATACCTGGTCGCGAGACATTCATCTGTGTCGCAAATGGTATTTCCGGCTCCGCAGATGAATGGGTCGCACAAGTCACTCTAATCGGCCCTGTACCCGCATCGTTATATCGCTTGCCTGAGGCAGCACAACAACCTCCAGTCGGGCTTGACGAGGAAGAAGAGAAGTGGCAGATGTTAAGTTTATACACACTACCAACGCACCGAGGGAAAGGGATTGCAAAAGCGTTGTGCCGCGAGGCATTTCGGTGGGTGCAAGCAGCGGTCGCCGACAAGCCACGACCGGAGCTTATCCGTGTGCGAATCATGGTCAAGCCTGAGAACGTGGCGACAGTCAAGATGTACCAGTCGCTTGGATTCACGGACGCCGGAAGATGTACGTTGGCGGAAGCGTTGGTCGCGAACGGAGACGAAGCTTTAGTGCCGGCGGACGGTGGAGGCGAGAAGTTTCAAACTAGAGCAGGCTTGATCATGAGTATGCCACTTCATAGGCATAAAGTGTAGATGATTCGTCAGGATGTTCATTGACTCGATTCCTCGAACATATCATCTGAGCACTTCAACACCGCCTCTTTCCTCATGGGATCTTAAGCTCAGGGGGTCTACAAATACGATACATTCAATCAATAAGCAAAATTTTCAGTAACGACAGACTGCCCAGCCAGCCAGACCAACAAAGTCTTGGAAAGTTCGGCGCCTGTGCAAATGAAGTACTTGGTCTGGCGTCCATCGACTTTGCTCGGCGCTAGCACATCTGATTCACTCATCCTGCCAACCACGACAGCAGTACCCTTGTGCTTCAACTCTTCCAGCGAAAGGTCAGGAGAGGCCGACACGCCGGTAACGAACAGTCTTGTCCGCGACGCTAGACCTGCTACTCTCGTGAATGTGTTCACGGCCAAGGGTAGGTCCTCTGCTCGGAGGGTCCAGAGGACGCATAGACTGGCCTTGGTTTGGGATTCGGCAGCCAGCACACCACCGGCTTGTGCGAGGAGCGGCGTGATGCCGACTCCAGCCGCAACAAATACCGCCTGATCAATGGACTGGGGATTCGCCTCAGCGTTCAGTGCCACTCTTTTCGAGGGTAGCCAGAAACTTTCGTCTCCACCGAATCCCAGGATTGGCAGCTTCAAGGGTACTCGCATGTCATGAGCCCCGAGAAACCCCGTAGCAGGGCCATGCTTGCGTACCGTAATCTCCAGCGACGTCCCATCGTCCATCTGAGTCTCTTCATCTAGCTGATGGGCTGGCGGGAGATTGGTGATGGTGAAAGTACGCACGTAGTCGTCGTTGAGGCTTTGCGGGTTTTCGTCGTTCATGTGCATGTGACCATGGTCCAGCTCGCCACTGAAGTCGAGCGTGACATGCTGTCCAGCATTCCAAGGCTTGATGGGAATCTTGTCGCCGCTCGCCGCAGTAGCAGCAGACGAGTGCAGGGCGAACGTGTAACGGCTGATGCTGGGTGTAAGGACCTCACGCTTCAGCAATTCTGCAGTGACCAATGTTGCGGTGGACGCGGTGCTCTTCAGCACGCCAGGCTCGCTAGCCAGCGCACGGACGGGAGGGGCGTAGGGTGACATTTCACCAAGACGGCCGCGGAACGGCAGGCCATCGGCAACAAGGCGCGCCGATTGAACGCGAATTTGCAATGCCAGCTTACAGTGCGGCATCACTGTGGTTGCCTGCCCACCAAGCAGCAGCTGAGCTGTACCTGTGAGGTAGAGCACATCTGAAGTTTCAAAGTCTGGAACAACAATGCCGATCTTGGGATTCAGGACGAGGTTGCCGAGACTCTGGTAAAAGCGGTTGCCAGAGTATTCCGGATAGACCAGGACTACGCCTCCGCTGCCGTCCTCTCTTTCGGCTTCGTTGCTGGCCACACGCACGAAACCGACTGGGCCACCGCGATGGTTGGTGTCCATGGAGTCGCCGTTAGTCGACGAAATGAAAATGATGTCTGTCTTATGGATGAGGTTGATAGCCTGCTGAGGTAAGGGTAGCGAAGTTGAAATAAGGCGCGGCGACGGCACATGTGCTTGGACATCTCTCTTGTTGATGTACTTGGGGCAGTTTCCCGTGCTCTCTTGGACAGCCATGGCGAGCTGTATCTCTCCTACCTTGTCATCGTGGTTTCTTGCCTCTCCGGTGAGCAATTTCCCCATGACTTTGACTCGGTCTCTAGAATCAAAGTCGATGCTCAGGCCGCTCATGAACTTCTGTTCTGTCGCAACGGGCCGCGCAGTCTCGCCTTGCGTGGTCGAAGCCAGCAGAGCCTGCGCAACGGGATCATACTGACGGTCGACAAGCGCGCGGATCTCGAGAACACCTTTGGCAATGCGCTTGGCGAAGCCTCGTTCACCGCCCCAGATGGTGCTCCAAGGGCGACCTTCATCATCGAGGGCGCCTAGGCTAAATAGATGGTTGCTGGCAATCCGGGCGCCGTGCGCTGGTGGGAACTCAAGCGACGTCGGATTGGGTCGCGAGGCTGTGGAAACCCCAAGCATCTCCTGTACAGTGCGCTCCCCTGAGTGCCATCCGAAAATTGATCGGCCTGGGAGTGGTGATGCCGCCATGTCGGACGCTGGTTAGAGGATCTCAGGCAGGAAAAGTTGTGGAGACCAAGAGGGTGAGTCTGAATGTGACCACTGTTGGAGGTGGATGAAGGTCTCCAAGAAGCTTCCACCGAGTTCATTTACCAGTCCAAGTCAGCCGAATAGAGTAGCAAGAGTCGCATTACTCTGATACGCCTACAGTCAATTGAGTTAAAGTTTACCATTCTGAACAGAACGATTGGGCGGATAATGTGCGACGGCATCTACTCTCTGCCGCTTATTGCTACAGGGTCGTAAGCGCCTGTTTAAGTGACTAATCACTGGTTTTGGCGATGGCGTACAGTAGGGCTGAAAGTTGCAGTACGAAGTTCGTATTGGTCTTGGCGCTATCATCCAATAGCTCTCGCAACCAAGGTATGCCAGCGACCACAGCCAATGACTTCCTCAAATGATTGTTGAAGAGCGCACTTTCGCGATGACTAAACATTGGGCGCTGAAGCCACAACCAGGACCGCAGCCTGGCCTCCGGGCTGCAACCACCCCTTTTCCCGATGCCGTCTACCTACCTTGGTAGGTACCTAGTCTAATCTGAGACACAACCTGCACATGGTCTAGCATTCATTGTGCTTAACAAGCGGGGTGCGCCGCTGGCTTGTTAAGACTTACTATGTACAGTGAGTGGTGTCTACGTAGCTATGCTTGGCTTTACGCTGAGCAGCCTTTCTGGGTTGTCGTTCGCTAGCGTACCTCTGAGACCCACCCTTTGACTAAGCACGAGCATGCTGTCAGATAAAGAACAACGGCATCCCTTTGACCCCGCATTCCTTTCATGCTAGCTAAAGGGTCAGACGTCTTACGATTTATGCAGCTTCGAAGCAAATATGCCTCTCCGGAAAGCATACTCGGCAATGCATGCAAGCATGACAGTGCAGATTTTATATTTTGGCTTCGCTGGCAATATCACAACGGATGGACATCGGCGACATGATGCACGATATTCGTAACCTGAGACTGGTTTTAGCTTACTCACCGCATACCCTGACGCCGAGGTTTGGAAAAGCCATTCATCGAAGCAGGGAGCTCAATTCTACCTATAAGTACTTCATGGTCAATTTTGACGAGGCTATACATTACTGCAAACTCTCAACCATCCATCTCCTCCAGCATCTACAATATGCCAATCTCACACGTCATGATTAAGGCTGGCGCCAGCGAGCATGCGGCTGTTGTGGACTTCTATACCAAAGCCCTGCAACCTCTGAGCTACGAAAAGCTCAAGAGCTTCCCAAGTGGCATAACCGGCTTTGGGAATCAGTCTCCTGACTTGTGGGTCGCCATTGACCCAAAGGACTCGCACTCGACCATTCACTTCGCGTTTCAAGCCCCAGGTAAGCCCGCCTCGATATATCAAAATCAGTTGCGAGTCGTTCCTTGTTGTCTAACCTGGTGAAACAGACTCCGCCGCCGTGGACGCTTTCTATGCTGCGGCCATAGCGGCAGGGGCCAAGGATAACGGACCGCCTGGACTTAGGCCCGGCATGGATCCCAAATACTACGCGACGTTCATTTTCGACCCGGTCGGAAATAACATTGAGGTTGGCTGTATGGTGGAATGATGAAGAGATGAATACGTGTTTGCGATGTCCTTCGTTAGCTTAGTCTTCGAGATCTAATGCGAAGGCATGCTTTCCATGAGTCTTGACGTGTGCTACCACTCGCCATGTATGAAGAATTTGCATGTGTAAGCCTGCATACCCTCTCAATATATGTATCGCATGGAAGTCAAGCATAGGAACCTGGTTTGCTTCTTTGACGCCGCGCGTTCTAAGACTTTGGGAAGCTACTCCAGCATTAGTAAGATGATCTGTGTCAAATGCGAGGTATTCTGTGCATATGGCATCCTTCGTACATAGAGCTCGCGTCCCGTACCCGACTTAGCCTTGGCAGTTTGGCAATTGAGCGTTTGCATGTTTCGCAATGCATAGAGGGGCCGCATGAATGTCGACACGTAGCTTACACAGCCAGTTAGCGTGGGCACCTACTACTGTACTTGCAGCGCGTCAACATAGGTCGATGCCTACATTGGAGGTTAAGTTACCATGTATGGACCACTGGTGCTTGCGTCGCATTCGTACCGCGGATCTTCTCCGCATCTTGTGCATGTACACCTGCGCCTCACTGAAACAGCACTGCGAATCTTCTCTTGTTGCAATATCTCACGTGTTATATCATGTCTTGCTTCACGGCAAGAATTGATGTTGAAATTCGATTTTGATTTTGCGGTATGTAAAGATTCCACCCGCATCATAGCAGCCTTAGCTTCCTCCAACAGGACTGTGAGTCCCGCAAGTACTGATGTCCAGCGCCACGTAGAGGCGTCTGCTCATGCTGGAGATTTGTTTTGTCGTTTCGGACTGGGGTCCCCTTGACGTCGGTGCAAATGACGATACCGTGAACACAAAGGAGCACACTCGTCACTAGCCCGAAGGTGCACCGACTTCGAAGCTTGAAGCAACGCGACTACTGATGAGCCGTTGCGACAAGCTGTGAAGTGTTTCGACGTTCAAGGATCGGGACAGCCGCCACCCTCTGATAGACTTGGCGAGCATCGGGCACTGCGAAAGGGTTTAGCATGAGGCCGATATCTCGGATTTGGAGCGACATACCCGATTTATGAAGTTTTTGGGAATCAAAACAAAGTTGAACGGCACCGAACGCCTCCTGCGCCAGAGAGAAAAAAGACGAAAAACTTGAACACCATGAATGCGAACTGGGTGGACAAATGTTGGGGTGCGTGCGTGTTCAAATAGCTGACCGTCAGCGCTAGCTGAGCGCCCTGCGCCTACATGCTCCACTTTCTTGCGTGGCGCTGTGTTCAGCTGAAACAACGCAGCGGCAGCACTGCCTCACTTCCAAGGCTTTGCCAAACCACACACATACACACCGGACCTCGTGTTCGACTGGAAAGACAAAAAGCAACGAATTGGAGTGTTGTTTCGAAAGCCACACTGGAGGACTTCATGCGACACAGCCTCCGCCAGGTTGAGGGTGGCCTACGTGCGGGCCAGAAACGTGAGGCAAAACCTCGGCCATCTCTGCACTTTCCTCCGTGCGCAGCAGCAACGTGCGCTACCACACAGAATTGAGAAATGTTGTGGAATGGCCGACCGGAATTCTCATCTTCGATGAACGCATTCATTGTCATCAAGTTCAAATAGACTTCTCCTGTCCATCCTAGCCGTGGAAGCTGTAGGAAACATTGATCGATAATGGGCAATTCACGCAAAGGACAGCCGCGGGTGGGCGATATTGTTGACAGTAACATACGGCTGGTCTCTTTCACATCGCAAAGTGCGTATGGTCCAGCCTACTCGGCCCAAAGTCTGTCGACGAAGGCTCTCTACGACCTTAGAGTCTTTTCAGACAAATGGGTAACGCCCAGCAAGAAGCATCTAGTCAAGTTGGAGATCGAGTCTTTGAAAACAGATAAAAGGGTCTTGAAAGTATGGGAAAACGGGCATCGGACATTTGTACTCATGCAACCTAGTGGAACGGAAAATGCAGGTAATACCAACATCAGCGAGTCATACGTGGTGCCACTGGACAAAAATGAGGGATTCAGACCTGACAAGTCGCCTCAAGAGACCACCGGATGTCTTCGCGACGAACGAAAGGCCGATGAGTCAGTATCGCAAGCAACTTCGATGAACCCTCAGCCTAGACTTCTGGGTGCCAATGATAGACCCTTGGGGATTGGAAGTACTGCAGTGAATATGCAAAAACTGGCAGTGCAGGAAAATTCCTGCGGCATTCCGCCGCCGCAGACACCAAAGGCAAATACAAGCAATTCTCAAGTCGAGTCGGAAGTCGACATGGCGGATCTTGTTTCATTCTACAGCGCTGCTGAATCCCTTTCACCGACCCCTCCGGAAAGTCGTTATGAGGACTGTGAGCCTGGTGCAGCTTCATTTGATATTGAGGCGGGCACTTTGGTCGAGATCGACCAGCAGCTCCGCAAATTGAAGAACGTAGAAAGAAGGCGGCATCAGAGGTCGCAGGGGAAGCGCAAACCTAGGGAGAAGAAAACAAGACCTGAAGTTGTGCTGCCGCCACCGGAAATTACGACAAACGCTACCTATAATACAGCTGCAGGAACTCAGGTGACGCGTAAGGCGAACGTTAGTGGAGGAGGTTCAGTTGTACTTGAGGAAGCTGCAACACAACTGATCCAGGAGGATCAAATGACTAGAGAAGAACAGGCACTGAGGAACGACATCAACGCCAAATTGTACAGCGAGCATCTGATTCGATATCCTAGTTCGCAGTGTCCGAAGGTCGCGGGTTTCGAGATTCGCCTATTGAAGATCGAGGGAAAGGATGTGGGAGACACCATTTTGTGTACGATGGACTGCTACGATTTACAGGCCAAGTTGAAGCCAGATTTTATCGCGCTGTCATATTTCTGGGGAGGCACGGATAAGACACACGAGATTCTGGTCGATGGTCAGCCGTTTTACATCACAGCAAATCTGCACCAAGCTCTGTCCGCACTGCGCAAGCCAGAGAAGTGCATTTTAGTGTGGGTCGATGCTGTGTGTATCAATCAACAAGTCGTACAGGAGCGGGACTACCAGGTATCGCAAATGACGAAGATATATAGCGATGCCAAGGAGGTGATAGCTTGGTTGGGGAAGGGATCCGAGGCAAGCGATCGAGCGATGGAGCTTGTCAACTTTAGTATCGATGACTTGTCGAAGCAGGAGCCCTCTCGCCTGCGCAGCGATCTGGACGACATATTTTCTCGGGATTACTGGTGTCGCGTGTGGGTAAGCATATGATCCACTTGAGTTCCCACAGAACATGCACTTACTTCACTCTTAGGTTGTACAGGAGATAGCTGCCGCTCTTCGAAAGAATCGAGCATGCACTGTACAATGTGGCGATAAGACAGTCACATTGAACCAGTTCAAAAGGCTTCTTAGGAATGTCCTTCGTCAGCCGAAGCTTCGCGACGTGAAGAGTGTCTTGCGACCCAAATCGCTACTAGCTCTTAGCACAACGGACCCAAACCGAAAATTTCTGAGTGTTCTTTGGGAGTCTTCAAGCTTGATGGCAACAGAAGATCTTGACAGAATTTATGCTATTCGCGGCATTTCACCCAAATTCTACCGAAACAAAATTAAGGTCGATTACAAATTGACTTACGCAGAACTCATTCAGAGAGTCACGACGCGTCTGGTTAACTACGACCAAAGTCTGGATTTTCTTTGTTACTTTCACGCGTATACTTCCAAATCTATGCCCGCAACTCCGTCATGGCTTCGCGATTTTCGTCTGCGAAACCCAGGTATTCCTCCTGAGATGTATTCCGCAGATAAGGGCCAGAAAGCAAACGCTGAGGTCAAAAACAACCTACTACGGACAAGAGGAGTCTGCATTGGACGCGTGAAGGAGCTCCTGACATACACCAAGTTGACCGCTTCTCAGCTTGCAGCGAAGCAAAACCGTCTCGGTTCTCACACAACGCTGGAATCTAATCTTCAAGCAATCGAAATATTTGCCACCAAGACCTTACAGCTCTGCTATCCTAACGAGACTGCACAGAGTCGGGATAATCGCTTTCTAGAGATGGTCGCAGGAGGAAAGCGCCAAGTCATGGACCAATTAGGTCAAGATTTCGAGAGAAGCTGGCGCTGGCACTTCTGGAAACGAAGGATTGAGTTTGAAGAAGGCATTGCTGAGATAGGCGAATGGAAGCGCATAGATGAAGCCTTCTCCAAGATATTTGCCCGGGTCATCGGCCGCTCGGTCTTCACGACAGCTGAAGGAAGCCTGGGTTTGGGTCCACGAGATGTGAAGGAACATGACCTTGTGTGCGTTCTGTATGGATGTAGGTTACCTGTTGTGTTAAGAAAGGATGAGAGGTACTTCACGTTTGTTGGACCGGCGTATGTGGATGGTGCTATGAATGGCGAGTTCGTGAGGGACGGCGAGAAGCCACATCAGTTCTGGATTCGATAGCTAGCTAGTCTTGACGCAAAAAGGTCCTTCCGCTTTGATTTTATCCACATAGACTCGAAAGAGCGTGCGCGCGTCATGGCAGACATGCTGATTATGATTACGGCGTTGGAGGTATTATCACCACTGTGCTGTCAAGTATAACTCCTCTGCTGGCTTTCGCAAGGCCAGTTGGTGCCAGTTGAGGACGCGCACATATCATTGCGTCACCCGGTGCCGGCAAGCGCAGCGGATTTGGGAGGCGTGCGGCCGAGATATTTGGATCCGCCTGAAAGCTACAGAGTAAAGTAGACTGGGACAGTCATCTACTATATCTTCGTCAACAGCCCACGGCACTGCCTAACACTGGGCCCTCTCACGCCAATTGTGTCCTAGGAGAACAACATCTTGAACTACTCTTCATTCATGTTATTATGTTTCCAACTCGTATCAATCGTCTCAACATATCTGTTCAAAGCTCAGCTCGGGCCCCAGAATTTTTGCAACGTCTCAATATAGCCCGAGTATTTTCGTGCGTCTTTTCTTTCATCTTACCTACCAAGTCAAACAAGATTTTTTATGTGTAGAGCAAAGAAGGCCCTTTGTTCGGTGTTAGATGTCTCGCGGAGAAAATGTGGAAGTCTGATTGGTCAAAGTACCTCGCGTTTATCTTTCGCCGAGCGTCCGACCTACGAATCGGCGCAATGGTGTCTCCGCCGGAAGTCCGACCATCAATACGCCAGGTAGCCATCAAGGTCTAACATCTCGACATGCGTCATGTATAGCTTGTCGGGCCAGGAATCACAGTCCCCCTAGCATAATGCTGCATCATCATTGGACATGTGCTTGCAGATTCATTGCCTGCCCCATTCGTGGCTTGATGTGGCTCTTGCTCCCATCCTTAACTCCATGATGTCCGTGGTGCACCAACCTCGAAAGCCGGGCTTTACCTCTCTCGTCCGGGAAGGTGCAGCCTCATGATGTGAAGAACCTCACAACCAGTTTGTCTTAAGTATGTTGCACCGAAACTTCTTGCCACAGTACACAAAATCGTATCTCGCCACCATCCCTCCATCTACTTGAAACTTCTCAATCCAATTTCCACATTCAGCATTATCGTCATGTCCAAATCACTCCTTGCAGTGTTTGGAGCAACTGGAAACCAGGGGAACTCTACAGCCCATTTCGTCCTCGATGATCCCGAGCTTTCTCAACGCTACAGCGTCCGAGCTGTGTCCCGCAACATCGACAACGCGAAGATGCAGAAGCTGAAGAGCAAAGGTGCGCAGCTGGCTCAAGCCGACCTCGACGAACCAGCCTCGCTCCCTGCTGCTCTGAAAGACGTCGAGTATCTTTTCTTCCTCACCACGACCCAGTATCAAGGCAACAGCCGCGAAATTGAGACCAGACAAGCCAAAGCAATATGCGAGGCCGCGCTGGATGCAGGCGTCAAATTCATCATGTTCAGCTCCATGTCACATCCTTACAAGATCTCCAACGGCAAGCTCAAGAATGTCGAACACTTCGACGACAAGGCAGAGATCGAGCAGTACATTCGCTCTCTGCCGGTCAAGAGCGCCTTCTTCGCCCCTGGCTCCTTTATGCAGAATTTTACTTCGCATTTGAAGCCTCACCCCAGCCGATCTGGAGACGGCACTTTTGTCATGGCTTCCATTGTCAATCCCGACACGAAAGTGCCTATGATTGATATCACCGACACCGGAAAGTGGGTCGGTGCTATCCTTGCCGAGCCAGACAAGTACAACGGCAAATTCTTCGCGGCGGCTGAGAGCCTAATGACTCTTCCTGAAGCGTGCGAGATAATTTCGAAGGCGACAGGCAAGACTGTCACGTTCCAGCAATTGCCAGATGAAGTGTTCAAGGGATTCTTGCCGGAGGTGATCAGGGAGGCGATGTACGAGATGTGGGTCTTGAACCGCGATTATGGCTATTATGGCCCTGATATGGCGGAAATTGTGGGATGGACGAAGAAGCAGGCAAGAGGTGAATTGACCAATTTGGAGCAGTGGTTGGAAAGAGAGAAGTACACGGTCGAGTAAGCTGGAATGTGGAGTACATTAAGCAGGACCGATTGTTTAGCTTTGGACAATGGATCGATTCTACCAAATCCGTCCTAAATATCCGCGAGCTCATCCAAAGCCTTGCCTCAATAAGGTAGTGGAGTCGTACACCTTGATGAGGTCCGGCTTCATTTATGCAACCTTCTTTATTGATTGCATTCGCGAACCAGCCCGCTCAACTGCTGTACCATCATGCAATAAACCTCAGACTCTTGCAGTTTCACGCGCTGATGTCTCGCACGAGTGCTTCCAACGGGTACACCACCTTTGACCACACCGCCCTTTGCAGTTCAGCGTCTTCCAGGTCTTCACTACCCGCACCAAAGTCACAGCGAAGACATCGCTCGACTATTTTTCGATACTTCGGGCCCAGTGGCGGCGGCCCGCGCACGATACGATGGGCTGCGTAAAATTCGTCCGGGTCGCCCTGGCGCATGTCTTCGAAGGTTCGGCAATGAGCAATCTCGAGTAAGACAATGCCTAAGCAGAACAAGCTTTCGTTGTATACAGCTGGGGAGAATCGTTTGCAGCACGCATCAACAGGTGTAATTGGGCCAGTAGCAGGACCAGGAGCAGCGTTCGTTGCTCCGCCAAGTGCTTGTCCACCGGCAGATACACTCTTAGCTCGCTCGAAGCATGTACTCAGATGTAACGTACTTAATGATCGATCGGTGATATCTGATCCGACAATAGAGAGATCTCCAAGCTTCCAGCTCGATGGAAGCCAAGCTGTATTGTGGAACTGTAATACACTTCGCGCTAATTGTAATGCGAGTTGGTACTGATGAAGCAACTGCAGCCGGGATGATTTGGGCTGCTCGATCACATTCTTGAGTGTTGTGATTATGTCGTTTGAAGATGAAGCGAGCTGTGACGAACTGCTCTGTGCTGACACCAAAGGACCGAAAAAGGTGTATCGAGAATTGCGCATGGACTCAAGGTACCCCAGGCAGTGGTCCCGTTGATGCGGCGACTGTGCTACAGATTGACACTGAAGTTGAGAGCATACACAAGCCACCTTGCAGAGGTCAACAGTGCTGGGAAGATTGTGGTTGATTGCGTTGATTCCTGTACCGGAGGATGGCGCTTTGGCCGGTGAACAGAGCGGGTTTAGGCTGTCGGACTGCTGAAGGCTGTGAACTAGGGATTGGAAGTGAACTTCTTGGGCAGTATCAACCGCCTTATCATGGTCTTGTGTACTTTCAGATTGTACGTATAGCCAAGATATTGGGGCGGTACCTCTATCAAGACAGACTGTTAGCAACCTCGAACCTCAATTACACAGCAGTGCGTACCCTTGGTGGGTAGCGCTCTCGCTTGAGAATGCTATGTCGAGTTTCACCGACATCTTATGTAGCTTCGGACCGTTAACGCAGAGCTTGACCCAATGTCGCAAGTGTGCCGCGTCTGAGCACGACCATGCCATTCTCAAGGTATCATGCAGTAGACTTGAAGCAAGCCTTATTATCCCAGCATTTTCGATCGCTAATCTGGAAACCGAGGCGGCTGCGTTTGATGAAGATTGAGGACTCTCCGTGGAGGTAAAGTGAATGCGGAGCAGATTCAGGTCCGCGTTCCTTTTCCGCAGCGTGACAATGTCTTTTTCGAATCGACTTTTCTCGAGGACGAAGGTCGCAGACAGCTTTGCACGTTGCAGCGTCCCACTAAACTTATCCTGTTTGAACTTCAGCCTGCTTGCTTCACTTTAGGATGTTAGGGCTAACCGTGGGGATTTGTAGCTTAGTCAGTCTTGCGTTGAATGATTTTATGGTAGCATTTGTGTCGGCAACAAAGATTGCACAAGCCTTGAGGTCGTCTCTCAAAAGGGCAGAAAGCTGTCTTTCTACTGCTTTGTCTTGCCATAAACTGTGCTGTTCGTCTGTGATCATTTCTTGCGATAATTGTGGATCAGAAAGTACCAGATGCAGTAAGAGCCGGCACTCGCTCAAAAAGTTGAGTCGACAAACGCGAAACTGCGCATCCAAAATTTGTAGCTGTCTTGTAGCTAGTTTGAATTCCTGGATACGATCGTATGTGTTTCGGTAGCCTTTGATCGCCTCCAACATCACTGGCACCGCGCCAAGGACGAGTCCGGCGATCTCTATCCCCGACATCGTGAATGGAAATTGGTCGCTGGACAGACCGAGAAAATAGAGACTCTAAGAGACTCAGTAAAGATTGCGAGTGCTAATATAGAGCGAATCCATGTCATGTCGCAAGGCTAGAATTACGGAGAGGGGTAGAAGATCACAAGGCCGCTAATGCAGATCGAGCCTTAGCGCCTTGGGCATACGTGCTGTCAGACCGCAGCTATTCCAAGGTTGCCATCATGCTCCGAGTTCACGACTACAAACTCGCCGACTCGAACGTGGATGTTCACGAATAAGCTGTCATTTCTCGTTGATCCTGCATTACCTGTTGTCCCGATATTCTCGACCGCTACTACCTGCAGACTTCAGCACGCAAGGCTGACGCACCCAGACCTTCGAAGCGAAATCGTACATAGTACTTCTACAGTGGCGTTGCCATTCAAAAAGAGATATAGGCTCCTTAGGATCAACTTGGTGCCGAGCGTAAACAGGAATGGACGATATAGCCCGGTCACAGGGTTCAGCCATGTTTCGTGAAAGCATTGAAAGATGGCAGGAAGGCATAAAGACTAGCGAGGATTTTTCGGCGGACTCGAGTATTCAACACTTGTTCTACTCATGCATGCTTGGGTTTCGATCTTTCCTGGGCCATGAGTGTGGCAACCTGGACCATCACGCAGGGACCAGAATCCAAATGACGAGAAACTATAAGTTACTGCGCGAGTGGGGGACGGCATACTCGGTTCCAGAAGGCCATGTCGATCAACTTCCCGAACCTGCGCATGAAGTTGTGGAGACCATACGATGCTTCTTGTCAGAAATTCTGGCAATTCTGAGTCAAAGTAAGTCGCCTAAGTGCCAACCAGTATGCGCTGACCAAATTAGTTCTTTCTCAAATCGACAATGAAATTCGGCATGACGAGTGTGATAGAGATGCTAGTAGGTCTGCCACATCGTCCAAACAAACACCTGGCTTAGGCGACACGTTCTCAGACCTCGAAGTATCTACCCAAGAATCTTGGCAGCGTCTTGCCACCGAGATTCAAGACTACGTACAGCTACTTGGAGAATTGCACCCATCAATCGAGCCCTGGATATCGGTACCTGATCAAAGCACAAGCGACCCACTGGGACAGATATCACCACTGGGCGCGGCTACGTATTACTGTGATATGGTACAATCGAAATTCGCTAAAGCTCCAGTCTCTCTCATCAATACGCTTGGTCTCCTCAATTTCCAAAGATACAAAAGACTCGCTGATGTGAGGCATGGCCGTTCTGAAGCGCCCTTAGAGCCGGAAGAAATGGTCTCTGTAGCAGCAAAGTCGACATTTTTTCAAGATTCAGGAATTGGCACTTCTTTGCCACACCCTGTCACCTTGACAGGAAGGTCGTCGTATGCGCCCACCTTGGCGTTCACAATGGCAGAGTCTAGTCGTGCCAAGCTACCATCCATTCCGCGAATCGCAAAGCTGGGCCCCTTTCTCTGCGAGTTCTGTGGCTTATTAGTATCCTATACAGGCACAAGTCAATATCAGTACGTTTATATGGCATGATAAAATTATAGCTAAGCCTGAGAGTAACATCATTACACAGACAGCACCTATTGCGAGACCTGCAACCATACTCTTGTTTGGAAGTCGATTGTCCCTCGAGCAACCATTCTTTCCAGTCACGTCGTGACTGGACTGCACACCTGAGATCGAGTCATGATGTACATCCCAAATCACCATCGCGACAGTGTCCACTGTGTGCAGAATTGACAGGAGAGGGCTCAATTGCAATATGTCGGCATTATGCTGATCATTTAGAAGACATTGCTCTAGCAGCTTCACCTCTCGTCCTAGATGAGAATGATGACGTGGAAACTGATTATTCAAACTTAGAAGGAAAAGAACACCAACACACAGTCGGTCAGGAAGATCAGCCTGTTGTGGCTGGAGAGGTGAGTCGTGCCACACCACCGAGTGAGACTTCTACCCCAAAGACTGACGAAGAGCAGAATAAGTACAGAGATAGTTCGTTGGACCGTGCGGTTCATGGGGGAGGGTCGAGCGTGCGCTTTATTCCAAAAGCAAAGGTACATACAGTAATACTTCACCATGCTAGTTGCTAACATTAATCGCAGCCAAAGCCAAAGTTCAACAAAAACGACATCGTTCACGCTGCACTGTTGATCGGGAATGACCGCATCAAGGGCATCTTTCAGGTATATCAGTCACAGTACAACCGTGAAAGAGCCGTGTTTGAGTACCAGTTGGTGGACCCGTACAGGGGCACAATGGTCAAGAACGGCGCCTGGATCAGAGAAAGGGACCTCCGCATTGAAAAGCGTGGCTAACAGGTGCTTCTATTGTGCGTCGCAACGTTGGGCAGATTCCTTCATGCACGCCACAAGCTTCTCAACCCTGCAACAATCACAATGCCTCTTCCAATCATTCTACCAAGAGCCAGTGGAACACCATATCTAAGCCACGTGTACGGTGCTGAAAGCTTCACCTCTGGAACGGTGATCGCTTTAAGACAACCACCCTCGGTCTTTCGTTCAATCTCATCACCAATAAAAGCTCCAACAGCCTCTACCAAAATATGCACCACTTCTTCCGGCTGACTCAAAAACGGCGAATGGCTAGTCCTCAATTCTCTGTGTTCAACATTTGCACCCATACTCCTCGCCATACCTACGTTCACTCGTTGTGCCACGACTGGAAAACTCCCGTCCTCGGTCGCGCCGATATACCACGATGGCACGTCTTTCCAGCCAGAATAAGCATGCTCTCCGCCTTCAAACATCGCTTTCGAACTCTGCGGCGCGAGTCGTGAGATGGCTTCTTCTGCTTCGTCCGCGGGGAGGTCATGGTAGAAGACCTTGCGTGGATCCGACACGAGTTCCGAGAAGCCGGTAGCTTCGTTCTTGCGCATGAATGGAGGCGGGATGCCGAAGAATACGTCCATCAAAGCCATTCCGGTTAGCGTGAAGCCGGAGGTGATGAGGACTAAACCGATCACGTGACCGATTCGGGTAGGATGACGTCGTGAGATTGGCTGAGCTGAGCTTGATGTTGATGTTGCAGTTGCTGTGTCTTCCTTTGCGCCACGAGTGCGTGTGAAGCCTTTGATAGAGCTACTACCAATCATACCACCATACGAATGCGCGATGACGACTACATCTCGCCCTGCTCTTGTTTCGTCGGTCAAGACAGCGCGCGCAGCATCGACGTCGTCTTTGAAAGTCGCTTCCGGGTCGCCTTTGGTTGAAGGTAGTGTGACTTTGATACAGTTGAAGCGATGCTTTTGCTCTAGGATACGAATTGTCTTGTCGTAGCAAGTAGGCTTGTGCCAGGCGCCAGGAATGAAGAGGAGCGTGGGTAAGTTTGCCATCGCCGTCGGATTGATTTTGACGTGACTCGATTGGCCAGCCAAGTGAATGAATATTCTAAGTAATATTTGCCCTTTCGAGTGGAGCGATATATCAGTGCTTCTGCTGGATGGAAAGAATTGCAACGGGCGCGGTGTGGTCGTACGATTAACCCCGCTTTACGCCCGATCTGATATTGGGTCGCCTAATACCACTCCATCTTGATTTAGCGAAAGAGATTAGGAATTACTGAAGATTTTACCCCTAGTCCGAATCCGATTCGACACAAACATAGTTTAATCTACACTCACAGTAGAATCAGAACATTCCCGAAGCTTTTCTTATGCAAAGGTAGGCGCAGACGGGAGCATAGAGCTGTCACTAGCTGTCCACATGGTAAATGCGGTAAAAGCCAGCCTCTTATCGGACATACATTAATCTGGACATGACTTGCGTTCTCAAAGTCCAAAAAATGGGGCTATTTTCATACAGCCCGAATGGATGTTGAAAGATTCTTTGCGGTCGTGTTGCCACATTCCAAGGTGAGATTCTTATGGCTGTCGTTGAAGAAGGTGAACATGTGAGCACGTGGTCAGTTGAGAAAGCACTCAGTCTGTAAGTGTGCCTTGCAATTCTCCAGTACTGACTGATTTACACGCTTCACATGATGTCAGAATGAAGGTGCTGAACGACATACGTGCTGCTTTTTCATGCTCAGAATTATGCTTGGAGACCATCAAGCTCGATGTTCGACTTCAGCGCACGGTTTTAAGACAACTAGAAGCTCGCTGGGAGCTTCAATTACTATTGAGGAAGCACTATCTCGTCAACTCATCGCGCTAATACTCAATACCAAACGACAATAACATCAGTCCTCGAGATTTTCCAAGGTCCTGAATCAAGACGCACCAGACAAAGACACATTACTAGCGAAACACACACCAACATTCCTCACACTTGCACCACCCCAACTTCACCGCCACCCACAACCCTACCCAACCGTCATTCCCCCATTCACCCTCAAAATCTGCCCATTAACCCACCTCCCCCCCTCCCCCGCCAACCACGCCACCGCCTCCGCAATCTCCTCCGGCTTGCCCAGCCGCTTAAACGGATTCCAACTCGCAATCAAATCAATCGTCTCCTGCTTCTTTCCCTCGAAGAACAAATCCGTGCCCGTCGGCCCCGGCGCCACAGCATTAACATTGATGCCCTTTTGTCCGAGATCTTTCGCCAGGACGCGCGTCATTTGCTCAATCGCGCCCTTGGACGAAGCGTACAAGAGGTAATTCGGCGTGATTGTCGACGCGGCGCAGAGAGATGTTGAAAGCAGGATGACGTGGCTTCCGGAAGACATATGCGGGAGTGCTTTTTGGACCAAAAAATATGGTCCTTTAACGTTGAGGTCGTATGTCTTTGCGAAATCATCTTCAGTGGTTTGTTCGACGGTGCGCATGAGCGAGATTCCTGCGTTAGGGATCAGGATGTCGATTTTGCCCGCCCAGGCGACGGTTTCTTGGACGAGGCGGGTGATTTCCGGGACGGAGGCTGCGTTGGCTTGGATAGCGAGGGCGTTTTCTGGGCCGATTTTTTGGACGAGAGCGGTTGCGGGAGTGGGGTTGGAGGAGTAGTTTATTACGACTTTGGCGCCGAGGGTGGAGAGGTGGAGGGCGGTGGCGGCGCCGATGCCCTTGGATGCGCCTGTGATGAGGGCGACTTTGCCTGCGAGGGGGAGGGTTGATGCCATATTTGGTGGTTTGAGGTGGTGTGAGTCAAAGGGTTATCAATGTGTGGACTGAAAGCGATGAGATACAGACGCTATTCTGGGTGATTGATGTTTATGATAGAGTATGGATCGCGTCGTGTGATATTAAACTGAATCTAATCGGTACATTGAAGTAAACCTCCGAGTCTTTTATATACACTTCGTTGCGACATACTGCCGTTGCTTAGCTCCGAGCATTCCCTCCATAGAGCGAAGGTGCGTGTTCTGGATCCACATGTGGACATAGGGCGCCTTAACAATTTTAGGGTGATAGAGTTGCTTTCCTTAACGCCGCCAACGCGGAGCGAATACCGGATCTCGACGCATGAAGCTGTACAAGGTGATCGCCTTCGAACTTCCCTTTGCAAAGATCATGCAGCCATCGATTCAATGCATCGTTGTCCTAGCGTTTGGTACTATTGGTGAGATGAGTGCTGGTGTTGTGGGTGGGCTTATCTCCAAAAGTCCGCTATGACGACATGGCTTCCTCAGTCTCGGAGTCGGGTTGGTGTTCCTGCGATGACTAATTCTCCGCTTTTATTAGGTTTGGTTACTACTACCACATATACCATGATCAGCTTGGTTTTGGCCGCTTACTGCCTTTCTGGCTGCATCTTACATGTCTCGTGACGTTTTCTGCGTGCTAGCAGACCTCGGGCCTTGTCCAGATTATGAGGTCAGCATCCGGCTCCAGTGCGCGTTCACATTCTGGTTATCAAATTCACAAGGACACGGAACCAAGAATGTTCAGCCTTGTCTTATAAAAATACAATAATTTGACAGTTACATTCATATCAAGATAGCCATTTTAGCGCAAGAACATTACCAGGATGATGAAACCCATGAAATAAGTCTAATAGATGTAGCATGTGACACGTGACAATGGTGCTCTGCCCAAAGCTGAATGACTGGGAGCAAGTTTAAGAAGCACTTTGCATGTGTGGGTCCCTAGAACCCATTGTAGTTTGGCAAATTTGGGTCTGTCATCACTGGATACGACCACAAGGCCGCATCTGGAATGAAGAGTGCGGAAAGATCCGCATCTGAGCCGGTGCCCAGGTCGAACTGAGTGAAGTCGAAGTTGGGGTCAAAGTTGGCCTGAGATAAGCCACTCATGTCTAGCGGGGCCGTAGCCATACCAGGGTACCAGCTCTGGGGCATCGGCTGTTGTGTGTGTGCAGCTTGCAACGCAGCTTGCGCTTGTTGCTGAGAACGAGCTTGAGATTGGGTTTGTTGTTGCGGCGTGCCGGTGTTGCTGCTACCCATGGCAACTTCAGATAGTAAGTGCAGCGGTGTTTGGCTTGTCGATGACTGTCGGGAGGGTCGACCAGGTGTTTCATTCGGTTGCTGTCGCGCGTCATACTCCGGCTCGCCATCTGCCTTCGATGCGCCTTCTTTGATCTGCGCAAATCGTTCTTGTAGTCGTTTTGCCACGAAGTAGAATTTGCCGTGCGGAGACTGAGCATCGCGCGACACAATGGCGTTAAACATTGCCACAAGTTGTTCGGTGTATGACTCGATTTGAAGGTCCTCCTTTTTGATGATGCTGCTGACCTCGCCAGAGCTAGTAACTGATACCCACATCTTCATCAAGCACACGATGGCATAAATGGCTCGAACACCTAACCGGTGGTTAGCTTCGATCGCCTCATTTCATAAGCATGACTTACAGAAGATGACGGGTAATGTCAACAGTACGTCTAGGTGGATGCTCAAGATCGTGTCTAAGATGCCGTGCGTGGCAGTCAGACACTCACCAAGTGCACCGATATGGGCCGGGCCAACTGGAACATCTTTCTTCAACCCTGTTGATATGCTCTCCTGTGTAAAGGGTGGTTGCAGATCTGCTGAACCGTGGTTTTGATGTAGAGCGATCTCATGTAGGTACAAATTTGTGACATGCTCAGCTAAGCGCAATGTTGCTATGTCCACGTTAGCGTAATTCACATCTACGCTGCGACTGAACTCACGATCTACCTCGCCCATCTTGGCATTCTCTTCCCGTAATTGTTGGAGATCGTTCTCGAAGATTTTGAGCGCGTATATCACCTTTGGCTCCGCAATCGACACTTCAACGGATGGATCGTCCATGCAAAATTGAACAGAGACTAGGAACAGAATTAGTTCTTGTGGATCTTTTCGTCTGATCAAGAGACGACGTACTGTTCTCCCCGATGTGTGCCATCTTCACGTGTTGACATAGTAGCTTGTCCGACGCGAGCGCATCAGGTGATGTTTCCAACAGATTCACACTTTCTTCCATATACTTGGTCCACCTCAGTAAGATTGGCCGCCGCAGCACCATGGTGATGCTCATACACAGATAATAGCAAAGCAAGAAGGTCCTTCGTGCCTCTATACTGCTCGAATTTGGGTGATACCTCCGAAAAGGTCCAATGGACAGCTTCATGACATTTGGCGTGGCCTTTCGACCAAGACCCAGATCCAGAGCCATGACAGCAGCGCAGTTGACCATCATGTAAAAATTGTGTTGCTCGAAGTGTAGCGGTGGGCGGTACCAAAGAACAGCGACTTGCAGTGCTTGCACTATTTCGAGAGACTTTTCTCCATTACGCCAGATAATGTCGGCGAGCTGGTCCTTGAGCAACTTGGTCAACTCGCGTTGCACATCTTGCGAGACGAGTGGCTCGGCGCTCCCGTGCGATGATCCGGCTAGAATGGATAAGAACAGCAACGGCTTCTTTTCGCGAATCTCTCGAGCAGTAGTGCCTGCGGGGAAGGGGACGCCAGGAAAATGCGGACATATCTCGTTGACGTAGCGCATAAAGACTCGCTCTGCCACGTCTGGAGTCATGAGTTTATCGATCATGGGGCCGATATGGGAGTGGTCGGATTGTATGCGGCTCGTTTCGTTGCGTTTCATCTCGGGATGCTCCGCCAAATCGCGATGAATGGCGTCCATATCCTCAGGTATAGTCTAAGACGATTAGCTGGGATAGGATTGCCGCCAGAAAAGCTTACCGCATGGCTGTTGCCGTCCAGCTTCCGTCGCTTCGGATCTGGACCTTGCTGGAACGTCTGTGCCGGGCCGTAACCAGGCGGCACGTCAGGATATCGAGTCTGAGGTGCGTTGCCCCAATCATGGCTCAGTGTTCCCATTCGGAATGAGCCTTCAGCCATGGACAGGCCAGCATTGTTGCTCTCGTGTTGTGGTAGGCCTCCATGGTGCCGGATCTCGGGTGCTCCCGACTTTTGCGCATGGAGGGTTGCCGTCAAGGCATCGATCTTGCGCTCGAGCTCGGCGACACGGCTATCGGCCTTCTTCTGTCGCTTGCGCGTGGGCGGTGTCGTGATACAAGGGCGTCCGGCCTTTGCGCATCGCTTACATGACACATCAGGCCGCTCTTGGTCGCAGCGCACCTTCAGGCCACGGCATGAGTCGCATGCGCGAGGCCGTTTGATGTCGCCCGGTGACTTGGCCGATCCAGGTGTTGCGTGGGCACTAGCAAGACGTCAGCACATTCATGATGCCTATGAAATCCTGCATCGCTCGCGCGATTGTATTGTGGCTGGCCATTACCCGTCGTGGTCCCCGTCATCGTCCTGGTCGTCTTCTTCATGCGATCCTTCGCGACCGATTGGTGACGTCTGCCCTCCCAGAGCAGGGTCGAGCGGAACGGCCGATTGCTGCGGAGTTTGCTGATATGTCGGTGTTGAGAGGTAATATGGATGGCCGCCATTGTGCGCTGCGCCGGTATACGCCTGTGTGCGCGGCGGAAGGAGCGACGGATCTATTGATTCTAGCGACTTGTCGGCCATGGTAAATATGCCGACGATGTCTCAACCTTGCACTGTCAAGTCGGAGGGTCGGTGAAAGAGCGCACCGGTTGATGGAGTCGAACAGCCACAGCGGGAAGCGGGTGCGGCAGTGCCAAGACTACTAGCTTCCTTCCCAACTCCGCCCTCATCACACCGCAAACGGCACATGCTGATCCAGGTGAAATATGTTGGCACGAAGCACATTGGTCAAATAGATATCCCATCTCGCTAGGCGCTGATTGAACTACAGTTGACTCTGCATCGTTGCACAACAGCATGCAAGTACAAGTCGTAGGCAACTTCCAAACAAGCAACAATCCACCTCCAGCTTCTCAACCTGAGCTGACAGGTGGTATGATTGCAACCTCATCGCCCTCTCTAATTTCCTTGTCTGGGTCGGCAGCATCATCCTCCTCCATGTCGATGTACTCCAAGTTCACAGTGACTGCACAGCTAGCTAGCACCTTTTGCTTGATGCCAGGATAGCGCTCCTCGAGCCTGGCGAACAGATCGCGAGCTTTGACCGGAGCGGGAAGGTGTTCGCTCGTCTTCTTAGTGAAGGAAGATGCTGCTGCAAAGTACAGGATGGAAAAGTGACCCGTGGGCGCTTTTGCAGGCGCCATTGCCGCCTGTTACAGCTCGTTAGAGAGAGTTTGCTTGCGCAAGATATGTAAGAGCGAGGCCAGAGTTTCGATCAGGAAATAATTGTTCCGCAGGCTGACACCGAAGTGGCAGTCAGATAATACATGCTATAATTTGGATAACATCATAGAAAAGACGTATGAAAGCCAGCAAAGGGAGGTACGTACCTAGCAGTGTCGTGTGGTGGAGGAGCCAGAAGAACCGCGTCTGAGCGGAAGTCTCTGCGGCAGCTGGGGTCCGAGCTTTATGTCATCATCTTCGCAACTCACCATCACTGTTGGCTGCAAAAGGTGCGTGACTGATGATTACATGATATTCGGCAGCCGAGAACGAAACTGCAGGACTGTGATGGGGCATCTTAAAGTATGCAGCAACATCTCCGGCTGGTGGAGTCGGGCGCAAGAAGGGGCAGTCGCGAACCGAAAACATGTGACTTCGCGACATTTTTTAGCGCGGCGCACAGACGACTTCCGTGGACCGCGACCCGCAAAGTAATTCTCGGGCAGTCGGTCACTGACCTCATCAGCTCCAACATCCGAGGCCATGCACAGAATTCGCCCGTTGCAAACGTCGAGCAATATATGCTGGCAGTGCCAATGGCGACAGAATAATCGGAGCCCGAGATTAGCACTGCGCAATTCCCCAAAAAATCTGCTCGCAGTGCAATCGACATGGCTGCCGCAAAGAGCATACCACGCCACTTCAATCGTATGGCCGCAGATATGTTTGGATCAGAACAACAAGCTAAATGCACCACAGAATGGTCAGGCCGCTCTAGAACCCATAAATCCAGAGCCGGCATTCAACCCCGCCCTCATTCCACGTCCACCACAGCTGTCGCTCCGTGAGCATCTGCAGCAGTGGCAAAATGAACACGGGGGACCAACCGAGGAAGTTTTGGCCGCGTTCCAAAATCACCCAGCGAACAAGGAGGTGTACAACGGCATGTCGAAGCTACATTCAGGCTTCAAGGCAGATGAAGACTTAGACACAGAGCATCGAGGCCTTGCCGACGATGACGAAGGGGAGGAGCTGATTACTATCGGCCTCTTTTTAAAGCCGGGGGACGTTGTCGAGCTATCGCAGGCTGGTCGGGAGCCTGTCCTAGCAGTGTACGTGCAGCAAGTCGACACCAGCAGCCAGTTCTTTTCGGTCAATGGCAGGTGGTGTCACTCCATCCTAAGGCGAATTGCATTTGCCATTCCAGGCTGCATAGATCCGGTTCTGCTCGAGCCTCTCATTCCCTTTCTTCCCACCAGTCTAAGCCAAGCGGATCCCAAAGGCGAGGTTCATGTGCCGGTTGAAGTCGGCATTCCTGTCCAGCGCATCCTGGAACGAATGACGGTCGAGGCAGAGCGCATATATCGTGCAAATGCCCCGGTCTTGGACACGGCTTATGCGGTTCTTGCCGATCCCAATCGGACCCGTATGATGACTTTGACACAGATTGCGAAGACTTTACTTGCCCAAAAAGACCCCGGCTGGAGGCCTTCACCTGCAGCTCTGCTTGCGGTTCGGAAGTCTTTGAACCATAACGAGTTCCGCTTTAAATCGGATTGGCGAAGTCATCGTTTAACCAACGTGTTCGCTATCCGGCCGAAGAATGACGTTCAAGTCGTCGAGACTGTTCTTGAGTGGACAAGGGAACATCGCGAATTTCTTGCTGCATCTGCTACGAGGAGTTCGGTTGACGTGCCTATACCATCGAAAGGGGCCAAGCACATCATAGATTTCCTCGAGAAGGCTCGCAGGTTGATCACTATCAGTCGCAAAGATCGCGAACCCAACTTCGGAATCCTAGGGCCGAGCAAGGCGCGCATCTCAAAGACAGGGGAATCCTCGGGTCCGCATTCTACGTGGGGTGAATCTTTCACCAATTCCGATTCGCAAATCATTAACTTTCTGCAAGCCTGGGTTTTGACGACACAGTTTGTGGGCATGGCTGGGCTTCACTCTGCTTGTACAAACCTTGTCATGGCCACGGGCTGCTATGGAAAGGATGTCTACCAGGCACGAGGCACACCAAATGAACTCCTTAGCGAGGTTCGACGCCATACTGGTCTACTCCTCCTTCAGGAGATTGGCGTCATTACACCATTCGAGAACAGATTTCTTTACGATGAACAGCTCATGCTACCCACAGTGCGCCTCACGCGAAATCTGGAACTCTTGAACACCAAGGCTGAATTAATTCGGCGAAATCCGGACTTTCGAGACACAATGGCCGGTCTGCGTCGCGACTGGGGAACTACTACTGTGTTCTGCATTGACGATGCGGGCGCGAACGAAATCGACGATGGCGTCTCAATCGAGCCGGTCACTGGATCCGCTTCCGAATTTTGGGTCCATGTTCACGTCGCAAATCCTACTGCCTTCTTCGACAAGACTCACCCCTTATCGGGTCTTGCAGCTCACATGACAGAGACGGTCTATACACCAGAGAAGGCGTTCCCCATGCTACCCACATGGGTCACTCAAGGGTTCTTCAGTCTTGAACCAAATCGTCCAGTACTAACATTCAGCTCGAGAATCAACGGAGATGGTCGAGTGTTAGAAACGAAAATACAGCCAGGGACCATAAGAAAGATAGTCAGTATAACGCCGTCTCACTTGTCGACCTTGTTAGGCGAAAAGCTCTCATTCGAGACGCGTACACTTGTCGTTGGTGCTGAGAAGGTACCCGATGAACCAGAGCCCCGGACGCCACGGCTATCTGTTTCCGACATGCAAGGCCTCAAAGATCTCTACACAGCAGCTCAAAACCTATGGTCTGCACGAAAAGCCGCTGGCGGCATTCGTCTCGATAATGCTACAAATAGAGTCCGAGTATTCGAACGTCCCGGTCGCGCGGGTATGACATTGAATCCTCCATCAACCGGTCGATCTCGTCTCGTGACAGGGGATCCGATCATTGAAGTCACCAATCGCGTCGTATGGAGCTTTGTCAATTTTGGAATCACCCCCGAAAACATCATTGAAGAGATGATGATGCTTGCATGTTCGTCTGCTGCGTCTTGGTGCTCCGATCGCAATATTCCTGTCATGTATAGAGGTACCATCGATACCCCGGAAAACAATGGCATGTCCGGAGAGGAGTTCAGGACCAAATATTTACTACCTTATATTGAGAAAAATATCGAAGTTCCCCGCGGCCTGGCGCTTCGATACTCAGCAACTCGAGGTCGCGCCATTGCGCACTCTGCGCCAATCCCCCACAAGATCATAGGAGTTCCTGCTTACGTCAAGGTCACAAGCCCGCTCCGCCGCTTCAGCGACATGATTGCTCATTGGCAAATTGAGGCTGCAATCCGGTACGAAGCGCATACCGGCAGGAAGTTCAATACACTCGAATCGGCGACTGATCCTCGTGGAGTCCTACCATTCACCCAGCGCCAGATGCAAGAGTCGATCGTTACCTTGTCGCCAAGGGAACGAATCATTGCGTCAACCAAGAGATCTTCAGGTCGCTTTTGGAGCCATATGGCACTCTTGCGTGCATGGCAATACAACGAGGCGCCAGTCCCAGACGTTATGAGGTTCTGGGTGAGAAAAGGCATAGATCAACTTACTGCAAGCAAGTCTGGAGCGCAAGGGCTGCTGCCAGATTACGGCTACCCAGCCTCGTTCAGCGATCCAACAATAGACGGACGGATGGGTGACGAATGGGAAGTCGCCATCGAGAGGGTTGATGTCTTCAATCTCAGAGTTCACGTTAAACCGGTCCGCTTGGTCCATCGAGAGGAAGAGTTTCACGTAGGATGAGACATCGCTCGATGCTCTCGCCCTTGCGCACCTCTGTTTGCAATGCTGCTGTGCTAAAAGCTGCTGCTATTACCAAAGATCACGAAGACTTGGCGAAGATTCCTCGCTCCTGCCTGACTCGTGGTCACATCGAACAGCCACCAAATTCTACGAGTATGATTTGGCAGGAGGAAAACGTGTGTGGCCGAGACGACCAGTCTCTGTGCAGAGGTCAAGAAACTAATTGATACACTACTCTGTCGCAGCCGGTCTTTGGATAGAAAGAAAGACAGTACCTAATATGACACAACTGGACTGTGGTCCATGCAATCTGTGGACCCTGTCCGTCACCAAATGCAAAGGTGTGGGCCTGTGCATGTTTCCGCACATGCGGTACGTGGCGTTTCGTGCAACGGCACGGCACGAGGTCGAGACCATGGGTCAGGTATTTGCTGATCGCAGGCACGATTCCAAATAGACGGTAAGCACAGCAACGTCAACGATATGTGCAGAGAGAACGAAGGGTGGCGCAAGATTTGTCTTCGAGCGGCAAGGCGCGACGAAAAGACGAAGTGGATCGGCACAGCCTTCGAGAGGCCCCCTGCACGCCACTGGTCAGCCCTAGATGCGCTAGCGATCGGCGACGATCTAGCAGGAATTTAAATGTCTTACCACCATCTGCGTGCACTTGAGGCGCTTCTGGAAACGAAGAAAATAAAAGCACGGGAAGCGACCCCATTGGCACGTATTCCTGTCCCAAAGGATCGGCCCGCGGTAACTGCACTAAATCTGTGTTTGGCGTCAAGCAGGGTGCATTGTTCCGACCGACCTTCGACCCGCTTGGCGATATTCTTGTGCAACACGGTCTTCGATTCCTGACGGCGGCTAGCCCATGTACACTGCAGCACGACCAATCTGGCAGTTCAAATCTCGGTGAGCCTAGCGACCTTTACCAACATCCGAAGTTAGCGCCTCTATTCATCTCATAAGGTAAATGTGAACCTGGAAAGTGAGGCTTCGAACGTGACTTCATCGTTTCGGGTGCCTTCTATCAACCGTTTGCAAAGCTCCAGTTGCAGTCATTCTAATAAGGGATGTATCCGTTCCTGAGCGGCGCGCGTCATTTGACAAATTGCTTCGTATAACCGCCTTCAAATTCCACAATAACACGCATGCCCGCTGTCGCAATCCTCCCACGCGCTCGACACCCACCCCTTGCGTCAGATCCATGCCGATACACAATTTGACCTCCTAGTCGTCTGGGGATTGCCTCTTCCTATCATGTCCAATTTTCCCCATGGACCTATGCTTACAACAGACGGACAGCCTTCTGGTCCAGCTGAGACGGGCAAGAAGAAGCAGCAGGCGCAGCAACCACGACAACTCCTCTCTTGTACGAAATGTCGGGATCGAAAAGTTAAGGTGCGCTTTGAACACATCGATTACAGCCAGGGCTTGCCTATGCCCACCAGCGTGCGAAATATGGCTGACCTTCTCCATAGTGTGACCGGACCAAGCCATGCTCAGCATGTTGTGCACGGGGACAGCCAAAAGATTGTCACTTCGTTGCTGAAGGTGGTGATTATGCACCGATTCAGCAATCGTACGAGCTTCGCAAGCTTCGTCAAGAAAATATGCGACTCAAGGAACGCTTGCGCGCACGCCAAAATTCCATTGAGGAAGAGGATTCAGACCCTGCAGCATCTCCGGATTCTCAGCTCGGTGAAAGGCCTGGCTCGTCCCAAAAAAGGCGCACCACGAAACAGAGACGATTCCAGGGCTCCGAATGGCAAGACAGTATTTACTTCGGGTCCCCAGGACTTGCCAGTGTGGTAAAAGATGTGAGCAACATATTTGGTCTCCGCTAATCCGTGCTAATGATCGACAAGTTCGCTGCAGTGAACATGGGACCATTTCCGGCAAGCTTGTCTCATTTGATGCCCCGTGGACCAGACATGTACACACCCAGGAATCCTTTGCCTCATCCGTTTCCAACTGTGTTCCGCGCAACACCGGAAGAGTGCATTCCACAGCTTCTCGACTGCCTCCCGCCAATGGACGAGCTTCTGGAATCGTTAGGCGCATTCGAGAGACGGGTCAATGTGTGCTCCTTTCCCCATGTGCCCTTCGAGATCACGAGGACAGAGGTGGAGCGATTTCTCGATGACGGAAGGCGGAACGCACAGCTGTGCCCTGACATGCTGGCTCTTCTCTTCGCGGCCATCGCACTTGGTGGTCAGCACGCTGTTTGGGACCGATCCGGTTGTCAGTGGGCTGCTGATGCTATGACCGTGGAGATTGGGAAAGGGAATGTTTACAGTAAGTCCGTCAGGCGCTATTGGGCCACGGCGCTGATATGTAGCAGTTGCTGCTGCGATGCAAGCCTTACGATTAGCATCATTCATGCACAGGCCGTCTTTACTTGGCATTCAAGCCTTGATCATGATCGGCCCGTACCTTACTAACAGTGGGAGATTTCTCGAGGCGTGGACGCTGTTTGGTACCACGATCCGGCTGGCGCATTCCATTGGCCTTCACCGACACCCGAAGTATCTTGATCCTGCTCCTCCAACTCAAAGAGAATGTTTCGTCAGGCAAACGCTGTGGTGGTGGATGCTACACATGGATGAGCAGTACTCCATGACGTTGGGCCGACCGCTTGGTATCAGCGGAATCGGAGACTGTCCACCGCCACAGGAGCTCACCACGAACCCCGGTATGTTGCGCTTTGGCGAATTCGTAAATCGCTTCACAGTACTGGCACGACAAATTCTCAGTAGCGAGAAATTGAGTAATGCTAAGATAGATGATCTCACCGATTCCATTCGGGCTTTGTTGGAGACTATGCCTGAGACACTTCAGTTTGACAGATCCTGGCTACAAAAGGGTCATGACCTTCCCGATTGGCCATTAAGCGCTATGGCCGCTGGTATGAGTTTGTCTCCATAATTGATATGTTTTCTGACGCGAAACAGTCTACCACTGCAAAGCGCACACCTATCTTATCCTTCTCAATCGCCAGCGACTTGACAAAAACGCAGCCCAGACCCAGTCGCACAACAATTTGAAGAATCCGGCATTCGGCTTCAGAACAGTAAACAAAACTACTTCTTCTCAACCGTCACCTGGATCAACGATAACGCCTATACCTCGAGGTCGCGCTTTGGTCCTCGCCTCCTCCGAAGAGGTTCTTGATGCGTTTCTGTTCCTCTATCTCAAGGTACCGGCTGCGCTTATCTCCTGGACTATGGGCCAACAAGCTTTCAACTCTTGCATGATCATCCTTCTCGATGCCATGGAACTCAAAAAAATTACTTTCGCAGTACAGAAGGTCGAGAAAGCATACGCCATCTTTTCAGCACTTCAAAACGTTCATGAGCTGGCGAATTTGGCCGTAGAGAGAATCAGTTGGGGCTTGAAAGAGCTGCGCAACGTGTCACAGACGCCCGCGGCGCCTTCCAGACCCTCGAGGACACATAGCAGCGACGCCATGCATGGAGCCTGGAGTGAAACACCTTCCAGCCTTCGTGCTATGTACGACGACACGGTCATGAACGCGACCGGTATGTTGCTTCTCGAGGACCCTGGATTGCAAAGCTTCGTGCCTGAATCGTTCTCACCGATCAGCTGGAACTTGGACACCCTCGAGCCAACAATGCCATTCCAGCTCAAAGGCGATTGGAGCGACCTGAGGTCACATACGGGGCAAACAGACGCGTCCTTCATGTTTGATGGGATGAACGACTTTCGATCCGTAGGGACCATGCAGGGTCTGCAGAGATCGACCACCCTGCGCTCGGCGCCCACGAGATATGCAACACCAACTGTGGACGATCATCAGCCACAAAGTATCACAATTCCGGCATCGCATTCAAATTTTGCGATGCCGACGCAATCCAATGTGGCCCCAGTGTCGGTTGCAGAAGGCCTACAGCATTTCGGCCGCACGCCTCACTTGAGGCCTGAGCAATCGGATGCCGATGGCAACAGACAATGGAGCTGGCAACCAACTGCAAGTAGCTTCACAACAGCGCACCTGCAACGCGCAGGCAACTCCGCCCACCCTTACCAGACCTCTGGCACGCAAATGAGGCACAACTCTTGCCCCTTGCTGCCTAAGCTTACGACCGCGCCACCATCGTCACACTCCATGCAACCCTTCAACACACAGAGCACCCAGTCCGAAATCTCGACACATCGCCATGCTCCGCAATTTGATCAGGCCCCCTTTCACAACTTTTCAGAGACGACGCCAGAGTCGATTAGCTCCGTGTCCAGCCCGACCATTCAGAGCACCTGGGCTGCGAAATCAACGGCCCGTCCCGTCTCTGTCCAGATGGCAGACTCAGCACTCGATCTGTCCTGTGTGGACCCATTTGGCCAAAGCATCCTGGAAACATCCCACGTCGACGCGCACGAGCAATGTCACAGTGCGTTATCACACTCGATGCACTATTCACAGACGATGCCTCTGACAATGGCCCTCGGTGCTGAGAACATGTCCTTGGACGAATGGAAGCGATGGATTGGTAGCAGCGGGGCCGGATAGCGAACCACGGAACTTTCCATCTTCCGGTATATACTTGCTTCTTCCATCGGCAGATGTTGCCATCATATTTGCTGTATGCTTGCACTCTTTGGCTACTTTGGTAGTCTGTTGATGAACACGCCCTACATGCCATAGATACCCTCAATAACACAATAACAATGTGGGACATGAACCACAAGCCTTGCAGCTCATCGACGTCGGATGCGTTTTCCTTGCGTGATGCTTCCTGCCTCCTTCCCTCGGATGTCGTCATTAGTCAATCCCAAAACAAACAAAGTTCCCACCTTCTCGTCCCTTGCTTCTTCCACTCAACGCCGTCACATCCACCGGCCACAAGGATGTTGCTAGGCCTGTCATTCCTGTTCAAGTACGTAAAGCAATCCTACAACGTTTGTCATATCGCGCCCGCCCACATGCTTGGTTTTGGTGGCTGTCGAAGATCGGCGGTTGCAGCCTCGCCATGCTGGAACCCGAACCTTGGAACCACAATCACTGGCAGGCTCGCCGCGCCGTCAAAACACCACACGTGGGGTGGCTCCGCGGCTGAGCTCGAGATGCGCCATTGACTCACATGGGACGGAATTGCGCCGCTGCATTCTCCCTGGTTCCGTGCAGCAAGGTGGCTGCGAAACACGGCCCGGCTCGCCCACCAGTTCTCCCTGCCCTCTCCACATCGAAGAGGGTATCCACCCGATCCTATGCACAGGCACATCAGCCCGCATACACGCTAAATACCCGCCCCGATGGGCCGGGGTGACAGGCTCTCGGATACGAGGGTCGCTACGAAAAGTAAGCAAGTTATCGGTGAGTGCGTGTCACATCACACAGTAGCGTCACGCCTGGCACAGCTTGGTCGGCTCCACATCGATCTCTCAATATCGAGTGAACCCACAGCTGCCGCTGATATCACCTAATGAAGGCGTCTCGGATCCTGAATATTCCGGCACACATATCTACAGCTCGGCGATCAAATGGGATTGGCGAGTGCAGATAAGCGAGACTCGGGCCTTCATCGATAAAGTTTCCCATTACCGGACGCCACGCGCTGCACGTTGAGCCTCATTTTGCAGAAAGATCTTTGGCGCAATCAGGTATCCAAGTCCCAGCGGTATTCCAAATCAATCGAGTCCCTTTAAACGAGTGTCGATCATGCCCTTCAGCTGGATGGGTTGGCGACTATCATCAAACCTCGATCGACGCTGCAGGCCTACCACGAGGTGTACATCGCGTAATGACTTCGACAAGGTACATAGCCGATGAAGAGTAATCATCGCTCCGTGAAACTACATCACGACCTCGTACGGGCGACGAGTTTCCCAGGGTAGTTTGCTTTGAGTCCTAGCTCCGATGCCTGACTGGGTTGATACTCCCATGCGCCAGGATTCCCTGGCTCGCTTATCGGATGACTGACAGGTGGGAAAATCTGCACCGGTGGATTGCCCAACGGCCATATGCAGGACCTCGTAGTATCCCTGGCGCGTTGCATAACATTGACTTTCTTTTGCGCGAGTGATCCAAAACTCATCCCGGCAAGTTCGTTTCAACAGCATACCCGCAGCCTTGCCTCATCAGCTCACATACGATGGGTCCACATTCGAAATTGAGCACTTCCACATGACTCGAGCTCGCTACAGATGTATCGACATTCAGGACTAAGCAGAGCTAGTTATGGCGAGCCCCGCAGGGTTCGCGGGTACCAAAGCCGGTGCTCCTCATACTTGCGATCAGATCGGTCTGGTGGGTTACACGACGCCTGCCCAGGGAAGCACTCCCTCTCTCATGGCCTGATTGTTGCAGCTGAGTGTGCAGCCGCACTGCATGTGGCCTCCGATTATGCGCGAAGAGACGGGAGGCTGTAGCAACTGCCATGCTCATGGCCACCCCGCGGAAGTCGTCTCGGAACAGTTCGCCGACTATCAGATCGTTGATGCCACCGTTTTGTTCGCAACCATCTCTTCTTGCAGATCTTCACACAGGTTTGGCCTAGTTCCCACGTTGCTCGCTACACTCAAGACCGGGAGGTCACTCATGTTGCCGATCACTGAATCGAAACGCTGAAGACGTACCAGCCAAATTGAGACACCGGGTATACCGACATCGCATTGTGGATCCACGCGTATCATCCATCTTATGCGTAATTACATATTGCCAGCAGACAGCAAACCAGTGGGACCCACACCAAAATTCCCGCCGTCACATCCGCCCCAACATAGATGTAGTCAGGACCCCAACGACCCGCTCAAGCGATCCAAAATATTTAGCTCACACATGATACACCGCCGTCCCGGCCGAAGGATCCATCCCGCATTCAACAGCTGCCAACCAAGCGCTCGGCACGGCCCTTGGGCATACCGATGGCGTACCACGCACGCGATGGAGCTAATCTAGGCCCCGCATGGTCATGCTCATGATAGCGCGCTCTCGGCGCTACAGACGCTAGATCGCTTCCACCTCGAGGCGAGCGAGCTGAGTGGTTCGACACGCGGCCCGGATGCACTTCCGTCGCGGTATATACCCCATCAGGAGGACTTGAGACTTGGTGCCTGGAGATCAAGTGTAGCGAGCCCAGAGAGCGTGGTTCGTTAGATTGTGATGGTGATGCATGGTGGAGGTGCGTGCGATGGGAACAGATGTAAACCGTGTTTGTGGATGGTGATTGAGTGCGCGAGAACAGTGCCGGACGAAGGGCGGCCGGCGATTCCGGGCTCCAATCAGGGTAAGCTGGGCAGGGGTATCGGGTTGGTACGGGAAAGGACATGGATCGTTTCGTAGAGACTGGAGAAAATGTTTCTATACCCTGTCCGTCCGGCCCGGCATAGTTCTAAAAGGAAATAACGGGTCGAGAATGCGTGGGTGAGTTCGCTGTGTCACTTCGAAGCTATGGCATCGGATGGTTTACCGGAGGAAACTAAACGTGTAGGTGCCTGCGTTCGTGAGTTGAGATCTGTCCTTGGCCATGTCGTTTCTACGATGAAAAAGATTTTGTAATCTTCTGACAGACAATGTCACATGCTGCTCAGGGATCTCACATTGTTGGAACCGAATGTGCTCTTTATGAATTTCATACGTACGTGTTTCACGTGAAGCGTTGGGATGTAGATACCATGGTCTCATCCAGTATCAGCTCATGACTTGTGGGGCAAACGCTCCTGGCTGAAGTGTATTTCGAAGTACAGTGAATGTGCAAAATTGTTGAGTAGGTTGTTTGAAAGGCATGGGTGGTTTAGTGTGGTATATGTGAGTACAACTATCTGATACATGAGAAAGATGATGGTGGTGTGGGAATGGAAGTTGAAGCTGTAAAGAAAGTCGATTAAACTGTTTCAAGGATCCGGAAAGTGGGCGGTGTCTCGATGATCAGGTGATTGATAATTCGCAACTGCTCATTTCCATGTTACGTGTCGTTCGAAAGTGATTTTGAGAAGTTTGGGAGTGGTATATTTCTCCAGATCGGAATTTGCTGTTTTGAAAAGATTGAAGAGAGATTACCTTTGTGATGCTGTTCTTTGGATGGTATGTCAGATCCAATGACGGACTGGAGACATAGTGGATTGATTGTGTTGTATAAATGGTGCATTGTTGACGCTAGAGAAGAGAACACAGATAGTCTGCGACTAAACGAACCTCCTTTAAAGAAGATACCAAATCATAGTCCGTTAGGAAGTATGAGGTTGTTTATACCCTCTCATTGCATCATGAAGAATATGTACAGTTAGGATATAGGCAGATCGAGATAAGTTGCATCCACCAACAGGTCTAAAACTCCTTTCTAACTCAACGCGTCGGTTATCGGTGGCCTGGATCCACCTTCGTCTTGTCTTGAATGAGGCACGACATCGGCGATAATTTATAGAATCCCTCATGTAACCTGAATACAAATCGGTAGTAATGCGTTTGTCTGCAATCATATGCATCAGCTCGGAGTCTGTAAATTCCGATTTAGCAAGCTCTCTTCTCGATTTCGTCGCTCCTTGCCGGCCATGGCAGGTAAGCGATAAAAATGCATAGCTAAGAAATGCGGGTCAATGCCATACACAAATATCTTGTATTGGAAGTTCTGTAAGTGGATATACGTCTTGATAGGTTCTGAGCCGTCGGCCATCAAATCAAGGGGAGTTGATCGGGCTCTGTGTGACCCACAGCGTGGCTCTAGAATTGGTAGATGGAGAAGTATTGTTGCCATTAATATCTAACTCCTCCACCTCTACCTACTCCTATATAATTTTCTCGTAATTTTCTTCTTGCGGCTAAAGTGCTCTCCTCTACCTATGTTGAGGCTTGAGCCAAAGAAGGAGTTAATCTGATTTTAAAGAGGGTATGGAGCCAGAGCCATGAATCTTCCGTGAAAGAGATTAGGCACTGGAAGGGTCTTGCATCGAGGCTGGTCCCGTTCTCGGAGAGCCTTTTCAGATTCTCCAGACAATATTTTCCCTCCAAACGCACGACGAAGATCTCCGAATATGCTGTAATGAAAGATCAACGAAGCGGATAGGTCGTCATATTCCCCCAATACCAAGCATCTGAAAACCCATAACACAATCACCACCAACCCCGTACCACGGCGTCATAAAAAAACCTCAAACCTCGCTCCCCCGTACCCGTATTTACGTTCCCAAGCCAAAAGCCACACACTCCAACAGCACACGCCCCTCTACCGCCACGTCTACCGCACATTGCCACCCCACCATCATTGTACTTTCCGTCTTCTTACCGTCATCTCAAATCCACGATACAACCGCCTTGATTTCCGTATATACTCCCTGTCCAACAAAGTCTTCAAATATTCCCAAAGATCTCTTGACCACGGAAAAGGTTCACACTGTATGACCATCCATCCATCCTGTCTAAACCTACCATCCAGAAGAAAAACCCATCAAATCACAGTCGCGCCATATCCCATTCCTTACCTATTAAACCATGTACTCAGCACATACCCTTATAGTTCTGATCTCCACGCTCTTAAACTTAAGCCGTGTGTAAGTTCTTACGCGGATTTTGAGGCGTGTTTCGAAGATCTCGGGAAAAACGGCCAAAGGGATCAAAAACGCTTTGTCTAGTACGGTGCTTGAGTGAATCATATCCCCTCGAAGATGCTTACGAGACATGGTTGACCAGCGCAAAAGGAAGCGGAATTCTAGCACAAATTAGTCGCGAAGTACATATGAATCACACGAACCTCTTGAATGCGGTTTGAAACCACATGATACGAGATTTCACTGGCAGTGTCAAATACCGCATAGAACAATTCTGGGGGGTCTGGGCCTTCTTTGGTCCGTTTTCTTTTAGATCGTCTCCGTCTCCTTCTTTGTGGGGTTGATGTAGTAGGACGCTCTGTGGGAGGTGGTGCGAGTCTTATTGGGGTGGCGAATGTGGGATCAGAGCTGAGGGTGTCGGAGGCGTGTGATGGTGGGGCTTTGAGTGAAAGTATTACCGTGTTTTGTGGACGGATGGTGCATGACGGCGGTGTGACGGGCTCTCTTTGAAAGACTGTGATATTTCGTGGTATGGGTATGGGAACATTGGGTTGTGAAGCGTTATAGGCTTGTCATGTTGATGCTTGTCAGAGTGCGAGCGGGGGTTACTATGGTGAGGTAGATTGATGTTAAGCAGTATACTTCAAGCAGAAATATCTATAATTTTCATGAGTGAAGTTTCTCCATTCTCCATTCTCCATTCGCTACCCGCCACTCGCTTCACTACATTCGCGAAGTCCACGAGTAAGACAGCATGATATGCCACGCTATATATACTGAACTGATGAGCTATACTATAAAGCAGAGATAGATACGACCGGTAAATATAGCGTAATAAATGAGGGGGTATACCACAAACGCCGATTGTGTGCCTTGGACCAATTTATAAAAAAAGAGACAATGCAAAAGTCGAAACCAGAGAAGGATGATGCCTCTGAAGCATGCCAGAAATCGCGGATTCTCAAGCGCATAAGATATAGGATGGTGTTCATAGAATTAGTGCATGTAATGTTCATTCATGCAGCTGGTGCGTTGGACATGCCCCTCTGCCTTTCTTATCCCACCAGTCCTTGATGCATTTCTGCCGAATAAGTCAGTATGAGATCTAGCTTTGAAACAAACTGTACATACCTCGTGAAATTTACACCAGCACACCAGCCTCGCCATTTTGTCGCCGGCTTCATACTCCTCGAAGCAGATGATGCACTCCTCTTCGTTCCCCTCCGCATCGACGCAGTCCTTCTCGGTCGCTGTGAAGGGGAACATGCCTCGTGCGGCATGGCTCATTCGATTCGCATTGCTGGCGCCTTCGCCGGCGTTGCTCATACCACGCGTGCGTTGGGTCGGTAAACTGGCTGATGTTTGCTGCGTGAGCGGCACAGGGGCAGGAGAGGCGGAGTGCAGCGCGATGCACTCTTCAATGTGCTGTGTGCGATCTGATTCATCGCCCTCTGGACCTTTAGGTGGAAGCTCATTGCCACAAATGGGACATTCGTCTTCTTCAGCAATTTGTCGCCTCGGACGAGGTGGATGTTGGCTCGGTAGTCCAGGCGCAGGCACTGCTGTGAAAGCGGAACGAGGAAACATATTCACCACAGACTGTGATCCCGGGCCCATGTTGAATGGCAGCTGTCCGTTATGTGGTGTGGTGTATCGTGAAGCGGAGGCGCCGTGCTCGGGAGTCCTAAGTGAAGTGTGCGACGCAGCTGGCAGAGGTGGCAGCCAGCGTTCACTGGTCATGGAACTCCCATGATAGCTCACCCTCCTGCTGTCACCAGAGGGGTCGTATGGTCGTGGTGTCTGCACACTACCCGGGGGCCGTGATGGATCATGAACGCCCGAGGAAGACCTATGCGAGCGCGGATGTGGCGGATGACTAGGCGGATAGTATGTTCTTGACGAGTTTGACGACTGACTATGATAGCGCGCGGGCCCGCTAGGAGTGTACTGCGGCGGCGGGCCGTAGTTGGGATCGGGAACACACGGGTTGCAAACGCGCACCTCCTCGCCACCTCCCAGCGCTGGATTGCGGAATGGGCCATACGGCGACATATTGTCCTCGTCGCCCGTCAGATCGATGACAGTCGACATAACGTCCGAAGGAGGATGCACGATAAATTGCCGTGGTATTGTGATGCGGTGCGGCGAGCACGTCGCACACACGACCCTGCCGCATTTCCTGCAGTGATGCTTCCGGTATAGAAATGTGAAGTTCCTGCTGCAAACCGGGCACTGCGAGACTTCTGCGTCTGGCTGCCAGGGTGGCAATACAATCTCGCTCACCCTCCTCGGCGTCTCAGGGTGCGATGGCGGGGAATCTGGACGCGGGGGCAGCGGTCGCTCTGTGACTGGAGAAGAATCCAGCACAATAGGATCGGAGTTGGATGTTCCAGGATTGCTAGAATGCATCCTGATGCTCGATGGGCGTCGCATGGGCGTCTCGGCTGTGGTCAGACGTCGCTTGCGGTCGGAGGAGCGGGAAGAGGACGAGTCGGTGCGTGAGGGGCGGTTGGGAAGAGTATAACGCGACGACGACGAGGGTTGAGGAGCCGGCAGGGTGGGAGCCGTGGTACTGGAGCGTGAGGGGTGATTCGCATTCTGGTCGGCTAAGAAGTCCATCCATGTCTCCCCTCGCTGTGCATTTGGCGGTTGCTGTGCCAGGAAGTGTGACGCGACCACGCCATGTGAATAGCGTGGCGCACGATATCCTTCACCTGCACCTGTCTCGACCGCTGTGCTGTGGTGAGCGCCGTCCAGCTGGTTCTCCATGGACGAGATGCGCGGCGGATACGGCCTCACACGGCTGGTGCTGTTGTTTGGGGCCATGTGACGGTCGTCTGGAACTCAGCGGGGTGGTATGGGTGTCGAAGACGAGAGGAGAGGCTGGAGAGCCGGTGGTGGGGGAGGTTGCCCGGCAAAGGCAGCGGCGAGATGCAGCTCTGCAGTATGAGGTAAGTTGTGAGGTCGGACGCTCACGGCGACATGCCGCCACTTCTGCGCGCTGCGACGGTGCAAGGCGTTTAGTAATGCGCAAGACAGCCTGGCTAAGAACCCTTCAGTCAGCCGTCTATCCACTGCACAGCATGTCGGCTTCACTCACCATCAACACAAGAGTTCGCGGTGAGACCAAAGGTGGGTCCCCGCCGATACCCAGGGTCTGCCGCGGGCAACGCGCGATGCTCGAATCAAAGGAGCGGATGGCAGGGGAGGCGCTGGAGCGCGACAGCAGATGGGCTTCACCGGTGAAGCTGCTGTAGACAATGCAAGGCTCACTCAAGGCCTACCGTGACTGACTGAGACAGCCTCGAGGAGGATAATGTCCTCCAGGCGTCGACACGAGCTATGATACCATGGCTTATCATCGCCCAAACAAGCACGAGCCATGCACGCGACACTTGCCAAAGCCGCAACCGGGCTGGATCGGGAGAATTGACGGCCCGATGACTAGATGCGCCACATGCAACTTTATACACAACAGCTCGATTGCTCAAAATATAACATTACTAGTATACGTATGCAGACAGACACCTGCTCGCTTCTCATACATCCGAACTGCCGCTTCTTGCACAAATATCATGTATCCTCCCTTCTACGCCTCGCCATGCTTGTAGCCGTCTCCTGTCAAACGCCGGAAAGGACTGCTTTTGTGATTATACACCAAGGAAATTCGTCAATGCGACTATGGCAGAGTGACTAAGCTGAGAACGCTGATTGTTGCAAAGGCTAAATGCCCGTGAATATGGTTAAAAAGAAATATGTCAATGTTTACGATCTCGAATATTGTGTTCGCCCGCTCCGTTGTGTGCTGCCACTCCGGCTACGGTCGACAAACTCTGCTGACGCCTCAAGATGGCTGCCAGCATCATAGCCATCGCTTTGTAGGCTGTCCTTGGTCATGTGGTGCTGCACGTAACCGGTGCTCAGTGGTCGATCGCCAGGCGCCCCTATTGGCGGTGGCGGCACGTTGAAGTCGTTGATTCCATCGTTGGGGTAGAGACTTGATGCAGCTGAGTGGCCAGGCGAGCGCTCTGGCGATGGTTCGCTGGATCCAAATGGAAGACGAATCGGCATGCCACTAGGCGTGGGCTGTAGGTGCTGGTTGTGCCGAGATGTCGGGTATGCAGGAGTGGACGGCGCAGAAGCATCCATGACTGTCGAAAGTCGATCTTGAAGTATGGCGGCATCGGTCGACTGCGTCCGTCGAGAGTTTCTGCGCGGAATCGTCGGTGCCCGACTCGGAGGTCCTCGATTCTGCGTTGCGCGAGACGCTCGCGATCCTATTCGGCTGGGCAGCTCGATACCACCACCAGTCTCAATGGGGCCCAACGTAGGTGCCATAGCAGACACCCTGTTTGCCCGCTCATGCTCTAATTCATCGCTGATGTCAGAAAAACTTGACGAGGATCTTCGTCTCTCGCCACTGAGCACACTGGCTGGGGCGACTGCTGGTGCGGTCCTGTTGCGAGGCGGTGATTCTGGGCTGTCCCGATATGGCTCTTGTTGGTCGTCCGCGGAATGCTCCTCTTCATCAACCGCCATCATCTGCGGAGGCATGCGGGTGCTTCGCACAACCTCAAAACCCTTGCTCTTCTCCTTCTTCCTGCCCCCAAGCAGATTGAGGTTCTTGAACCAGCCTGTAGCCGATGACACCGGGCTCATGGGATCCGCAGGTCCAGTCTTCCGCTTTCGTGTGGGTTGAGAGGACAAGGCAGGTCCACGAAGCCCGTAGTAGAAATCAGACTCTCGTACGGAATAGTCAGTCTTGTTTCGCCGTTCCAGATTTGGATCGGAATCGTCCCGGTGAGTTCGTAGATAGGCTGGAGCCGGAGTGCCAGAAGCTCGTGAGGGGCCCTCGCCCACATCGCCCGCCTCTACATCGACATTATCAGAGTAAGGGGCGTCCGCAATATCTGCTGTGACCGAAGGATGTCGACCCGACTGACCAGGCCCAATCGAGTCCATGGTGTGTTTGCGTGGTCGTGGCGGCCGGTAGTATGGGTCAGCAGCGTCCAGCGTGGTTCCCATGGTCGGGCGGCGCGAGCTCTGCGCAGAGCTACCACCCAAGAAGTTAAATGGCGTAGCATTCGTACCAGGCGTGCCAGGGCTAGTGCCGCCAGTGTTACTGTAATCACCCTGGCTAAAGCCCTCGAAGCCCATGCTCGCTCGCTGGCTTTCTCGGTCGTACGGTCCATTCAGGAGGATGGCTGAACTTCCAGACAGGCTTCTTGAACGGCTATCCATGAGTTGAATGTTCTTGCTCTCTTCGTTCAACATTGCGGCATTGGAGTTGAGGCTACTGCGTTGAGTTCGGTGATTGTTTCGCTTGGACAGCTGACGCTTTCCGAAGACTGTCGTAAGTCCTCCCCTTTGGTCCCCGCTACTTCCAAGTCGAGCGATGACTTCAATGATTGTTTGAAGAGCGTTGAGAAAGAAACCGAAGACCAGGACGATCGCGTGCAAAAGGAGGATGGCATACCCGATCCATCCCTTTGGCGCTTCCGAGACGCCTAATGAGGGGACAAATGCCACCGATAGCAAGATACAGGTGAGTCGTACTGCCGAGAAGAAGGTGTGGTAGGCGTTCATCGAAGTGTTCGACTGGAACGGTTTGAAGGCATGCAGAGTTAGAATTAAGATTACTTCGCAAATGGCGAGCATAATGATTTGCGCGATACCAGATGGCTGTATGGCACCAATGGCAATGCCGCGAATAATAGTAAGCAATACGGGAATAAAAGCGAACGGTGCCGCATCGTCAGAGTATGTATTGTAGAGTGGTCCATACGTCAGAACAGTCGGTAAATCGTCGAAGAGATGAGCGCGGGGCCGGGTTGTGAAGATGAACCAGAAGATCCAGGTTGCCGATCCAGCCACAACTATGAGTAGGATTACAGCGGTTGCGACAACGGAGCCTGGTGACCGCGGAGCCACAACGAGTTGAAACAACGACAGGCAGATGATCGGGAGCATGAAGAAGTTGAAGACAATCCGGATGATGTTCCCAGCAGTAAAGGGCCAGTTCTTTTCTGTGAGGTCACCGCCTTGGGTATGGGTGAGCACGCGCAACACCCACCGTCCAATGAAGCCAAGCTGGATAATCACGACCACAATGCCAATCAATACCAGCAAGAAGATCGCCATGCACGCCCATATGTCCCGCTCTTTGGTCATGCCGACATACTGGCCCATGCGCGTGAGGCCGTAGGTGCCATTGGCGAAGTAGATGCCGTCTACGAGACTCTGCGATCCATTGCCATGGCTCACAAAACTCTGGTTGAACAGAAGAACTGACCAGCTGGCCTGACTTACCACGGGTTGAAAGAAGCCTGGGTAGTTTAAACTCAGACTACCCGCCAAGACAATGAATTGGATGTACTGTAGGCAGTCGCCGAAGCCAGGTGTGACCAAACGGAGAAGGTCCTCGTCTCGGCCATAGTTGCTAGTCCAGCGGTACAAATTTGTAGTTCCCCAAGGGCTGGAGGTAGCCGCAAAGACCGTTGCAATGGCGACAAGGGCGAGTATTGCAGCTGGCAGGTAGCGCAGCGCATTGGCAAGTGTATCTCCTAGGTCGGGAGTGATATTAGCCGATATACAGCCGAGGGCTTGCGCGTCGGCGTTTCCTGAGACTATGCGCAGAGTGGAGGCCCAGGTTGCAAATGCATATGTGCTCCCAAAGTCGTGCTCCACGCTGAAAGATGGAAACTCGTCCGGTATACTCGCATTGGCGGAGAAGGCAGGGCCAATCGGGCAGGTTCTGTTGATGACAGTATTGCAGAACTGCTGCGCCGGTGGGTTCGCAGCCGAGTACGTGAGCACTTTGTAGCTGGAAAATAGCGTCGTGTATTTGTTATTGTTCCCGTCCACGTCCACAATCTTGCCAAAGGTCGACTTCGGGTCGCGCCAGCTCTCATTGTTGCGATCGGGATATGGTCCGAACGAAGTCTGGCCCGAGACGTTCCCAAAGACGGTGATATTCAGAGCGCGGCTCGGCACAGTGTTGTTGAAGGCCGCCCAGACATATTGGGGTGTAAATTGGAGGTAGGGCGAGCGGTTGGCGTCGGTGAGGAAGACACGTTCCAGGCAGTTTTCGAAGTTGACGAACACGGCGCTTGCTTGCGGGAGGAACGAGGTCACGGCGAGGAAGAGAAGGAGCATTGGGAAGCCGCAGAACGACGGTGGTGAGCCCCGTTTCCGGCGCGACCTCGGTGGACGCTGCGTGGGTTGGTGATTCGGAATCTCGAGCCGTGGAATGCCTCGCGAGGGTAGGGCGCCGTTGCGCCGTATGTTGTGTGCCATCATTGCTCTGAAGCCTCCACCCTCATGTCGTCGTGCCTGCCGCGCAGTGAGAGCGTCCGTCTGGGTAGGCTGCGGTGATTGGGCGGGTTCCGCGACGGATAGTCGCATACGCCGGGATTTTTGCTGATGACGTCGGGGTCGCAACACTATCGACTTCAAAGAATGCTGGTGATGGACTGGCAGCAGCGATGGGCAACGGCGTCTCTCAGCTGAGGATTGTATCACGGCGAACGAGGACGGCCTGCGCGCAGGTGAGACAAGGGCGTCGCAGGCAGGAGCCGATGGTGCGTTGGCAGGGGCGGAGCGCAGTCACAACCTAGAAGACGGAGCCCATAACGGCGATGCTAAAGCGAGCGTAAGAAGTGAAGACGCAAGACGGTCGTGTTGATCCTGAGGCCCAGAAATATGGGTGACACTCCTGAAGTGGCGGGGTGCAGGTGTACGTCTCAGCAAGCGCGACTTTTTAGCTGCATCTCGTGTATAAGCAGCCCAGCAATGTCGCGTTGGCTTGACTCGGCATATGTCCCATTGAAACAGGCGAGGCGTCGGCCCTCACTGCATTAAAACAAGCCCGGATCCCTATCGATAGGCCGCCCATTATCGACCACGTTCTACAACGTCATACGGTATGCGAGCGCTAGAAAATCCATGGGTTCGACGGAGACATGCCAGCAGCAGCTCTTGCATCGCGATCTAACAAGCCGTGGTCGCCCTCGCAAGCTACGTCGGACGGTCTGCGCTTTGTGCTGATTGGACGCCCAGGCCTAATTTAAGAATACGTGCGGGTCGTCTGGTCTGCATGTCCGCCACTTCCGCAACGTTTGACAGCTTATCCAGATCGCCGTGGTCACGCTCGCTCGTTGGCTTGCGTTATCCTGGGCCACTTTCACAACTCAAAGAGTATCCCAAAGACAACAAAGCCGAACAATATTGAAAGCCTGAAAGATGCGCAGATCGCCTACAACTCGTGTGTTGAGACGCCCTAAGAAGTGTCGGGTGTGGCGCAGCACTGCAGCTATTCTGGTCCGCCGTCGATCTAGCCGACCAGCTCGCCAACCACAGTTTCATCATTTCCAGGTTCCCCATAGAAACACAATTACAGACCCCGACGATGCTCGGAATTGATCTGTTGAGCCGGTGGTCAATCACTCCGACAGGGCTGTCATTTCGGCGCGCTTTCTTGCGGCGGATCGAGGCAGACATGAAGCCTCCCACAGCCAATCAGAAAGCTAGCGAACCAATGTATTAGTGGCAAAAAATGCTCAGGAAGCTATGCTCTACCAGATCCGGGAATATTCACGAGACCAATATATATTGGTCGCATGGTCGCAACTGCAGGCAACAAGACATCTAAGATTGTAGTGCATCTTTGAAGATTAGCTAGCCCTCGATGGGATGGCTCACGTGACGCATCACCTGATTTTCGACGCTTGGCGCTTTTACAGCCTCAGCCTCACCGAGCTCCTTGCGTATTGGAATCCCATTCATGATTTGCATACTGCTAGACATTTCATTATGATCATGCTCTACTTCTAGAAAGCAGTGACGTGACAACTTCTTCACGCCAGGTAATCTGCTCGTCGTGTTGCACAATCCATCGCGTGTCTGACGCAGCATTCCCTCTTCCTACGGCACAGCATCAGCGGCCACCTCAAGCTACAAACGGCAGGTCGAGTAGCACAAGGTAACAATCACGAACAGCCCCGCCGAAATCAACGTCCGCCCAGGCCCGGCTCAATCAAAAGTTGGACAAGCCGCAACAAGCTCGCGCTTGGCGTGGTTCGCTCCTGCCTTATTCGAGCGGTGCCTTCTTGGCAACGATTGTCACCCAAATGCTGCAGCAATGATGCGGTACCACCATCCGAGTAGCTGGGTCCATTTAAGATGCGTCATGGCCGGCATCATTACTTGGGGGTTTGTTCTCGAATTTTCAGCCGCACGCAGAGGAAAGCCAATTGATCTACAATGGCTATGAAATCTGCAGCATTGGCCATTGGCCTACTGCTGGGCTCTGCACATGCCATCACCACAGAGGGAATGCTCGCTGCCCCTCGAAGAAGCACTGGCATCTTGAGCGCCAAGGGTGTACGTGCTCAATCGAACTTTGTCCATGTCCAATACTGACTGAAAAGGATCGAGCACTGTTCTCCGAGACCAAATACAACTGGACCACAGCGAAAGCTGCGACTACTTGGTACTTCCTTGATACTCAGACCGGAAACACTACCAAGGCACCATTCGGAAGTTCAGTGTCCGAGGTTGTGTGGGTTGGTGATACCGATGATAGCATCCTTTACATCAACTCGACGAACGAGCAAATACCTGGTGGTGTCGCGCTATACACTGCGGATCTCAGTGCCAGCTCTTTCGCACCGTAAGTCGTCTTTCTTCACGTACAGTCTTATACAGCGCAGTATTGGTGTGATGGGCCTGTGTAGGCCATCTCTTTAGGCCGCAATCGCTCACGTGCTGAACTTATCAATTCTGACAATTTTTAGGAAACTGGTCGCATCGTTGGGCGCACCATTTTCAGGCTTGAAGGCAGTCAAAACTGAATCCGGAAACATCAACTTCGTGGTCAATGCCCTCGCCTACGGAAACAATGGCTCTGCTTATAATCCTGAACTTGCGTCAAAGGCAAAGAGCTTGGGCCAGCTGTACTCAAGCAACTTCGTGAGGCACTGGAACTACTATGTTGCTCAGGAGCGCTATTCCGTGTTTGCCGGCTCACTAAATGGTGGCAATGGTAGCTACGCACTCGGCGGCCCGTTGAAGAACCTTCTTTCTGGCCTGAACTACACCATCACCCGCCCGGAGAGCCCAGTGCAAGGCTCCTCCAGCGACCCTGGTGACTACGATCTTTCGCCAGATGGTAGCACAGTTGCCTTCCGCACCAAAGCGCCAGAACTACCCAAGGCCAACTACACAGCTAGCTACATCTACGTTGTGCCCCATGATGGCTCCGAAGTCGCTGTTCCAGTCAATGGTCCTGGTACCAGCGCACCAGAGACAGCGAAAGGCGCATCTGGTTATCCTGCGTGGTCACACGACAGCAAGAAGCTCGCATATGGCCAACAAGATGGTATTGACTATGAATCTGATCGGTACAAGCTTTACGTAGCGGACATTGATGGCCTGAAGTCTGAGGTTCACTCGGTGGCAGAGGACTGGGACTCAACTCCCTCTGGACTTGCATGGAGCCCAGATGATGCTGATCTGTGGGTGACCTCCGAGCTGTACGCAGCTGTCCGACTCTGGCTTGTTCCGCATAACGCAGCTGCCGACTTCAAGCCCATCAATTTCACAGGCTCTGACACTACTCTCTCCGACTTTGCAGTATTGCCGGACGGTTCTGCTTTCGTGTCGGCCGCTTCAAGCTGGAGCAGTCGCATCTTCTACAAGCAATACCCAGGCCAAGACAAGAAGATACTATTCACGGCCAACGAAGTCGACCCTGAATTGAAAGGCTTAGGGCCGAAGGATGTGTCCAACTTTTGGGTCGAGAACGACGATGGTGATCAGATCCAGACCTTCATCTTCTACCCAACGGATTTCGACCCCAGCAAAAAGTACCCACTTGCATTCATCATCCACGGCGGACCGCAGTCCACCCAAGGCGACAGTTGGAGCGTAAGGTGGAACTTGCGACTATGGGCTGACCAAGGGTTCGTCGTGACCTCAACACAATTCACCGGTTCGCCCAGCTACGGCCAAGATTTCACCGACAAGATTCAAAACAACTGGGGTGGCTCACCTTACAAAGACCTAGTCAAAGTATTCGAACACATCCGCGACAACATCTCGTACATCGACACTGACCGCGCCATCGCCGCCGGTGCGTCCTTCGGCTGCTACATGATCAACTGGATCCAAGGCCACGAACTTGGCCGCGAATTCAAAGCCCTCGTCTGCCACGACGGCAAATCCACACAAGTCGGCTCCTACGCCACCGACGAGTTATGGTTCATCCAGCACGACAACAACGGCACGATCTGGAACGATCGCTCCAACTACGAGCTCTGGGACCCGCTCATCCATGCTAAGAATTGGAGCACCCCGGAATTCGTCGTGGGTAATGATCTGGATTATCGTGTTGTTATTTCGGAGCCGCTGCAGACGTTTAATGTGCTGCAGAGCTTGGGTGTGCCGAGTCGGTTTTTGCATTTCCCGAATGAGGGGCATTGGGTTACGAATCGCGATAATAGCTTGTTGTGGCATAAGGCGATTTTCAATTGGATTCGGTACTGGGTGGGGTTAGAGGATGCGTTGTTGACGGAGGGTGTTATTACGCAGTAGGCACGAAATCCGGGTCAGCTGCAAGTAGAAATCGAAAAGCAACATGTCTGCATATTTGATTGGTCTATACCATTCATTACTATTGCTAATGTAGGATCGGTTGTCGTGGATTGTGATTGGCTATTGCTGTAGAACTAACGCTAACCGAATTTGTCCGTCGTAGAGCTTCAGCTCTTGCCTTGATGCACACTCAGCCTTGTCAACTTCCTTCCTTCCTCACTCACGACCCCTCGATCTTAACAAATCCGCAATTCGCACCAAACCCGATATATTCCTCAGCATTAGACACCACTTCCGCTAGTTCGTTCCGTTTTCAATCATGCGGCTTTTGGATGCAAGCACTTTGTCGGTCCATGAATTTCTCAATGAAGCTGAAATCCCACCTTACGCCATCCTATCTCACACATGGGAGGAAGAAGAGTGCACTTTGCAGCAAATGCAGAGTCTTGGTCAATTTGAATTATCGAAGCGTAAAGGCTATAAGAAGATCCAACTTTGTTGTGAGCAGGCGCTTCGCGATGACTTAAATTGGGCATGGGTCGACACGTAAGCGCAAGTCGAAACTACCATCCCAGCGGATATGCTGATCACCTGTCAAGATGCTGCATTGACAAGACGAGTACAGCGGAGCTCTCCGAAGCTATAAACTCGATGTTCCGCTGGTATCGCGACGCCGTTGTCTGCTACGCGTACCTGACCGACGTAGAGATAGTCGATCAGTTTGGAATCAGTCGCTGTTTCACTCGTGGCTGGACGTTGCAAGAGCTAGTCGCACCTTACGCCCTCAGTTTTTATAACAAGCACTGGAAGAACCTTGGCTCGAAGCTAGAGCTTCATCAGCTCTTGCAGCAGACCACGGGCATCGACACACAAGTACTCACAGCGGGCAAGCTTAATCAAGTTTGTGTAGCGCAAAAGATGTCATGGGCGGCTACGAGGCAAACCACACGTACCGAGGATTTGGCATACTCTTTGCTAGGAATATTCAGTGTCAACATGCCGCTTCTGTATGGGGAAGGCAGCAAGGCCTTTCTCCGGCTCCAAGAAGAAATCATGAAAACTTCGGAAGATCAATCTCTCTTTGCCTGGGGGTTACCAAAAAATGTCGGGACTATCACTGGCCATTCATCGTTCGAAGGACACATAGCTTGGACGACAGTCTCGACTGGTATCTTTGCCGAAAGGCCTTCTCAGTTCACTTCGACTGAGCGCATACATGTGCTCGAAGATGTGAAATCCACAATTCCACCATTGGCCTTCAACAATGGTGTGCGTATCGAGCTCCAAAGCGTCACATTTGGACTCGACACTTATGCTATCATCTACTGTACGTTGAAAGACAGAGATAAACACTTCTTGGCTTTCCGTGTGCTAAACTGGGGCGAAAGGTGGGTAGCGCGGGAGGGAGATCTCGTCACAATCGCTGTGTCGTCTTTGGTTGATGCAAGCTCTGACAGACCGTATGCTGATCCCAGGATATTTTTCATAAAACAGCCAGATGCTATCATCAAGAGGCAAAGACGGACACGAAATTTTGATTTGGTGCGTTTGGCTGGAGATTATGAGCGCCTTTACCAGATGACACAAACATCCTCTTCTCCCAACACGCCTATCTCGCAAGAGAGCGGTACACTCAGCATTCCCGCGGACGAAGATAGGCTTCACGCAGTCTTCTACTTTGAACCCGACATCCTTGATCCCATGACCCTGACACAAGAGCTCGGCAACGAACGTGGAGCGCATCAGAGAATCATGGACTCGTCTGTTGTGAGAAATCAACGTCTTGTCAAAACCAAGGACGATGGAACGATGGTCGTGGAGAACTATCATGTAGCATACCCGCCATTTGTGCTCTTGATAGGAGGCAAATGGCCCGATTTGTGGGTTGATTGTGCTATTATCCTGGTGTACAGCGACACCCCAGACAACAAAGACTCAGATTTGTATTTCCACGATCTTCAAAGCGCAGATCCAGAGCTAGTACGATGCTGTACTACAATGACACATCTGCTTTCGCTCCTGCGCCAGCAATCGCCCCTGGAACCGCTTACTGGCCAACGTAGCCAGCGTTGCGAACGACCGATAATGCACTGGCAAACAGTGAAACGATACACAGAAGCACACATGCTACGGAGAAAAGAGCAAAGGCTCGTTGTCGATGCTCAAATCAAGATGGTGTCACGTAGTCTCCTGGAGCGTAGTCTCGTTCTGTTTGTGCAATTGCGGAACCCGGACGACGTGGACCAGGCACCACCGAAGGAGCCGAATTGGTGGGAACAACTGGTGTGAGCAGCCACAAAACTAATCGTCTTTCGGTACGGCTCCTCTCGATATCCTTGGCTCGAATCATTCGTATGCTAATTGGGATCAAGCTGAGATTGTGGCCGCGGCTCTGCTGCTTCCAGTTCAGCCGGTGGCCCTGGAACAACATGCACAGTCTTCGAGTCCAGCTCGTTCCGCGTTGGTATCGCGGCAATCTCACTTCGCCATCTTCCACCGAAGAACCATTTCCGAACACCATGATCCCCATCCTGATCTTCCATCTCCGCGATTTCCGGTTCTGTCGACGGCGTCTCGGCTTTCCGCCGCCATCTCCGCATGTAAAGCACCACGATCACGACACCGAGTATTGCAGCCCCAAGGACTACTCCGACGCCAATCCCAATCTTTGCGGCTGTGCTTAGCCCAGTGGCGGTGGGTGGGCTGATCGTTTCTCGGCTCGTCGGAGTTGGCAAGGTTATCCCGATTTTTTGTGCCAGTGATCTCGCATAGTCTGTTGGGAACAAAGCTAGGTCATCGTACTGCCATGCGACAATTATCGGGTCTGCGATTGCAAGGCCAGAAGGTACCACCGTGATGCTGGATATCGCCGACGAAGTGGATCCTGTCCGAGATATAAACTCGAAGACAGGTGTTGGCGTCGCTTCTGAGAACTGCGGAGGAGGAGTAATGACCGCGAGCGCACTGAGTGGCGTCGTGAAACTGCTCAAGCACCCGCCTGAATATTCGTGGCCAATGGTCATGCCGCTTCAGACATCAGCAAGTGCGCGGGGTATCTAACACAAAGAGAAGAAATGTACCTTCTGCAGCAACTCGCCTCCCAAAATGTATGGGACCCTATCGAGGCGCTGCCCAGGTATGCAGTGACTTCGGCAACGGTGTGTCCTGCAGGACATACTCCTGGACTGTATGCTGGCGTCCCGTATAGCTGACATGGTCGATAGGATGGGTCGGAGACGATCGACTTGGATGGGTCGACGCTGTATACAATGTATCTCCTAAATTCTGCCGGATCCGTGGCATTGTAACCACAAAAATCAGATTTCAGTAGCCACCTCTCGAGACAATGTGGCAGATATGTGTGGACCGTTGTCAAGTCGGCTACATTTCGCGTCATTGTTGACTCAGGCCATGGTGTCGTAAACACCGTGTCATGCCACCACCTATCTTCCTCGTCTGGGAGCCTGCTGGCTGAGATAGCACAGGCTGGCGGCGCAGAGCTAGATATAGGTCAGGTGCGAACAGATTCCCTAAAACATCAACATGTGTTTCGGGTTACCTACTCTACGGTGGTTGTTATGGGACCAACGACAGGCATGATAGCAATTCGGATGGTGGAAGAAGATCGGGAGCGAACATTAGGCTGAGGGACGATGATCAAAGGTGGGACAGGTCATCTTAAAAGATTGGATGGCTCGAGGCTGAGGGCTGGAAGCTGTACTGCGTTGCTTTGTGACAAGCTTGCAGTGCAGCATCGCTTACGCTTGATCTTCATTGGTGTGTTTCTTGGGCGCACTACATGATTGGGCATGAACCCCACGGGCTTGCATGTCCTAATCCTTGGCATGATGCTATGAGGCGTTGCCTCCACCGACTATGAGAATGCATGCGACCGAAAGTAGGCTTGTAGCGTTGCAATTGACTTCAGTATCTCGAGACCGCACTCGTCTTACTCTCTTGGGCAAATACGGGACTTTCGCGAGCGAGCTCGAGTCTGCTATGTTCAAGACGGCATCGATGGTTTTGCCATGAACAAGATGGCCGTGCTACGGCGTCAGCCTTGTTGGCAAGCAAAGCTGATCACCTGCAGAGGAGTTGAGAACGATAGTGGTGTGTACACGTGTTTGGTCGTTGCAGGATCGTCGAAGGTAGGCTCTTTGCAACACCTGTAGTAGGAAAAATGATAAGTTGCGCATTTCACACCATGTCACTTTCTGTCGGTAACGAATAGATAGAACCAGCAATTCGTAGCAACGTAATGTGGTCACAGGTGGACTACATAAGCTTTCGGAAATATCTGGGCGCGACGAATTATGTTTGGAGCTTAAATCATCTGTGCAGCCGCACCTCGAACCGGGCAAACCGGTGGCCAACGCCCCGCATCTCCACTACCACCACGTTCCTGCCTTGTCCCCACATCTCTCTATATCTTCAGGGTAATGCTTATTCTCAAATGTGTGAGAAGCCATACAAGTTCTCCTAATGCGTTCTTCCAACCAGGACGCCATTCTCCACACTCTATCGATGCGCCACGCTTGGGAGCTCGTGCCGATTATGATACTCTTCAGGAGATGTTTGCATCTCATGAAATTGCGGTTGTAGCCGCCACTCATTCCCGATGTGTCCTGCGCTATGCCCGTACCCTGGAGCGTCCTTGTATTCCGTCTGATGATCTGGATTGTGTACAACTTCATTTGCGCCGAGTACCTGTTGGTTTCGCCGTCTCCTCCACATGAGAAAACCTAATGCTAGCAGTCCAATAAAAGCCACGGGTATACCGACGCCTAAGCCGATCTTCGCACCTGTGGACAAGCCATGTGACGGCGGGGCCGGCGTATCGGCGAGTGTGGGAGAAGTCGAAGGAGCCATTGATGATGGACCTGGTGTTGCTGGCAGACTAGACGCTTGTAATGACCTTGTGAGTGTTGAGGCGCGCGCGAGAACTGCTGAATCTGATTGCTGCCAAAAGATAGGGATACCGTCGCCCTTAACGATTGTAGAGGTTCCCAAGGCCAATGTTGACACTTTTCCACTCCTCCATTCGTTGTCCACCAAGGAGTAGGAGAAGTATGTGATCAACTGCTCCTGACTGACAGCAGAGAAACACTGTGGGCCATTTTCATAATATGAGTATCCCCTGTTTGGCAGTCAGTCTCGAAGCTATTGCATAACATGTGCGTTGGAAGCAGAGAGACCTACGATGGACAACATAATGCAGCCGATGTCTCAGGCCCAAGACTGAGATATTTAGGACTAGGGAAAATACCGAAGGAGGCTGAGAATGTCGTTGCAGTCGTCCATCCATAAGGACATATCGCGGGGCTATCTGTCTGATGTTAGCATCAGATTGCTACACATGGGAGGTAGACACTAGTCAAATACAGTAGAAACTAGCCCAGTCGTTCGATGCCGTCGGTGCAGCTCCATTCGACCCTGTGGGATAACAGCTGGTACCGAATACACTTCCGTGATGACCAAAGTATAAGAGACCTGGGGTGGAGGAAAGTGTTGCTGTACACGAGGCTGGCAGCTCCCAAAAACTTGTAATGGGTCCGCGGTTGGCAGACGAGATCAGCGGCCGATCGCTGATGATAGTCTTCGTGGGTCCTGAAGTCGACGCCATTGCAGCTGAACGCAGGGAAACTATCAAAGAGCAAGGAGGTAACAAACACAGAGGAAGGCCAACGTTGGACGAGATGTTATCGTTCGGCTACTGTTGAAAGGCTGTGCCAAATGTATGGCTGATATAGCCGGGAGTGAGGTTCCTCCAATCGCTAACGCATGCTGCCAGGAGCGAGCTAAGGGTTGGTGGCTGCATTCGAAATCGTTGTACACGTAGTAGGCACCTGCAATACGATACATGTCTGTTTCTACAGATCTTCCGCCTACTTCCAAGGTTCTATGACCTTTCAATGTTTGACGCAACGGGACCTTGAAGCCTGTTGACGTCATCGACCATTTCATTAGCACCCTACCGGCTCTAGCAACGTTTCGCTGAGCCCGTTTGAAAGTAAGGCTGCCGGGCGGAATGTAGGCGACACCGAAGGAAAGTCTGCAGGTTAGCGAAAGGATCACGATATACACGAGTCATAATTGAAATGATTGGCCCACAACAGTCCCATGAAGACAAAAGAGCAGCCCCACAGATATCTGCGCGGCGAAAGCGACCGCCGCTGCACAGCCGGCTGGAGACGGCGTAGAGCGCCTCACCGAACGACGCTTCGAGAGAAGTAACATATGTGAGCGCAGCGGCGCAGTACCTCACTTATTGGTAGCGCAAAAATGTACTTGGTCGTTGCTTGATTGAAAATCTTCCAGTAGCGTGAACAGTACGCATACCCATGCGGATCATTAGATGAATTAAAAGAAGCTAGGCTAAAGGACTTACATTGATACACAACGTATGGTTTCTGAATTGTTCGTTCATTTCTGACAAAAGTCGACCAATCAGAAACCGTCAAAGGATGGGCGCTAGATAACATTCGATGTGCCGCGACCTCGAGATACTAGATCTGCTAGCTGCTTGCGACTAGTAAACTTGCCCAAGGAGTCCTTCTGCATGAAGAGCATCACATTCGTGGACAAGCTTGCCGGAACACCGGTGCTGATCCGAGTATAAAGTCTTTTGCGTAAACCCGGTACCCGGGCCTCTGTCTTTTGCCTCGGTAGTAAGTCGTTCGACGTAATAGAAGCCGTAATTTCGAAAAGTGATGTCATTCTTCCCACATATCAACACAAATGAACAACAGATGTACATGTTGTACTCGGGTGCTGGCAATAAACATGTCGCTGCACCTAACACACGTCTTCGATATGAGTCCTAGAACGTTCGGTGCCAGTGATATTTCTTTCGTGAGGGCTCGTTCTGCACGCGCCGGATTTTGGCATCCTTCAGGATCTGCATGCATACGGTACAGCAATGTTGTTTCCTTCTCTGTCTCCTCCGCGGGTAGTGCCCGCGGAAGGACCCTCGCCTGCATGTTATGCACGCCTCACGCCATGGTCTTCCTTGGCAGCTGATAGAAAGGCCAATTGGGAAAGCAGCCCGCCGAATTAGAGCATGTAGATCAAAATCATGCCACCGAAGCCCCTTAAGATAGTAGAAACCAATGTTCCAGGAAGTTCGTGGTGCCCGTATCGGGTTGTGATGTAATAAATCGGCTTGATTGAAGAAGGAGTCTTGCAGGCTTGGCGATTGACTTTGTAACAGGGCATGTACGTCATTCACTTGAGCCCTTATATTGTTCTCAGTCTCTGTGCAGTCGGGTCCAGTATATTTAAGATATACTCCGATACCTCTGGCATGTAGAATGTGGTGTTACAAAAGTGTCGGCCCTGATTGGCTTAAAAATGGGATCGCGTCCTAAGCGAGCAAGACAAAGCTTAATCTAGGGGCGGCTGTTTATGGCAATCACCATGCCCTCCGAACCGAAGTATAACAACTCCAGTCGAACCTGTGTCGTGAGCTAATTTTCGAAGTTCGGGAGGACATAACGCGTCCGAACAAAGGATACACGCTGCTGTTGCGCTACCTACGCGGTCGTCGTATCAAAAACAATGCGGTTTGATACTTAACGATCCTGTTAGGCTGTTGAGAGTCGTGCATCTTCAAGTCATTGAAGGGGCTGCACAAGTGCATAAGTGATTCAAGACAAAAGGGCCAATGGCTGGAGATACCGCGATCTTACTAGCGCACATGCACACGATCTGCACCGCCCAATTCAACATCCGGGAATATCCCATCTCGTATTCGCTCGGCCTTGCGCTTTAGAAACGAGGCTGTGCATCTCCCGCTCCCAACGTGGTCAAGCCTGCGGCATGATTAAGAAGAACATGCCACAACAATTCCAACCCTTCTGCACCTCCAATACAACACATACCAATGATCAAAGCGCAATGGGTCGCCATCGAAAGCAGTACACTCCCGCGCAGACTAACACCCACGATCCGCGCCCACCCCTCGTCCTCGAATTGTTCCTCATCCCCTTCTCAGCCGTCTGCTTAATCCTCGCATGCGTCTACATGTCGCAGGTCAAACACGCTCCCACATGGTCCACTCCACCGGACGTATCGTGGAGCTCAGCCGGCGCCGGGTCTGCGTACTTCGTCCCTCCTGGAGTCACCTTCATCTTCTCCTGTTTCAACATGTGGGCATATCGCACGATCGCAATGCCGCTTCTCTACTCCCTAATATACGCGTGCATCATGTGCGCAGGCTGGATTACGACGATCGCATGGTGGTTCCAGTGCCATATCAACCTATGGGTGATTGAAGATCGATTTTGCTATCAGTTGTCGCTGCGTTCGGGGTCTGGGAAGCAGGAGTTTCGCAACGTGGACGAGAGTTTGCTGAATGCGAGTTTGGCGTTTGCGATTTTGATTTTGATTTTGTATATTGTATATGTTGCTGTGGCGGGTATCGATTTACATCATTGGCGGAAGGCGAGGCGTTCTGGGGCGCGGACTGGGTACGTAAACGACTCTGCTGGGTCGAATGGGGGTACAGCGGTCTATACCATCGGCTTGGTTTACCTTCCTTGGAGCGGTGACGGCAGTGGATGGGGAGGAGATTCGGGCGGAGGTGGCGACGGTGGTGGAGGTGGCGGAGGCGATGGCGGAGGGGGTGGTTGCTGAAAGACTGGTTCTATCATCATTTACACTACGAGCTTCACGATCAATATTCATTCGTACCACGACAAACATAAAAGTAACTACTGCCCTAGCAAGGCTCGAAGTCTACATCTCTCTATGTCCTGTTTAGTCTGGTCTTAAATTTTCGTATCAAAGCCGCTCTGGCGAGATCATTACCCTGAGTAGCTATGCCGGCAGGTTCGTAGCTTCGGCCACTTTGGGCGTCCTCAAGACTAGAGATCCATGATTAGTTCCATCGGGCCCATGTCAGTCGAAGACGAGCAACGAAAGGCGTGCGAAGCTATTTTCATTGGGGGTTTCCAATTGATCGAATCGTCGTTAAGAATCTTTCCAGAGTAATAGGATCTGTCAGTCTTCAGTCTGTGTGTATGCAGAGTAAAAGTACAGATTAGATTTTCCTCTAAACGGCCCCGCGACATCGTCTACAACATAAACACCGAGCTAAAACTTGGGGAGATCGATACAATACACACATGCTTGGGTCGCATTATGCTTCATGTGTCCGAGACAGCGGCTTGATAGACATGAACCGTTCGACCCGCTCTTTCCCTCGTCCCGGTTTTTCTCCCTAAGAATTCCATATCTTGAATTCTATGTGTCCCAATCTCCAACTTGAATCTTCCTCGGTACTCGTATAGTGTCATCATCTGATTGTGCCCTGGGTTTCAACCCCGCCGTTTGAGCTTGAATGTCAATGCCCGTTCCGGGAATTGGGGAACGACTGACTGGTTCGGCTTTCATGGCCGAAAGTTTTTCCCGCGCTTGAAGCTCCTTCTCCTCCTTGGAACCTGGCAAGTAAACGTGCTTCGCGTTGAGTGTGTGCTTGATGTCTTCCAGAATGACCTCCATAGGTTCAATGTAGGCGATATGACTGCGTTGGTCCCAAGCCAACACAATACCGCACACAAGACCAGTGCCGTTCTGAATAACCCATGCGCCAGCATCGCCTCCTACACCAACTATTTTGGCGTTAACACAACTCGACGAGTAGGATATTGGAACAAAGTACTCACAGCCTCCTGCTACATGCCACGATTTTGAAAATGTTTCGCGGCGGTAAATGCGGACAGAGTTCATGGAAGCGCCAATAACACCCCCTTGAAGGCCGGTGGTGCGTCCAAAGCAATGGACATTCATTCCTCCAAGCCGGTCGGCGCTGGCGACTTCTGTCGGATATTCATCTTCTTCCGCTTTAAAGTGACGCCTATTAACTGGCTCCACCAAGGGTGGTCGCTCTTCATCCGACTGAGGTTTGTAGCTAAATCTTCTGCCGCCTTGTACAACATTGTACGGTTGCAAACGTTGTTCATCTATCTTGATGAGCGCCCAATCTATTTCGTGAACGATGCCCTTTCTTCGCCATCTTCTAATACCAGAAGACGCATAGATGTGCCCGAGTCCATGACTTAATAAGTGGTCTTCGTCACGATCTTCTTCGTCTGGAAAAAAATCCTCGTCCACGTCGTCTATAGCCGGTTGCGTAATCTTGATCTCCTCGCCTTCTCCCGGGGCGATCCCTTCAATATCACCAATTGTGAATTTTGATGGCTCTTCATCGTCGTCAATGTCGGCAGAAGCATCTGAATCGGAGAAATTAAAATTATCCGCTTCATCATGGGGTGAATCAACATTGTCCGTTTCATTATCCGAAAGTTCAAGGTCCCACAAGGGTGTAGTATCGCCATCATCAGGTACGTTTGTACCTCGTGTGCTCATGCCCATCAGCCACGGGTTGTTTGTCGTCCTTTTGGTGGATTCGCGAGTATCTTTTGAAGCAGCCTCTTTTGAGAAATCAGAAGGCTGAGCCTGTACAGACCCTGAAGTCTGGATGGCCTCACCTCCTTCATCTTTGTTGACGGCTTCTGCGTCGTCTATGTCTTCTTCTTCCTCTTCTTCGTCATCGCTTGGAGCATCCAAAATATGGTGTACGGTCAAGCCATATGGCTCGCCATCAACCATAACGATTCCGCCTAAGCTAACAGGTGGCAGGTGCTCCCCTTTAAAGGCACCTATAGACGCCCCACAAATAGGCCGTTGCTGGTGGTATGGATTCATGACTGCCAGGTCTGCTTCGGCAGCGCCAAGCAGACTTTGAGATATTTTGGGTGGGACAAGATCTTCCTGCGGTGATGTGCTAGGAAGATCTTGCTGTGGAGGAGGCTTAGCCGCAGGTGCTTCTCGATGTGATTCCCGGCCACTCCCCTGGGCTGCAAATTCAATCTCTTCTTGTACGCGAACGTGGCTATTGTAGATGATCCTGGGTAAGCGCTCAAGACAAATGTCAGTTTCATTGATATCGGCCTTCAGCTCAGATATCAATTTTTCCAGATGCGTCTCGAGATAGTTCTCATTAGATTCAATGCATCTCTTCAATTCTTGCGCCACTTCCTCTCTTTCATCCTCTTGCTTTCTACGTCTCGATTGTATGATCTCCTGTAACATCTGACCCACATCTGTTTCACTGAGAGGAAGACCGGTGTCCACGATTTGAACCTGTATGGCCATAGGCATCGAATGTGAGCGGCCCATGATGGTTGAAATAATGACCGCGGCAGACCTTTCGTCCGCATCATGTCGCACCACCCGACTCCCGTGTTCGATCGCATGTTTCCAGATATCAGAGACAAGCTCTTTTTCCCATGACCGAGCATTAGCTGGGTCTACCGATTGCCACCTTACGGGAGCAAGAACGACATTAGTAAGGTACTTGTCACCGCAAAGCTTCTGAAACAACCGTAAGCTAGTCATCCTAGATCCCGTGAGCCGTGGGGGCTTCAATCCATGTAAATATATTATCCCGCGAAATAACAGACGATTGGCGTACGCATTGGACAGCCATGTGGCGACACTTAAGAAAGTGTTTACGCCCGAAAGGGATGTATCGCCCAGCTCGGGTATCTCGACCATGTAGAAACGAGTGCGATCGGGCAAGATGCAAGGATGAGCGGTGACTCGGTGCGTTTCTGCGTAAAATCAGACATGAAGAACTGACAGCTAGCGCTGTTTACATACCATTATATATGCCATGATTGACAAGCTGGTGATCCTCGGCGAAGAAGTTTATAAACGTGGTTTTCCCAGATCCACTGCAACCCATTACAGCAATAAGAATATCTTGAGGCCTATGACTTATTAGCACAGAAGATGTCCCGCTAGATTCTTCGCAGACCTTATAGAAGCCAAGATCTTTGCTTGCTCCTCCTTTGTTGTCCTATCCACGTATAATTTCGCTGTCAGACTGGATGATTCAGTGACATTTCGTAGAGTCTCTCCTGCGTCTTCCGGATTCAAGTTATCATTTAGTGCGCTTCGAGCCTCTTTGAATTTCGGTGCGATGTAGTCCCAAGTTTCAGCTTCAGGTACCGGAGGGATCGAAATATGAGCTGTTTCGGTCTCCGCGAGGGCATCAGCTGGCACCACATTCAATCTGGCATTGCCCTCTGCCAAAAACGAGCCATTACTAGAACCCGCAACTTCGGAAAGAGCAATATGACTGAGATGCGCAACATCTGAGTCTACATCTTCTCCATCCGATTCGTCCAAAAAGTCCGTTTGTGGTATTGCAAACAATGCCAGTTGTTTCAGATGTCGCGAGATGTGAGATTTTAACCTGCCTGTGACTTTTCCACAGAGTGAACAGACGCCGCCGTGCGATCTATTCGACTTTTGGAACGTGTGCCTCAAGGTTTGGAGCTGATCTGGCCGAATATTCTGCTGGTGAGACGACTTCATATGAACCAGGAAGTCTTCTGTGGTATGGAAGGCACTGTGGTCGGCGGTATTGCAGGTCCACTCCAAACGATGCGAGTGCGTCTCGTGCTGGTACCAATCGTCGATGTTGTTGAAGACATGATCATGAAGTGAACATTCTGCATACGTACATTGATAAGGCTGAAGATCTGAGAGAACGTGCTTCCTAGATGTTATCGTCAATCAGCGCTGAGAAATGTAGACTTGGTATCGAGATTATGCTAACCTCCATTTGCGATCTGAGGATATGGTCTGCGCAGTTTGGCAATAAGGACACATGAATTGATCCAGTCCTCTCCCAGCCCCTCTTGGTCGCTTCGGAACTCTTATTCGTGTTTCACCAATGCTGACCTGCGACATTATGGATGATGAAGTCGAGGCGACTGACGGGGTGAAAGATTCACCAATGATAGGCAGTACGTGTTCTTGTTGGTTCGGCACCAACGTCGTCGCCTTGGTCTCTCGGGTATGCTGGGTTGCCACTGTGGCGCTTTGCGTGCCCTCATAGCTATCATCATGCAGCTCAGAGTGGGCTTCAATAGCTACTCTACGCTGAGTCAGGGGTCTTCCGTGTAATGCAACTACGTGCCGATTGCGATATCGCAGAAGTTGGCGTCGTCGCGAAATCATCCTGCCCAGCCGCACTGCAAGTCTCTCTTCAATGTCCGGGAACTTTTCTTTGACATGCATTATGTCAAAAGGCTGGTATGGAGTCAAGGCTGAGGCAGATTCTTTCAGGCGGCTGAGAGGGGCCGGCCGCCTGATGGGTAATTTCCAGAGGCAACCGACGATATGTTCAGTCAGTTCTAACGATGATTCGTAGCTTGCAAGCTGAACATCACCAACGATTGCAGGGAAGCGTGTGCCCGTGGAAGTCTCCACAGTTCTCCCCACGTGTGGAGGGTCCGCATTGTCTGCCTCTGATTCAGATGAAACTTCCCACGGTGAATCATCATCGCCTTCATTCTCAGTTGACACATCGTCTTTCATATCTGCTGTTATGCTTTTGCCTTCGGCCTGGTGTATAGCTAATGCTTATCGAAACGTCAGCGGCTCATTGGTCTACGCTAAATTGCGCTCACCTTTCTCAACCTAAAGCAGCCATGATGTCAGTGGTGACTCGTACTTCGGATTTCGTTGTCAAAGAAATGAACAACAGGACTGGGAGAGACCTACACTTGATTGGAGGGACTTTAATAATCGAAGGACCTGTTGAATACAGAATTAGCTCTTTGCAGCCTCGTAACAAGATACGGCAGCTACTACCTGCTCTTTATAGAAGGCAGACTCTCTAAGACGGTAGTCCAATGATCTCTTCCAGTTTTGACCGGAATGCATCGCTCCCAGATTTCCAGACCAGAGTTTGTATTTATCGAACACATCTTGCAACCTCAAGCCTTGCCCGCGCGGAGAGCGCTGAGCAGGGTGTGTATCGGTAGCGCGAATCAAGGCTTCGAAAGCTTCGATGCAACGGAGGTGCGCTTCGGCGATGGTTTGTTGGGGTGCAGTATTTTGCATCGTAGTCCAGACGAAGCATGCGCAAGACGTGGCCGCGTAGAGTGTAGATGATTAGAGCGAAAACGCTAGCACGAGAAGGTGAGAGATGGTGGGGTGTCGGTGAGCCCCGCACAGACCCGCAGCTCTTCTGTTTTGCCTCATCTCTACGTCGTTGTCAGACGACCAGCTGCGGTGTACTTCTATGTAATGGCTGGCCTTGAAACTGCTGGAGTCGTGCTCGGAAGCATTCCGCTCGTCATCAGCGCCTTGGAGCACTACTCTGATGGTGTATGCCTAATTCTGTGCACATATGTTTTCATGCTGACATGCCACAGGTGTCCACGATTCGGAGTATGCAAAAGTATGAATCTGTATTTGAGTACCTTCATACTTCATTCGTCACTGGCTTGGCTATATACAGGAACTCTCTAGAGGAGCTGCTCAGTACTCTGGCGCTTTCCGATCCGGAATTGAACCTGTTGATAGAGGTGTCCGATATGCATGCATGGGAAGATCCCAGCCTTGCTTCCAAACTTCGCGATCGACTTGGGAACAGTTATCTCCCTTTCAAATCAGCTGTCAAACAGCTGCACAAAAAGATCAATCTGCTTGGTCACAAATTACAGCTTGACGCAAATTTCAAGGTGCGCCAAACGTTGCCCTCAACGAGCTGCAATTGACTTTACTAGCCATCCTGGGTGTCAGTTGAAGGCACAGTCAATATCCAGGCAAGAGATAGCTTTTTCAGGAATCCGCTCAACCGTATTCGAGGAGGGTTCAGTTCCGAGAAGCACAAACAGCTGCTCATGTCACTGCAAGATGACATTGAACGAATTGCAACGCTGACTTCAGGAGCCATCGCGTTGGAGCCGTTGCGCCTTAGTCGGAAGCGGGCGTCTAAATCTGCACACTGGAAGCGCTACCAGAACTACGCACAACGCCTATATGAGTGTCTAGACTCCAAATGGTCCGCGCCATGCAATTGTCAGTGTCGCCATGAAGCAAGCCTGAGACTTTCGCTGCATGGGTGCGACGACAATACGATAACAAACCTCAGCCTCGTTCTAACGACCAAGACGGACCATATTCCGACCAAGCAACCTTGGGAATCACGCGCAGTCGAAGTGGAGCCAACGGAAGAATCAAACACCCGGTGAGTAGACCTAGCAAGACTGATGGCCGCGCGTTCTGTGAAATTCGGTGAATCACATTCATGATCTGCGCTCATATCTGATGTGGACAGATCATCCCAACCTGCAAACTCACCACCCATGATTATGATACATTCCTCTTCCGCAGCCACAAGCTCTTGGAAACACTGCTTGCAAGCAGCTCCGAAGATAGATGACTTGTGCTCGACTTTGACTTTATCCAACCACAAGGGTTTATGCATGGGTGTTTTGAATGACACCCGTGTCAAACACCACATGCATCTTGCTCCACGACTTCCGTTGCCGAAAAGCATACAGAATCGAATAACCCTCCAAGATATTCTTGCCTCACAGAATGGAGCAAGTTTCCCAATCAAAGAAAAGTAAGCGGGTGCCATGAGGCTGAGATGATCATGCTAATAAGCGACAGGTGTACTCTCGTGCTCGCATTAGCCAACGCAGTCATGCAACTGCACGATACGCCCTGGCTAGGAGAAACATGGACGTCAAATGACATTTGTATGCTCAGCTACAATAAAGGTACATCCGTAACCGAAGAACCATACGTCTGGAAAAATTTCAAATCGATCAGCAAAGCCTGCCCTCCAAACAAAAAGAATCCCTTTGTAAGAAATGCAACCATATTCGCGCTTGGCGTTGCTCTACTCGAGATATCGTACGGAAGACGATTAGAAACGTTCCAAACGCCGGACGACCTCGACGACAATGGCAATCGCACGCCCCTAACAGATTGCTCCATAGCGTATCGCATGGTCGAAACCGTGCATCAACGTGAGCTGCCCAATTTCGCCAACGCAGCACGAAGATGCGTGCACTGCAGTTTCGACGTTGTTGTGCACAGTTTGAAGGACGACGACTTGAGGGAACGATTTTATCAAGGCGTTGTCGTGCCTCTGCGGCAAGACTACGAATATGCGACGAACGGGCCGTGATGTTGGGGCTGTAGAACATGACCATACGTATGGCGTACGAAATGCGCCAGTCTCTAAGATGAGGTTGATATTACAGCCCTGCTCCAGCGTGATTGGGGACGTAACGCCATCTCTTTATGCCTAGACCTGGAACCGCCTTTCCGATCAGAAGCCGCCGTACTGCACATACAAAGCGGCCGCAAAGATTCCAATGAGCGCCACGACATGAGCGCATGCACCAAAAAACATGGCCGTCTGGACTTCATGAAGGCGCTCGACTAAGAATGACATGAAGCTAGGGAACTAAATGATGCGCAAGTCATCACAGCGTACAGAGCAAGGATAACGTTGGAATGATAAAAGAAGAAATGAATATATTGAACTTGATAACATAATCACGAATGCGCCCATGTAAATGCTCCACCTTGAATTTTCACGTGCCGCCCCAACTCGTGCCACCAGCGCCCACGCCCGTGCTTCCCAAATTCGAGCTCAACCTTCTGAACCCGATACCCATACCTATGGGCACCGACGATCTTCTCCTGATCGTGGTTCGTCTTCGACCATGCGAATGGCTTCTAGCACGGTCCAGGGCCGCTGAGATTCGTCGCCGCCCTTCCTCATCTACTTCTTCGGACTCGTCATCCGAGAGCATAGCCGTGCTGGAACGTGTGCTTGTATAGCTGAGCAGGTTCGCTGGCTCGCCAAACTCCGATTCGGTATGGTTGTCATCATCGATGCCTAGGTTGCCGGCTTCGTCCTCGCGCGATGTGATTGATTCGGCGCTCTCCTCGTCGTCGTCTGAGTCGTCTCCAAATCCTTTGCCCTCGACTAGCCACCATGTCGGAATTGACGCTAGGAGTGCAATAGCAGACAACGTCCAGAACGGTACAATCACATAGCCGCGCTTAACGCCCCACGAGAAGAGTCCGCCACCGACGGCCGGCCCAGCAGCTCGCCCAACAGCTGAGACACTCGTCGCAAGACCGTTCACCGTTCCGAGAACACGTAGGCTACTCGCGCTGTTGGTGAGCATGATGGTTGATGTCGGGAACGCGAATGTCCCTCCCACACCTCTGATCATGAGCAATACCACCATGACCACCTGCTTGGTCCATGGATCAGGAATGAGGCTAACGAAAGGCGTGACGAAGTAGACGAATGGAAAGATGAGAAACGCAATGCGAAGGCAACGCAGCACACCAAGATAGCGTGCGATTGGCGGGAACAGAAGGAATTGCCAGATTGTCGAAGACACGGCGAAGAACGTAAAAATTGCGCCAATGCGACGCGAGTCGATACCAAATCCACCCGCGAACTTGAGCGGCAGCTTGACATTGGGATCGTCCAGGGATTGCGGCGGGTGGTGCATGAAGACCGGAAGCAATTGATCGTAAGCAAGAGTGTATAGCGCGAGAAGCGTGTAGACTACCAGATTGAGTGTCGTCTGGTATGTCAATACGTCGCGAATTTTGGGCGCGTCCTCCTTGATAATCTCATTTGCTACGCCGAGTGGCCCCTCTGGCTCTGCTTGGTCGTCGTTAAAGACCTTGCGCTGGCCCAACAGTGGTTCTCTTTCATCGTAAAGATTTTTGTTCTTTTTCTGTATCCCAAAAGTCTTACGTACGAACGCTGTGATCTTGGTGCCAGTTCTGAGGCCGAGGTCTTGATGGTGTTTTTTGCTCTCTAGCGTCTCCTTGAGAAACAACCATCCGACAATGATACCGACAGTGAAGAAGACCGCTGCTGCGAGATTCGGCAGAATATATGGAAATCGTGCAAGAAACGCGCTTCCACGCGGTTTTCGAGGATCTATGCCAAGCGGGTTGGACATCGCACCTCCAAATGTCGGTCCAATGATTGCACCAACAGTATACACCAGCGGCATGATTGAGAATGCGCGAGGCTGCAACTCTTTCCAGGGACATAATTCAGCAACCGTGGTGCGCAGGATGCCAACATTTCCATTTCCCAGGCCCTGCAGTGCTCGCGCAGCTAATGCCATGGGCAGACTCGTAGAGAGACCCCACAGTACCATCGTCCACATGGTGTTGAACAGACCGAGCAGTATAATTGGTTTTCGACCATATTTATCCGATGCAGCGCCCCATAGCAGGCCAGTGAAAGCTTGGGAGAGCGAGAAGATGGCGGACGCGACGCCCGCCCAACGCGCGATGTCATTCTCAGGAACGCCAAAGGACTCCATCATCTCGGGCACATACGGCCATACGGACGTGAGGGCGATAGGTTCGGCGAAGCGACATATTGCTACAGAGAAGTTAGCACGCGAGTTGAAGCTCAATAGCTCGAGGGTTGTATTACAAAGAATAACCAGTTGCTTGACTGGCAACCGATGTTCTGTCATGATGCTGTATGCTGGAGAAGATGCATCCTAGGCTCCACTCGCGAAGACTGCGAAAGGAGGCTGTGGGAAGAAGACCGGTGAAGAAGTGAAGTCTGTGTCGAACCCGCGTTTGCGTGCTCGCTGCGCAGCTGTGCACCTGCAGAAGACCCACCCCGCAGTGACGGCTAGCGTTAAAGGGTCATGCGCCGGCGTCGACAAGGGTCGTCCCGTCTCCCGTCATCTTGTTTGACGTCGTTCTTATTCCGAACTCCGAAGATGAGTCGTCATTAGGTGAGGAAGTCGAAATCCTTGTGGTGTGGTGATGAGAGAGGTGGTGTTGTAGGAGTTCGTGCGACCTGAGACAGCGCGTCGGCGCTCGCTTAGCTTCGATTCACTCAAGGTAGATCCCGTCCCTGATCTTGTGAGATAATATCCTGTCTTGAGAGTATTGCGCCTCATGATACTCGCAGCATCAATTTCATCTGGCCATCATGGAGCGTCCTCAGCACATATCCTCTCAAGTAAAGCGTCTCACTCTTTATTTGCAAGTGCCCTCTTTCGCAGCCACGAAAGTAGAATCAAGAAAAAATTTCCGAGATGATCGTGGGAACTGCTGCTATCGCCTGGGAGCATGACTCCAGTCAGGCACTCTTTTCATCGATCGTGGTTTGCGTGAATGCGCTAGCATCGCTTTCGAAGTACCTCGTATCGCTTGAAATGTGTGAGAAGGCGAATTGGATGCTCGATAAATCCTCGTCGCAGTAAGCAAAATGCTTCCCTGGGACAGGCCTTTCACTAGAGTAGCAGACGCTGGACCGTCGATCATGAAAGACATCGATGGGAGTGATTCGTGAGTGCGCCAACTCTGGTACAAGTCATCCTAACTAAAAGAGGTTAGCTAGCTGCTGGTCGTATCGATCCTTGGCTGCTATAGCCTTCCTTCTGGCTACAAAAACACTGGATGAGATGGCTCATATCGTTTAATGCATCCTGATCGCGCTCATTATCTCTTACTTCCAACATTCAATTCTACCAGGGTGGCTGCGTTCACGAAACGGTGCTCCTTTGCTTGGTCTTCAGCTGCTCGTGCACTTCCTAGGCAAAGATGATCAAGCCGTCAAGGCAACCTTGGAAGCAGCTCATCAAACAACATGAATTCCTCAGGAAAAGCGAGAGAGTGCAGCGACTTCGTCGGCCACACTTCACCTACGCACCGCTTCCGCCAGGAACGATAAGACTACTTCGCCCCAACCCCTTAAGTCAGCCTGGCGAACGTGCCTGGGACTTAGAAACAGTCCGTATCGATGAGCCAGACTTGAAGTTCAATGCGCTGTCATATACGTGGGGCATCCGCACCAAGCCTGTGCCCATCACACTCAACAACCAACGCTTTCTGGTCCAGCGAAACTTGTACTCAGCTCTGCCATACTTGGCCGTGCGTTGCATGCAAGGAACGGAGCAATCTATCTGGATCGATGCGGTCTGCATTAACCAGGCGGACGACGAGGAGAAAACACACCAGATAAGGTTGATGAGCGAAATATACCAAAAAGCGCAACGTGTTTGGGTCTGGTTGGGTCTCGCTGACAAGCAGGAGATGATACCCGAAGCTATAAGGATGCTGGAGCAACTGGGAAGAGAAGTAACACTGGACTCGAAAGTGGGCACGCGTGGCATTGCAAAGGATAGTGGTGCGCCGATGCAAACCTCGTTAGGCCTGGAAGATGCTGACCCAGCCATACTATCGGCAACGCGCTACTTGCTCCACAATCCGTGGTTTGGCCGTGTGTGGGTCGTACAAGAAGCAGCATTGGCTCGTGAGATCGTGTTTCTATGTGGCCACCACGAGATCAGTGCCAAGATCTTGGAGAACGCTATAAGTGGGGCATTGAAGGTTGCAAACCATCGCCCCAAGCTGGATAGGGACATTAAATTTACCAGCGGGGTCCTTCACGGACTATCCATCTTTGGCATCAGAAAAATGGTGCAAAGTTGGCAGACGGGCTCTGAGGTGTTGCTGCTCGCAGTCACCTTCATGATGGCAGCAGGCAACCACCAGTGCCTGATGCCGGAAGACCGTATACGAGGAGTAGCAGGCATATCGTCTCATGAACATTTCCAAGGCATGCAGTTAGCAGACCGATCAAGCATTCCATTTCTTTACACAGCCTTTTCCCGGGATTTGCTACTGCGAAACGATCCAAAGACTACGATTTGGTGGTACTATGTAAGCCTGGCATTTACCTTTAAGCGAAGGATAGGTCTGCCATCCTGGGTGCCTGATCTCCACCGCCAAGATCCACAGTACTTGTGTCAACCAAGGCGAAATATGCTCGATTACACCTATGATGGCCATGTAAGCTCATACACCAAGTACCAGGCAAGTCGATGCAGCAATAGCGTCAAAGGAGGAGAAAAATGGTATGACCTTGTCATGGAAGGGAAATTTCTAGACCAAGTTAAATGCGTATACGAAGAGAACCCCGGGACATTACACATGCGGCCCAAAACTCGCGGGCTTGAAGCGGGGTCGCGCCACCTTTTCGATCTAGCTGATTGGGAGGAGAGAATTGCCGACGCAATATTCTGTCTTGGTTCAAGTACAGCATATGACAGTACAACTTCGTGTCTTGACGACGACCCCATTTCACTAGATACATATTTGCGGACTCTGGCTGGTGGAATGACGTGTAACAATTTCGGACCACTTACGGTGGACACTTACCGCGAGTTTCGAAAAGGCATCAATGAACTAAGACAGGTTGTCCAAGCAATTAATTTACTGAACAGGTAAGCACAAGAACAAATTCCAGCGCTTTCCAACGTGCTAACCCTGGCTCCGAAGAGTGCCCAAAGGAGAACGCTTGTCTAACCTTGACTTTGCCGACGTCGAAACCGCGGTCGAAACCACGCTTGCTACGTTGCTGAATAGTCCAACTTCGCCTGTATCAATCTGGATCAATGCGCTCTCCGGATTGGGCTGCCGACAGTTGTTTCTGACGGAACGAGCAAGACTTGGCTTCGCGATGAGGGGAGTCAAACCTGGCGATGCGGTCTGCGTATTCAACGGCGCATTCACACCCCATGTATTGCGGCAGGCAAGAAACTCCAGAGGTGTGGTGGAGAAATGGCGATTTGTGAGCGATGCCTATGTGCACGGCTTGATGGACGGAGAAGCGGACGCGATGCAGCCTGAAGCAAGAGACATTGTTCTCGTTTAGGTGAGACTGCTCTCTGCATTTTGTAGGAATGATATGTACGAGAGCCTCTCATAAGATCTGCGTTTACCTCCGTAAGGCTTTTTCATTACGTTCCTACCTTCAACATATGACGAAATAGTTATAATTCCAATACGAACAACACCATCATGAAAACCCCTTCTTCCAAACCTTCGCCCCATCCCCCTTATCAGCCAAATCCACAACCCCCTCCCTCGCAACAAGCACCCCCAAATCACTCAACCCCCAATGACTCCACCTCTTCGCCGTCGGACTCCACCCACCCAGGCGTCCAAAACACGCACTCAACCCAACAATAACCTCCCCAGTTTCCGCTTTCTTAACATCCCATTTCCTATCCCCAGGGTCCAAACCATCTCCGCGGTTGCTACTGGAGACAGTATCCCCGAATGTCCCTTCCCGCCCTCGATTCGTGATTAGTTTGATACACCGCCGATCACGAGTGACGTGCACTTCGCTCACGATTTCTCCACCGGGGCCGTCGATGTCGAAATATGTCATGAATCGCTCATCCCATGCTTTCACCTTGTCATGTAAGTCCAGCTTACCGTTCCTCTCGTCGCCATTTTGTACCCATTCGTCACCTAGCATTGCATGCACGGGTCCCCTCGTCCCGATATGTTCCGCGGATCCGTACTTGTGGTATGTTTTCTGCCATATCCCGATCACGCTCGTGCCGTGCTCGTCGGGGGTTTGGAGAACGCAGATCTGGCGCAGGGAGGTGTATGATGAGGGTTGTTGGGACCAGCAGACGATGTGGTGAGGAATGAGGTCGGGGTGTGGGAATGCGGGCTGGGATGAAGAGAGGGGCGCTGGGAAGGTGTATAGGCTTTTCGTTGGGTTGGACCAGATGGGGTGGGTGAGGCCGGAGTGCGAGTAGACATGTGTGCCTCTGGGGGTCCAGAGATGTGTTTGGGAAGGATGGTATGTTTGTATTAGATTTGGTGTGGATTTGGACGAAGTGGAAGGGTTGGGAGCTTGAAGAAGGCCGATGGAGGAGATTTTGCCGTCCTGGGTACGATTAGTTAATTTGGCCAAAGACAAGGAGTTAGGTATGACCTTACGGCTGTGATTTCACCTGTTATACCAACCATACACAGACCATCCAGAACTTGCAGACTTCGATGATTCTGATCGCGTCCAGCTCCCCTGATATTCTTGTCCGTCTCATTCGTCAGCAACACTTGCATACCGTTGATACATGCCACACCCAACGCGTGGGGATCTTCAGGCCCAGTGATGAGAAATTTATCTCCATTTGTCCACAAGGAGACTTCACGAATTCTCAGCCGAATTTCCCGGATCCATGCTCCGGACGGAATTCGTAAAGATTGGCCCTTGACGCCATTTGTGCTGCCGAAGACACGCAAACCCGAGCCGAAGTCAACGCTAATGCCGACTAGATCGCCATATGCACCGTTCCAGTATGTCTCGAAGTCGCATGCGCAGTGGCCAACCTCAGACCACGAGCGGATAAATTGAGTCGTCTTGGTCGCGACTTCATTGACAGGAGGCTGGGGAAATAAGGTGACCGCATGGTGATACGCTTTTGCCGTCGCCATGATAGCAGTCGCTTCTTCCGCAGGAGGATCGCGGTACGCCTCGGCGTACACCTTCTCATGGTACAGTGGCGCCAGCTGGCTGCATGCCTCCCAGATCCGTCGACGGTTTGCAATCGCCAGCAACGGGCCATCCATGCCGAACTTTGGCTTCGTGATCTCGTTGAGCCATTGGAATGCGCCTCGCCAGTCAAATGTGTCCGGAAACCTTGTGTCCTTGAGCATGTCTTCCAGCTCATAGAAGAACGGCACAATATGGAGGCGAATCATATGTCGCCAAAACTGTGGTTCGCGAGTTGCGTCGAAGACGTGCCACGAGGCATTGACAAGTCTTTTCGTATCCTTGATAGAGAGGTGCGCGAAGATGCCATACAGCACATCATAAGGAAGCACCGCGAGCGGATCGCTTCGAACCTTGTGCGCCAAGTTCAAAACTTGTTCCACCGGACGATCGAATAGACTTGCAGGAAGCATACTCTTAACCTCTTCTTCAATGCCAGGTCGTGGCCCCGGGTCCTGAATAACCCACTCTTCGCCAGCATGACACTCCCAAAACTGCTCAGCGCCATCAAAATCTCCGTAATCGAGCTCTAGCGCCCGTGGCCAAGGCTCCGTGAGCTGCGTCATGATCTCATATAGAATGTCCCTATCGATGTCCTTGCGGTTGCGATAGCCGAGACGTCGCGCAAGTATCTTGTAACACTCTTCGTGGAAAGGGAAGGTGGGGATTTGCTGCTCCTCGCCGGGTTCATTTGGCTCGTACGCATGGAATACGGAGTGTTCGCTATGTCCGTTATCCTTGGGGTCAAGACCTGCTTTCTTAATGCGAAAGTCATACTGTTTCTGTCAGAACAATGTCTCTATGTTAACAGTGCGATGTTTTCCAACTTACGAGATCATCATATCTTCCCCGCCCACTTATGAACGCCTTCTTCTCCTCGTCCAGATCCGTGTTGAGACCAAGCACTCTGCATCTATCCGTCCATTGGACACCCTCCTTTGTGACCTTGTCCGGATCATAAGAATGTTTTTCATAGTAGCTAAACATACTAGATGTTTCATTCCGGCAATCTCGATGGAAGTCGTATTCTTCCGGTAGAGTGAGTTCGGAACTTGCCGACATGCCGTCGTCAAAGTCGTCGTTGATATCGCCAGCATTGCTGTCATCATGGCTTTCGTTGTCGTCATCGGAATGATCTGGGCTTCTGTTCTCCCATTCTTCTGTCTCAGCAGCCAATTCGTTGACTTCAATAGTCGCGATCGACGTGTCATCGCTGTCCCATGGCCCATCGTCGTCGTCCTCATCGTCATCATCATCTCCACTGCCCACCCACTCTCCGCCGTCGTCATCATCTTCTTCAGCTTGTTTCCTCTTACGCTCTTCGTCCGCATCCAACTTCGCCTTCTCCTCCGCTTCCCTCTCCTCTTTCATCGCCCTTTCAAACTCCTCTTTCGCTCTATCTAGCCATTCCTGCGAGACGTTCTCAATATCCTCACCCAATAACTTTCGTCTCTTCCCCTCGATTCGGTCTCTGCGTCTTGCGAGTGCAGCCTTGCGCGTGGAGCCGAGCTTGACGAAGTATTTGCCCAGCGGACCAGAACAGAGGGCGCAGTAGCAATCGAACGAGCCCATTCCGACGGTGTGGTGTTTGATAGGGTTCAAAAGGATTTGTGGTTGTTTGAAGAGCTGAAAGAAATGTTAGAAACCTTTTGTGGTATCTAAGATCAGGCGGTGTGGTGTTTGGCAGGGTTTGGGTAGATTTGTGACTGTTTGGAGAGTGGATAGAAACGTCAGAAACCGTCCGCGCTATCTAAGATTCGGCAGTGTGGTGTTTGACAGCGTTTCCAAGATTTGTGATCGTTCGTAGAGTGCAAAGAAACGTCAGAAACCCTTTGCAGTATCCAAAACCAGGCGGTGTGTGACCTTATATACACCTATTCCTAACACGCGGAAGGATTCAGGGGGATCAATCACAGTTCCAAGAACGAACTGTGCCTGGCCCGTTCAGGTGCAGGATATCAAGCAGAACGATGTTGCAGCCTCGACTTCAATATCGAATTGCAAGGCAGCAAAGGGGCAAGGACACAAATTGAATGCTAGTGCAGGTGTTGCGGTATTATGATGGGTATTTGAGCTGGGGCACTAAGTCGTCTGGGTCTAGCGCAAGGCTGCCAGTGCCAAGAATAGATACTCTACCCGCTAAAAGCGAACCAACTTCTGCGGCACTAGATATCACGGAAATATCAACGCTTTTGACGAGAGTAGCGGGTGGGTGTCCGCTACAAAACACATGTCCATTACTTTGATGCATGTCGAGCGTATCAGCTCCGACAGGAGTATTTTCTCTCAGGCGCTTGATGCTTAGGGTATGCTAACAAATCAGAAGCTCCGATAAGACAACCCGCAGTATGCCAGCAGCGAACCCAATCAGACATAGTGATCGCAGTCTTCATCTACGACTGCGCATCATGAAACTCATCATTTTCGTGCGTTTCACTATCCTGTCGTGTCAACGAGTCCTGCTTTGGCTCGGGAGCTGGATTCGAATTCAGTAGTTTGCTCGGTGGAAGCTCTTGTGCAATTTTCTCTTGTGTCGAAGCGGGGACGTTTTCACCAAACGACTTTGGCTTGTCAAGAGGCGTGACTGATGGATTCGACGGGTCGCGATCGAAAGTTTGCTTCGTGAGCGAGCGGCTGGGCTCTAGAGTTGTTGCTTGTGTTGCGGCAACGAGCTGGTCCACATTGCTATCTGACTTCTGGGGGGCTGCCACTGAGTGCGTTGGTTGCTGTACAGAGTGCTGAGGAGCGCCTTCCTGTGATGAAACATGGTCGGGTGGGTGTGCGCTTTGTTGCAAGGAGGCTGCCTGAGAAGCGTGACCAATATTTTGTTGGTAACTATTTCCTCGTGATGGAATGTTGAATTGTCGCTGCGGCTTCTGTCCCGGCAGCACAGCGTGTATCTGCAGTATTTGCTTGGCCACTTCTTGCGGGGTTTTCCCATCACTTGTTGTTGTCAGCAGAATTTCGTCAAGAGGTGGTATCTCACTTACATTTTGGCGTTGATAATCCACTCCAGATCTTCTTCACCTTCTTCTGGCCCCCCGTGGCCACCGTGGACTCGGCGGAACAGCTGCGGGTGCCAGTCGACTCCATCGCTATTACGCTTAGCAGCCTCATCTCGTTGTCGATCCTCAATCTTTGCTTTGGCATCCGTTGCCGCGTCCTGGTCTCGTCGTTTAACGGCTTCGGTAACATCATGCCACAGCCTTTGTGACTCGCGCTCATCTTGCTCCTCAAGCGGACGTGCTAGTGGAGGACTGTGCTTCGCGTGCGTTGCATCAAACAGGAGCTCCTTCTTTCCAGTCTATATCACATTAGTCAAGGTCCAATGACAAGGAAAAGCCTTGCTGCGACATACTGTGAGGTCTTTAATGTACATTTCTTCGTTCCATAGACCAGAGAACTCGTACAGATTCTTGCCGTGCGAGTCTTTAATGAAGCCGCCGATTGCGTTGTACGTTCCACTGAAGTAGCCTCTTGTCTTGAACTCGAGATCAGCGACCATTCCGGTTTCTGGACACCGAATGGATGCGTGGTCACCAAGTTCGTACTTCATGGTACCGAAGAGGATACCTCGTGCGTACATATTCGGCTGGGTAACGAAGCTACTCGGCGTCAGTCACGATTCTCGAGCAGAATTAGAGTCACGTACAATCGCTCGCCGGTGTTCAGGAGGCGCAACACTGCGATACCCTCCATCAGACTCGCAGCTGAGTTGCCCAGAAACTTGCTCCGCGGCTTCAGACAGCCATCAATCCGTATGTTGTGCTCCGGTGCCATGAAGAAGTAGCTCGATTTCGGTGGGTGATGCGAGGTCTGCTCAGAGATGTAGTATCCCTTGGTTCCGTCTGGGTAGTCCCAGTAGCCAGTGAAGATCTCGCCGAGGATCGGATTGAGCGGCTTCTTCACTCCCCTGTGCTATCATCAGCTGGTGCTTGTGGGCGAGGCGACTATGCTACAAAGACATACGGAGGTTTGATGTGCCAGCCGCTCAGGTAGAACTTGGTCACTGCTACGAATCGCTTGACAGGGTCGTCTATGGTTGGTATGGGTAGCATCGTCTCGGGATGCGCCATGAAGCTGCCTCAGCCGTCAGTATCCTACTGCGTCTCAGTCTGCTTGTTCACCAACTTTGTTATGCGCTCCAACATGGATCGTGGCTCCAGGATAAAAGTGGGAAGTGTTACGCGGCTGAGGTCGGCGCCAGGTCGCAATTGCGATATGATATGCATGAGCACTATGGTCCAGGTCAGTTGTTTCTTCCCGCTCTTCCGTGCTTTCCCAGACGTACTGTTTCCCTGGTCTGCATCCATGACTGTCTCGTCCTCCTTGTTGGTTTCGTCGCCATGTCGCGTCTCGTCCATGGAAGATCCTCGGCTGCCTACACACTCGCAAACACAACAGTCAGCATTTGTGCAGTTGTCTTCTTGTATGTACAACAGTACATCGGAAGCGCAGGGTATGACGCACTTGTCAGCGAGGCTCGGCGCCTGTGCGAGACTCCCGGTATGTGCGGCATCGTGATGTGTCTACTCGAGTAGTCGGTGCGGCAGAGGAAGAAAGGGCAGTACGCCGGGTGGAGGGAGCGCTCCGTGAAGTCAGGCAGCGAAGTATCGGCGTTGAAGGTAAACAGGTCGGCCGGTGACGCGAAGTGAACTTCCGCGCCGAGCGATGACGACTAGGCCCTCACAATTTTGTGCCCCGCGTACAGGAGCAGGACGTGTCTGGCTGCAGCGGGTAAAGACAAAACTCTTCACCTGTCTGTCAGAACACGGGTGCCAGCGAGTACCGGCGATGCTAATTACATGCTGCTTCGCCCAGATGACCTGTTGTACTAGAGGTAAACCTTGGAAGCGCGCTGGATCATCTTGAGTATGGCCGTGCCCCGCCCTGCGGAGGTCTCGGCAGTCTCTATGACCACGGAATATGCAACGGCCGTACACCAACAAGGCTGACCTTGCGATACAAAATTATAGAGAGTGTATGGCGGTTGTACTCCAGGGCTCCCATCTTTGAATGCACGTGTTCGTAATAGGTTCATTCCGCGAAGCGTTGACTGACCTTCCGTCGCATCCAGCTCCCGTCTCGGCGGTACTCATGCATCGCTGACGTCGCGCCTCGCGCCCTGAGCTCTTATGCCCCGAAGCGCGGTCCAAGACCCTTCTTCCGCCTTATGCTACTTATGATAGCTTCCTCACTCGTTCAATTTGCGCACTGTCCTTCTCGATCACCGTTACACCAACGCGCTCATACTCTGTGTGAACGTCACCCAATGAAGACGGGTCTACTGCTTTCGTCGCCTCGCCAATGACCCATGTGTTGAAGCCCTCCTTCTGTGCGTCAATTGCGGTGAACTTTACGCAGTAGTCAGCGGCGAGTCCCACTACAAACACATCTGTGATGCCAGTGTCCTTGAGCGTCTTTGCTAGATCACTGCGCGCAACACATGGGCTCGTGAACGGGTCAGCAAACGCAGAGTACATCTCCACGCGCTTGTCCTGTCCTTTCTCGACAATCTTGTCAACCTTTTTGACGTCCAGCTCTGGGAGTAGTTCAGAGCCCTTTGTCCCTTGCACGCAGTGATCCGGCCATAGGCGCGTCTCTTGCGACTCGTCGGGGTTGTGTGGATTTGTGATCTTGACCGTCGACTCGAATGGCTTGTTGTTGGGCGCGGCGTGGTTCGATGCGAATGATATGTGGTCTGGCGGGTGGAAGTCCTTCGTTGCGACCTTGAGGGCAAAGGGGAGAGAGAGGAGCTCGTTGATGGCAGGGACGATATCGCGACCGCCTGCTACTGCCAGAGCACCATTCTGCATTGTGAGCTTCGCAACCTAATCCCGCGCATAGACTTACTGGCGGACAGAAGTCTTCCTGGACGTCTACAATGACCAGCGCTGGCTTAAAAGACATGACGTTGGATATGAAGCTGATAGTTAATGTGTGGGCTGCTGAGGAGAAAGTATGTATCAATTATCTGGACGATGAGCCGACAGCTATTCCATATGACCAGCGAACAAGAGTCCTCAGAAGATCACCATGACGACTACAACAAACGGAGCAACCGCGACAGTCGCAATGCAGCCTAGATCATACTATGCGATTTAGCCTGCAGGTGTGTTCAGGAGTGACCATTGATGATGCTTTGAATGCATTGTATTCGTGTTGGTACTAGTTGGTTAGCATGTGTTAGGTCAGCAGCCTCGCCAAGCCTCATCTTTGAGATCATCCGAGCACAACGTCGACCTACCACCCAGCTCGACACCCACCCGTACCCTCTCCGCGCCACCCCAATTGCTCTCGCCATGTTCCTGCAGCGCTCTGCCGTCGCCGCGGCAAGGCGAGTGGCCCCTCGCGCCCTCGCCCAACGCACCTTCACCACCTCCTTCGTCCGCCGTAGGTCACCCGCGAGCTATCGTACGACCCACCATTGACACAGCTGCAGGCGACGCGAAGCCAGATGCCCCCGCGGCCAAGGAGGCAGGACACTCTGCCTCTGCCCCGAGCGTTCTCCAGGGCTACAAGAAGCTTGATGGTATGTGCTGCGCCCGACAATGGATTTTGCGACCTGCCGAGAGATAGCCGGGTGCGCCTATTGAAAGAGGGCCAATTCGCTGATATTGTCATTTGCAGAAATCAAGACCGAGGCGGATCTCCTGCCCCCCGGTGCGCAGCCTGGTACCGTTCCCACCGATGCCGAACAAGCGACTGGTCTCGAGCGTCTCGAAATCCTCGGAAAGATGCAGGGTGTCGACATCTTCGACATGAGGCCATTGGATGCCAGCCGTCTGGGTACGCGAATCTGATGGAGATGAGGAGTAGAGGGTGATGCTAATGGACTGCAGGCACCCCAGAAGACCCCATCGTCGTCAACTCTGCTGGCAACGAGCAATACGTCGGCTGCACTGGCTTCCCCGTCGACTCGCACGGCGTCCTCTGGATCACTCTTACCCGTGAGGAGCCCCAGTCGCGCTGCATGGAGTGTGGATCGACCTACAAGATGCACTACGTCGGCCCGGCAGACGACCCGCATGCGCACGACCACGGCCATGGCCACGACCACCACGGCCCACCACCCAAGCCCAAGGACATGGCCGATTTCCTCAAGCCGGAGTACCTCCACATATAAGCTGGAAAGTATCTAGACGGACGTGTTACCCAGGGCGTGAACCCATGTAGAATAGTTGATCAGAGAGGTTCATTGATTTGTGTTAGGATGTGGTCTTGAGTTGTCATTTTGGTGATGTTTCCATCTCTCTTCTATCACACGCTCATGAACCCTTCAAAGTCATGGTTCCGAGTATCACACTCTCCAAATCTTTCCTCTGATTCATCCCCGCATCGCCATTCACAGCTCCTTTCTTCCCCTTCACTCCGCCACTGATGAGCTTGTATACCTTCCTCACCTTGTCCTCATCACAGCACCCCCCCAGCTCCTCACCCCTTTTTCCAATCTTCACACTCGTTCCCTTCACCACATCTCCCAAATGCTTACTCACCCTCTCATTCGTAATGCTCTCGTCCAGGGTCCACTCTTTAACTGCTTCACCTGATGATGAGGCTGATGACGGGCGAAGCGGCAGCTTCACGGCAATTAGGGATGAAGTGGTATCTGAGAGGCCGAACTTTTTGTAAGACTCGCCAATGTTGTTGTTGGGTGAGAGGCGGAACACGAGTTCAGAATGTGGCGTCCGCGTCTTGCTGCGTGAAGTCAAGATAGCGTGGAGCGCAAGAAACGTTGCCGTGAGGAGGTGGTTTTGGCTCAAAATCTATGCATGCACATCAGAACACGTCCAGCAAATGCCAAGATATCACAGTAACATCCGGTCGATCCAGTGCAAGTCCACGCACCCCAGTCAGGACGTCCCTCGACGATTTGACATGATTAGATGAACCAATACAAAAAATGAAGCGCAGATCGTACCATTTCAGCATCCAAAAAGGCATAGTCAAACTCTGGATTAGCTTCGAGCAACTGGCTCCTCAGGAACGCCGCATTGGCTACATGCTTGAACAGAGCCACGTGAACTGGGTACACGGAATAGTGTGGCAGCGTCAAGGTCTGGACCTGAGCCATGGCGGATAGGGATGATCAGCCACACTAGACACGGATCTGGCGTGATGATGGGTGATGCGCGCAGCACGGACGCTAGGGTGTGATATCGAGGGCCTTGGGGGAGTTTGCGCGCGGTGCTTTTTTGTGCGTAGCGTGTTTGCCTCGGCCGGAGTGGACAGTGAAGAGAGAGAGAGCAAGTAGGTCGGCTTGGCTAGAGGGAGCAGGGGCGCATCGTTCAGGCTAGTCTGAGGCCGAAAGGATGCCCCTCCCTGGATGTTGGAGTTGCAATCGACTCAATAGTCGATCCGTCATGTGCACGATGCCGCTTCTGTGCGTCCCTCATTGCGCGCGGCCGTTTTGGGACGCAGTGGGGTGCGCGCCAAGAAGTAGCGCACTGCCAGCAGCAGCGTCGGAGCGTGCAGCAGCGGAAGGATGCAGCGAATGGCCGGGCTGCGAGGCGTCGATCGCGCACTCCGACCGAATGTCAGGGACAAAGTGACAGCGGGCAGAGGTGCCTCAAGGTTGCATGGGCGGGCGCGGCCAATGAACGCGTGGCCGTGAAGATGAGGTGGGCGGGCAGGAATGGCCCGTGGGCTGTCCAAGTTCGCCGAAGACGCAGCATGCAAGCACTGCGCTCGTCGAGGAGAGATCGATGTTCTCAGATCCATAAGCGCCGGTGCTGCTCGCCATTGCACGACGTTTGCCGTGTCACATTCGCAGTCGCTTCCATTTCCTGCAATCGTCGGACAGAATGGCCATTTCAAGCCAGAGTTAGGCGCGCCAGTCATCAAGCCACAGCGACCTGCTCCGACCGTGCCAACGGTTGTCTGCAGTACGGAACATACCGCGCGCGCACGTCGTCACCATGCCTCCGAAGCGACCTTCAGAGGATGAGCCGCCGCTTATACACAAGATCCAGCGCATCGAGCATGGCCTGTCGAGCAGCCCGCCGCAGCGACTGCCCAACAACGACTTTTCTGGCTCCGTGAAGCGCAAGCTTGCCGACTCGAAGCGCACCGGACAGGCGTGCGACCGATGCAAGGTATTTCCAATTCCTGAATTCAGAGTCGCGACTTTCTCTGCGCCATTGAGTCTTGCATGCGATGGTGGTGAGGGCAATGCGCCAGCTCAGTGATGGGCGCTTCATTGTTCGACGCGCATCACCATTCACGCGAAGCATGCGCGCGTCGCAGCACCCCTCAGACACCCCCAGCTAACACACCCCCAGATCCGCAAGATTCGCTGCGATGGCCGCCCCGAGGGATGCACACCCTGCGAACAGAACAGAACGCCATGCCAGACGACCGACCGCATCACTGGACGCGCCACGGTGCGCGGCCATGCCGAGGCCATGGAGTCGGAGAATGCCTACCTGCGCCGCCAGATCGCTGACCTGCAGGACCAATTGAAGGAGAATGGCATAGAGCCACGGCCACTTCCCGCATACAACGGCCTGCCGCCCCCACAGCTGCCATGGTCATCGTCGAACCGTGCAGACGACACCCAGAGCTGGTCCGATGCGCGGCGAACGAGCACGACTCCACACCCCGGCTACACACCAGCGAGCGCGAGCGAGAAATACGAGTACCGGCCTCTGCCAGAGTTCAAGCACGGCTCCATTGGCGACAACTACCTGGGCGTGGGCGCCGGAGACTCGCTGCTCAGTCACATAAGAGGGACCTCGCTCTCCGTCTTCGGCACCGAGATTGACATCACCGACTATATGTCGGACGAGGCAGAGTACGAGAGCTCCGTCATGTCGTACTCGTCGCTGGTCAAGACAGTCCTTGGGGGAGAGAAGGTGGACCCTATCGCGCTGCCACCGTATGCTCAGCTCAAGGAATACGCCGTATGGTATCTACGGTCTCTGAATCCATACACGATGCTGGTCCACAAGCCTGCATTTATGGATCTGATATGGAAGTTCGGCAACGATCCAAATTTCCGGCCTACCCCCTCGGAGACTGTCACTGTGCACATGATGCTGGCGACTATTCAATATCAGATCGCCACAAGGAACAGTCAAGGAAACACAATCATGGAGGAATCACACAAGCACTACCGATACGCCCTGAGCTTCTACAAGCAGTTGCTGGCGCACCACAAGCTGGAAGATTTGCAGGCGCTCGCAATGATCTGCCACCACTTGCGCAACTTTCCGAAACCTGGCGCAGCCTGGATCATGACTTCGACTACGTACCTGTTTGCACTTGAGCTTGGTCTGCACCGCTCGGTCAAGAACTGGACTGATGGTGCTGGAAGCATGACGAAGCTTGAGATTGAGATGCGCAAGCGGATATTCTGGACTTTGAACGCGCTTCAAGTGAATCTGAACGGCAAGCTAGGCCGGCCGATGCCTATAAGCAACGAAGATATAGACGTTGAATTTCCCGACCCCATGAACGATTGCTTGCCAGAGGAGGAGGCCAGTTTGGACTCATTCCACCAGTGCTCATTCGAGGTCGGCATTCAGATCGCAAAGTACACAGTTCTTGAAGTCGATTTGTATAAATTGATCTACTCGGTCCGGTACTCACCGAGCATGTACGTGGAACGAATGAAGCGTCTCGAGGCCGGCATCAAGCAGTGGAAGGATGAGTTGCCTTACGAGTTGCGAGACCCGTCGCATGCATCGACCGACGACCAGATCTTCACACTCTATCTTGAGTACTGGTATCAAGCCTACCACCTTCTCCTGCACCATCCGGCAGTGTGCCGCTCTACAGATCCTTCCATTCTAGACTCCAACCTGGACAAGTGTCTCGATGCCGCGCAGAAGATGTTACAGAACTGCAACACTCTGATGCTCAAGAAGAGCCTGGATATTCCGTGGATAAACGCTGTGGTGTATATTGCAGCTATGTTCACTACGTTGTTTATTTCCTCGAACCGTAAGGAGCAGCTATCCTCCATCGATATGGAGAAGCTCAGGAGCGACATGACGACCTGGGTCAGTGTGTTGGGCGAATGCGACCACTTCCTTGGTAAGTCGAAGCTCTCGAGTAAATCGATCGTGGAGCTAGACTAATGCAATACAGGTTCAGGAGACAAGTTGAAGAATACAATCGCCCAGATCGCTGAGCAATCTTTGAGCAACATCAACGATGGCATCATCAAGCGGGCCGCAACCGAATCACTTGTGCACGTAGAAATGCAGACGCCTCAGCAAGCGACGGCTAGCGCGACCATGTACGACTCTCGGAGCTACCAAGTGTCGTACTCGACCGCACCAAGCGGACATACCGATCCTGCCCTCACAGCACACTCCTCAACCTACACAAGTATAGCTGGAGGCGTAAGCCATCCTTACAATCTTGGGACTTCAATATCGACATCTCAACAACCCGGTACTGCTTTTGATCACCAGCAGAGTTACAGCAGCGATGATCCGGGCATGACTTCAACTCACGCCGCCGCGCTGGCAGCAGCCTCTGGAGGCACGTCGCAGCCCAGTGACAGCTACACGTATGCCAACACACACGCACAAACAGCGAACAATGGAGCCCCCGCGTATTCGACCAACGGTTTCACGCCCCAGGATTGGCGTCAATGGTCAAGAACGTATATGCAGCCGCAACCGCTTGGCCAGCCAGGCGAGTATCTAAATACGGCAACGACACTCATGGCGCTGGGCCGAGATGGCGGATCCCAAAATCCCGGGAACAATATGCAAGGGTCTTTGGACAATGCCGCGGTCCAGGGTCATACAGGCCACGTGCATTGGCCTGAACTTGCGTTTCCGAACGCAGCAAATGGACATGGTCATATGGGCCAACAATAACCTCGAAGGACAAGTCCTGTACACATGCGCAAGGCTGCACAACTATCAGCCGAGACGAGTGGAATTTTGAGCAGAACGTGACCCAGACCACCTGGGCGCTCGTATCGATGGCACTGTGCCGCGCGGATATATTCGAAGGAGAAATGTTTACGAAAAGGCGTATTTGGTGTCGTGGCGAAAACACACATTTGGGATTGGCTGGTCTGACTTTGTGGGGTAATATATACACATGAAATGCGGCTCGAAGCGATGTCTGGGCATTTGAGCAGGCGACATGCGCACATGTACGATATGCTACGTTTGGATACGGTCGGTATAATATAATGGCAGGAAAGAACAGGGCTGGATTTAGGAGACACCGATATAGGGACGCATCTAAGAGGTATTGAGAAGGGAGTGTTGTGCTGAGGAGAATGTCTGTTGGGGGTGGTACTTGGTGTAGGTGGCAAAGCACATCAAAGGGGCCAGAGCACGAGAACAGCAACACACAGATGTTGTTATCAAAACCCCCAAGGAATTCTCGCCACGTTTCTTCCGCCGTGTCACGTTCCACATGATCTCGCACCTGTCACTGCCAGCCCACATGCACACACATGCAAGCACTATTCCCGCCAACATTGCCACATGTCCAGACCCAAACCCCCAAAGTGACATGCTCAAACCCGTCTTTTCAAATTGCCAACCACAGTCCATCCCAGCACTTACCCCCCGCAAAGCACCGTGTTTTGCCGGCGCGTCCACCGACGTTGAAATTAAAATCCTAACAACATGCCTGCTGGGCGCGGGCTAGGCTCGACCAGGAAGGCGGCGACAAGACTTGGCAGGCACGATGGTCGCGAATGGAAGGCGCACAACGCTCGATAAGCTTTCCGACAACCTGCGCCGTGGAGCTTGTGCGTCGTCACCGCCACCTTCCTGGTATGGACAACTGGTAATAAGCCTTGTGGATGTGCTATGGCAACTTAAGGCGCTTTGAATGGACGCGTCTTGCCGATCACTGCAGATTGGTTCGGAGGGGACTGGGGCGTGGCAGGGGGGGGGGGCGCTGGTACGATGGTGGATGGGTATATATGAGATGGAGCGCGACGTGTGGGAGGGTGTGTCGTTTTTTGTTCGATCGCTTTTGCTGTTGTTGTTGGTCTGTGAGTTTGTGGTGCTATCGTTGTGGAGAATTGGTTCGGCATCGCAATAGTCTACATTGCATCATCGAAGCACAGAAGCATTACGACTAGTTTTTTCTCCGAATCAGTTACTTGCGGCAACCTTCGATATGCGGTCCTCAACGTCAATCGCGGCGCTTGCGCTCGCTTTTCTCCAGGGCACGGCTGCCATGAACAACGCCTTTGCGCGAAAGTTCAACCTCATGGCAGACATGGGGCTCAACCCGGACGGCACGCCGATTGACTCGCCATCAGCCGACGACGACGGTTTTATGAGCATAGCGAATACACAGAGCCTGAAGGCAGGTTCGGCCGACACTGTCTCGACATTAGCCGCGTCCGAAGTAATAAGCCCGGAATACGTGGAACTTCCCATTGACAATTTCGCCGGATCCAAGAATCAGCCGTATTCGTACCACGGAACCTTCTTCAATCGCTACTGGGTTTCGACCAGCGCGTACAAACCAGGATCGCCCGTGTTTATCTACGATGTCGGCGAGGCAAACGCAGAGCCGAATGCTCTATTCAGGATTTCGAACGAGACCAGCTTCTTCAAGCAATTGGTCGACAAGTACAATGGCATTGGAATCGTCTGGGAACATCGATTCTACGGAAATTCTTCACCAACTCCAATCGATATCAACACCCCGGCAGAGGACTTCAGATACCTGACAACCGAGCAATCCCTCGCCGATGTAGATCGATTCGCAAAACAATTCAGCCGCAAGAATATCAACTACACGCTTACCCCGGACAGAACACCATGGGTCTTTGTCGGCGGGTCTTACCCAGCCATGCGCGCCGCATTCATGCGCGAAAAGTACCCAGACACCATCTACGCCAGCTACGCCTCTTCCGCACCCGTCCAAGCGTCAGTCGACCAGTCGTTCTACTTCGACCCCATCTGGCGCGGGCTGAACAAGTACGGTTTCGGCAACTGCTCCCGCGATATCCAAGCCGCGGTAAGCTACATGGATCGCATCATGGACTCCAACGCCACGGCCGCCGCAGACCTTAAAATCCAATTCCTCGGCCTGGGCGCGGAGAAGAACAGCCACGCGACGTTCGCCGACGCGCTGACGACTATTTTCGCGACATGGCAATCGTACGGCGTTGAAGGCGGGGCGCAGGGTTTGCGCCGGTTTTGCGATTGGATCGAGACGGACACGGATGGGATGAAGCCTGCGATTGCGGGCGCGGATGGACTGGCGAAGACTAAGGGTGTCAAGTATACGGTTGCGCGCTGGGCGAGTTATCCGTGGTTCAATGGCAATGTGAATCAGTATCTCGAGACGGAGTGTAGTGGGAAGAAGAATGTGCAGGGGAATTGTGATTTGGATAGGAAGTTTACGGATCCGGCGATGATTAGTTGGACGTGGCAGTATTGTACACAGTGGGGTGAGTCTTCCTTCCTCCCTTTCTCTTTTTTCTCCTACTGCTTTCTGTCATCTCATATCCACCGCCTCCCCAATTTTTGGTTCGCCACTGACAAGATTCGATTAGGATACTTCCAATCCGCAAACCTAGGCCCCAACCAACTCATCTCAAAATACAACTCTCTCGTCCACCAACACGACATCTGCCACCGCCAATTCCCCACCGCCCCGCAATCCCTCTTCCCAGACTGGCCGCAAACAGA
>BCLK01000115.1:0-29492 GCA_001748405.1 Paraphoma sp. B47-9
GGTACAATGTTGGTTGCTTGATTCTGTAGATGGTCGAGGTGTGTTGTGTCGCACTGAATGAAAAGTATGCTTTGAGGCAGGAACGTGTTTTTGATGTTTGTTACTCAGTCGCTCGAGTCGTGCAAGGCATCCTATATTCTGTTCGGTAGTTATAGGTGTTCTCCATTCAGTATGACGCTAGCTGTGTTTGGCGCTAGCGTCAATGTCGCTCCCATATCTGTCACCCTGCCGAGGCGCATGTTTCGTACATCATCCTGAGCCCTTCTCTGGCATCTATCCGTGTAATGCGCAATCAGAATTTCACAGCCGCGGAACAACGTAGAGGTTCCGGCTGCTCCTGTGCGGTTCTGGGATCTGCTGTAGGGACATCGGCAGGGGAAAACGAGATGAGCACCCGCTCGAGGGGGTGAGCACCACGCAAGACTCATCGTCAGGCCAGTAAATAGGCTCAACGGGACCGCACTAACGTGCGTCTCCGCGTAGTACACCGGGGCAGTATGGAAAATGATCTGGCTCGAGCGCAACGGGGAAGCGGTTGCCTACGTATGCGAGACCACGTTTCCTGTATCGCCTCATCGCGTGGCCCACCGGATCTGATCCGGCAGCGACACAAACGCTAGATTCGCGTAAGTCGGCTGTAAAACTATAACACCAAGGTAATGGTCGCGATAGCCCTCGCGAACGCCCTTCTTTTCGGTTTGCCACTTGTTGAGTCGTTCAAGTGTAAGACCACAGTCCGGTCTCTCGGGCTACGATGTCTATCATACGTCTTCATATCCGTTTGTGACAGCACCTACACTTCTCAACTCGGGATACAATTGTCCTGGGACGGCTAATTTCTTTTGTGTACGGCCATAGCCTGCTCACTACGTAAGCGTGGGCAACATCACGTAGAGTTCTACAACTCTGGAATGTGCTGTAGCTCTACGACATTACATGAGTGTGGATTATCACCCGCCTCCGCTGCCAGCACTTGCACAAGACGGAATTCCGCAATCGATGCTCGCATAGTTGCGCAGGCAAGAGACCATCCCGATATAAAAGGCTCATCACGCAGGAGCTCAGGCAGTAAGTTCAGAAGTATTTTACCTGAAAAGGTAACGATGGTCTATCGGATGTAGTCCACGGATCATTGTACCGTCAAACAATTTCACACCGAATTCCAATTCTACTTCATCTTTAGTCGAAACTCGCCGAACATTGTTCGAACTCTCACAGACGATGTGTCGCGACTACATTCGTGAATGGCAGTACTGCAACCACAGGCAGTACTTCTACGGCCAGTATGGCCACCACTTATACAACGACCTTAATCGCATCAACGACCCGAACTATCTTGCCCGACCTGGTGTACCGTTCGAGCAATCTCGATATTGTCGCGAACAGGCGCGGGTCGATCGCATCCCTGGATGGTGTCCACCCTGCCGTACCGGGCACATGACACGACAAGGTTGGAATTTTCGAGGCTATGCGGGTGGCTTTCCTCGGAGATACTGATGGTGAGGGACGATTCGATTCGGCTTTGGAGAAGATTGGCGAGGTTTCATCGAGATCGAGCTACAGATTCTGTGGTTTTGGGACAAAAAGCACCCAGGGAATCAATGTTCTTTAGCACATCGCCTTGCATTTTGATATCATGAAGTTCTCTGCTATTACCATTACATCACCAGTATTTTCATGCTCCTAGCTTCAACGCGGTCTCTCTTCTCCCTCAAGACCTATCCCGGTTTCCTCCTCATTTGACCAATCATTATAGATATGACAATCTTAATCACATCTCTTGTTATTCAGCTGGTTCCTCATTTTGCTTCTTATAGCTATTTTTTTGTTTTTTGTGTAACGTTTTCAACACTCCGCTCGCCCATGTTCGAATACAGACTCGCAATCGTGATCAACCCCGTCAGTGTCAGCCACACATTTCCCCACACGCCGATCGCCATGCTCGTGTTGTAATGTGTATCCAGCTTATAATGCTGGTACGCGCCAATTCCAGTCGTGAGATGATGAAAGACAGTCGCTGCAACCACGGCCTTCGCATATGGCAATGCGCCACTCGCTTTCGATGTCCCAGCCGACGGCACCGCGTTGGTGAAGCTGACGAGGATCAAAGCTAGGGTCACGAGACACCACCCGTCGTTGCGCACGTTGTACAACTCCAGATCGTTGGGCGCGAGGTTTGCTTGCGAAGGCGGGCGGAACCAGCCCACCACCATGACGGGATCGTAAATGCGACACAAGCCGCGGAGGCCGTACCAAAACGCTGTGCCGTAGGCATAGGCGTGGAAGATCTGATTTGACGTCAATTAGCTACTTGAGAGCATTGAGCTATGAAGCTCTTTTTGGACCTCGTACGGTTGAGTTCAAGGTAGGCATAATGCGCGGAATGACGAGAATTGTGAAGGGTTGGATTGTAAGACGTTGGAGAATTTAGGAATGTCGATTGACAGGCTACGGAAGCACAATTCCCGCACTTATGTATTAGTGCTGCTTTCTTTGCTACGTAACCGCGTAAACAAGATACCACATGCGTACGCGCAACGTCATTATGAAAGCTGCAATGGCTCTTTTGGTGTTGCGGGGCGCTTATGCAGGTGCAGGAGCATGGGCCGGCGGGAACCAGATCCCGATGGCGATAGTGGGGTGATCGATCGATTCACCACACGGTCGGGTCTTTGTTCCTTGTTCATCTCCGTGCGCTTTATTGATTATCACCTTCGCATTGGCTTCGCTCTATGAATCGTTGCTGTCAGTTATCATCTTTGTCTTAAAACATTTGTTGCATTGTATGTGAACGAGACGCATCACCAACCAGTGCGCATTTGGACAATCAAGTATCGTTGTCGACTTTTTGTAGTTTTATATTGGTGTCTACTATTTTGTGTTCAACTCCTATTTCACATCTTATCTCCAATGTTCTCAGCCTTCATCTTCATCGAAGTATCCGGCCTCGACATCCTTGCATTTGTACGCCTTTCTCATTGCGCTTCCTGTCCAATCGGCGCGCTTCTCCCTCCCCTGTGGTCGGAATGAGTCCGCAATGTGTAACACCGCAACAGCATTAGTCAACACGTCCAAAACGGGCTTGACATCTTCAGATTTCTCGACCTCTTGTGGGCACAGTAGTTCCGAAACACGAAATAGGATAGATAAGAGCCCTTGTACGTCCTGCCCATTTTCTATGCGTGAGCAATCGTTCTGTATTGCCGTCAGGCTTTTCTTCATTTTTGCAAGTGTTTCCAATGTTTCTGCTTCGATTGGATGGTGGTAGGTGCTTGATCTCATGATTTTGAGGTGGGAACTGGACAACTATGCAACGAGCTTGATTTATTGCGAATTCTGGAAGTCAAAGGGAAACCGTGGGTGTACATTCAAATCTGGCTTACATGGAGCCATTTTATGGGCGATGACTCGTATCATGTCATTGTGCAATCATCGAATTTAGGTGACAACGGCCCTTTGTGTCATGGAAGAGCCTTGATGTTTCAGGTACGCGCGCCTCAACGCTGCAACATTGAGCATGCGCGGATGTGCGACATAGAATTTCAGTCTCTCATATACCGAAAAGAAATCGGCCTTGTTAGACTGAAGTGTCTGCTTGACGGTCGCGCTTGTATTGTCATCACCAAAGCTGCTGCTTATCTGAGCTTGTTCGGATGCATGACAAAAGAGGCATTATCGTCAAGTCGTCGGCATGCTTGTGCGTAAGCACGCATAAAGTCCAGCTAGGGTTTGCATATCTCGGGCAGAGTCATACAGCAAGTCGTGTGGTCTGGACAATAGTTGAGCTCCCAGTATAAGCACTGCGATGATCATGGGCGTGGCAAAGAGCTTTGATCTCATCTCTCAATGAGAAGAGGTATTTTCGATCTTTGCTTGCTAAGTAAGATACTTCGCTGTCCAAGGTTGCATGCTGTCTTTACATCGAGAATGATCCTACAATCTCTTGTCAATGTAATCCAGTCATAACATTCACCGTGAGGCCGTGATCGATACGGGTCGGCTGCTCTGCTGCTTGTGGTGGCAAAGCGCGAACTGCAAGTGACCGACCTCGCGCCCCGTGACATTACTGCATCCCGCGATCTGGTAGCTCCACAGGCTTAATCGGATTCGCTTGCATCTCCTGCGGCGTGTTATCAGGATATGTACGGATCTCTGGCCGATGATCTTCTCGAGACCTCGTCGACTTCTTGGAGAAGCTTTGGTTTCTCTTCCTAGATCTTAAGAAGAGTACCGCGGCAAGACCTGCGATGGCGATGACAGCCACAACCCCAATGATGATACCCGCTATTGCGCCACCGGATATTTGGTTGGAAGAAAGCTTTTCATTTGAGAGTGCACTAGAACTCGTAACGGGCGTCGGTTGTGTTGGGGTCGGCACGGTTTGCGAGATTACCACTGCTGGATCGAAACTGTAGTAACTGGCGGACGGTTGCGCTGCGCTCAAAGACGAATATGTTTGGTTAAGTAAAGTTGCGTTTGTATTTTGGAGTGGATTCTTCGCTGAGCTGTAGCAGATGTTTATTTGTCCTGATAGCTGCGTGCAGATTTCTCTGTGAAAAGATCAGTGACATAAAACTTTGTGGTTCGAGCTTGAACGGACTGATCTTTGAGACAACACCATGTATTGCTACCTCTGCTGCAGGTGAAAGTGCTTCCATCCCCAGCACAGACTGACGGCGTCGTCCAGCATACATCTCCGGGGTTGCAACAGTACTGTTTAGGTGTGCTAAGCGCTGTCGCACAAATACTTGGGGCAAAGCACCAAAATCGGGGTGGTGCGATCCATAACGGGCACACAAAGTCCGTCGCGTTGGACGTGAACATATACTCGCGATAATTTTCAGTCATGATGTGCTGTATTGATATACTTTTCAAAGTGTAGAAGTTGGGAAGTTGACGCGGTGCGGACGTAGAAAAGAAACTTGTCAGAGGGCGTCGGTCATGAAGAGCACGAGCATATCTTGACCAATCTGTGGCTGGTAGCAATCCCCGACTCTCAGCTGCACACACTAGCAGCCGTGCCATGTGCAAGCAGAGCAACCACATCAGCCCACGCCGATCTTCGACACAATGGAAAAGGTATTGCCTAAATGCAGAGATTGATTCATAAAAGGTGTTTCTTGCTCGCATATTCAAAAGCTGGTCATTCCTAGGTCAAAGATTGGAGGTGGAGGTGAAGGTCCACAGCGTGGTACAATGTGAGAATGATATGAGTGGATAGCATTCAAATGGTAGAACCCTTGCAAGTGATCGTCGCGCCGTGATTTGAATTTGAGCCCCTCTTCGTATCCGTGATTCAGCTAAACTTCAGCCTTCGCTTAACCTGTCTTGTCCTGCTGGCCAATGATGTTAATACCACTGACTTTGATAAAAATACTAACTTCATATATACTAGTTGTGAAGGCCATTGGTCAGGATCATTGGATTGACAGTCAACTAGAGCCAACTATGCGTATCCTTACCCTCTCATAGCTCGGGCCGATCCGAAGTTTTTGCTGCTGACTATTGAACATACTGCGCCATGCTCAGACAGTAGGGCCCAGATAGGGTTCTTTCCGCTCTAGGATGACAGGAAACATGGGTTATGAGCTAACCACCATGATAACACACTCTACTTGCTCACAGTAATATTCGAGATGTTTGAAAATGGTTTGATCATGTCATCCACCGTAGAACCGTCGAGACGAAACATCTCTTGAGCAACGTAATCAGGATTCAGCATTGAGGTATGTCGAAGGCGTCGCATTGAATAGGATATCTTGAGTAGGGGCGCAATTTACATATAAAGAACCAGATACAAAGAAAACAGGTTTCCTTGATAATTTAGCTGCATCTACCAGCATCTCATGTGAGAATATCATCAAGGTCATCACCCCATCTCGCTAAGCCTCAGCCGTGCTTTCGACCAGTCAGTTCCACTCGCTTCAAAATTCGCATTGACTCACTCTTACAATAAACCAATCGTAACATCACCCTTGACACGCGCATAGATCTCGACCTAGGCTACATCAGCCCAATCGTCACATCACCCTTGACGCGTGCGTAGATTTCTACCTCAACTTCTAGATCCAGCTCGATCTTGATTTTCAGCGAGCTGTCCTTCTCGCCCACTTTCGCCGGCCGATCGGAGATGCGTGACTGGTGGACAGGCACCATACGACGGCCACCAGCACGGCGCGGTGCCATTATGGGCTCAGGCTCGTCGTCTTCGTCGTCTTCCGAGAGACTTTGTTGTGGTTGTGAGGCCTTCTGGAGAGCTTGGTTCTTGTTTTGGCCGAGCTTGCTTGGCTTCTTCTTCGCAGCGGGGCTGCTCTCTGATGTCGTGTCGTTATTTGGGTAGTCGGTGACGGGGGCTCTGGTGAGGTGTTAGGATTGAATTGTGGTCTGCATGGATGCCATTCGAGATAGGTGGGGTGACTTGCCCTGAAGACATGCTTATTGCGCTATCTGACCTCTTTGTTGTGGTAGTAGGAGAAGTCGTGGTGATTATCGTGTAGTGCTGTGAAGGGAGTATGAGTGAATGGATTGTGAATTATCGGATGGAACGATGGCTTGTATATGCTTCAAAGTGCAGTGGAAGTCTCGGGCCCTATGACGGCATGCATCCGGACTTCCCCAGTTTTGGGTGTCCAAGCCAAGATTACAATGGAGTCTTAATCAGGTTTGTATCCAATTTTCGTAGGTTCTTGAAACCCCGTTCCAAGGATGCAAGGATCGTGGCAACTTCCACATCTCGATTGGGGAGTTCGGCTGAAAGCAGGTTTATATAGCCCAGGCCGCGAACGGTCGTTCCCACAAATTCCTGCATCACCTCATGCCTTCGAGCCTTTGAGTATGGTACTTGGAATCCTGACTGCCATTGCTGCATGCCCTGCAATCATTGGAACCACAGAGGCAGTACGCCAAGGTCAACGACAGAACGCGAGAGAGAAGCATCGGGGCCTGAAAACCAATCTCTCAGTTGTGTGCTCGCGAGCAACCAGAGGAGGCCGTGAGATTGATGGTTGTGAGATCGTCCTTAGCGAAAACAAGGTTTGTGATGGCATTGCTCAGCGTGTAGATCAACCGGCAGCTGACGACGCAACCCCAGCTTTATCTAAATGTACCATCGGATGAGTTTCCGGACGGCCATCCCGAAGACCATCCGTTCGCTGGGTACTTCCTACCGTTCCCCGACCATGACTGGGGACGTCAAGGGGAAGGCATGGTGTCGACCATTTGCAACGACCCGCCGCAACTGAACTGGATTTATGTAGATCGCGACACCTGCGAGGTCAAGTACGGCCTAAGAGTTGACGCAGAACCGCACATCGTCGGACCATGGGATGTGACCAAGATGGACCGTCGGGTCATACTCACAGGCTACGAAGGATTTGTGGCAGTGCGATACGGACCTGGAGAGTGGGCGCTGTACTTTGACGTCGACGACAACGGATTGCTGGGGGTAATCCCGGACGACATGGTAAAAATGGAGATAGAGCTGGTGCGGCGCGAAAGGAGGCAGGAACGGATCTCGACTGGGCCGGCCGAGCCGGCCGAAGGCAAGGCTGAGGATGCAGAGGCGTAAAGTTACGAGGTATGACGACTTTGAGATGAGATGCTCGGCAATTCGCTCCACACTTTGGCAGGAAGTGGACCAGCAATGACGCGCAGCTGCGTATTGTCCTAAGACCATGAGAGACTAACGTCGGGGATGGAAACCGCAACGGTTTTTAGCATAGCGTAAGGCATGTACTGCCTCTCGTCACATACATGTGAACAGACAGGGGTAGCTCCCAGAACTTTATAATCTTCCTTTTGAGAGTTACTTACAATACATGTTATGTGTTAGTGACTCTTTGCAATAACTTCTTCTTGTTTTCGCTCTCAAAAATTCGTTTTGTGCGCTTACTTATACTGCGTTAAAGGTAGTGAACAGAGTTGCAAGTGGGACAGAAGGAACCAGATCCTCGAAGCACATCAGAGCTGACTAAGCCATAAAAGAACGCCAAGAAATGCCTCACAAGCAGCACAGAGCACTCTGGTCTGTGCATTCGTGTGCGCCTAGGAAGTCGTACATTGCACTTTCAATGTACCCCTGTGTCAAGGACAATACTCAATGTGCAATTGTCCGTATTGACAATATTCTCTCATCTTTGCAATTAGCAAGCATTGGTTTTTACCATTTGCTCCGTCGCACTTCTGCGTTTCCTCCTTCTTCCTGTCATCTTACCTCTTGCTTCCAAGGTTGGGTTCAAAATAGGGTGGGTCGCATTACATCTGATAAGCCGAGTCTCCATGTTCGTGATTCCCTTGATACCCGCATGCTGTTTTGTGCCATGAGTCGCTACTGCACTACCGGTTGACTTTGTCGTCCTTGTATCCCTATGGATATGCCCCACCGGCCCTCTCACTGTCTGTTGCTGGTTTACATGATAAATGCGCCAAATTCCTGGAATGCAAGCTTGGTAGCATGATTTAGGTGGTCGTTGCTACCTATCTCCCGCAATTGTCCAGTTTCGTACAAGTCATGCAATGGGCTTCTGCATCGCTGTGTGGTCAAGCGATGAAGAAAAGTTATGTCTCGGTGCAGCAAGATAGTCATTATTGAGACAAGGCGGAGGTCAGATTACTGACTAAGTCAACGCAAGGAAGATGTGCGAAGAGGTTTGGCGTAGTGAAATGTACCTACTACATTCGATCTATTGGCTTCGAGCAATGTACGCCCAGCCGTCACCAATGCTTGAGCAGACTCAACCAAGGCTGATTTGGAACAATGGTATCTAGTGGCAACAAGTACTTGCTGGTGCGGCGAACTTCTCGAAGCTGGAATAAATACAGCGAACATGGCGCATGCGAGGATGTAGACGGCGATTCGGATGCGACTAGATCTGTCTAGGAGATCTGTTGGTCTGACAGGGCAGCACCAACACTCATATCTTCGCGCTGCCCAGCTTGCTCATGACGAAAGCGCCGGAGCCTTCCGCAAAGACTTTGCCGTGACCATCTTCGACCCAGCCTCTTGTTTCGATCCAGCGGCCTTTCTCGCGCACGATCTTGGCTCTGACTAGCAGGACACACGGAGTGTCAATTGGGTGCTTGTACTTGATGTTCAAATCCGAGGTGGCACATACGTGCTGATACACGTGTGATATGGCTGTGCCCATGACATTGTCGAGAAGCGAAGCTGTAACTCCTCCGTGTATCCTGCGAATGCCACCATCCACATCAGTGCCCACGGACACGAGGGTGATGGCTTCGGGGGCTTCGGAGTCGTTCACATCGAATATCTTCTCCTCCTTCGCGTTTTGTCGGCGCTCCTCTGCGTCTCTACTATATGACGATTGTGGCTCGGAACTTGGGCCGCTGCCTTCGAAAATTTCTTCGCCTGGCTCCCTCGTGCGGCCATTTCCAGGCTTGTACAGCGAGAGCATTGCGCGAATGGCATTATCGGTGAAGAGGGTGCGAGTGAAGAACGTATTCGAGACACTCTTGCCCAGCGTGGTTACGTGGCGCTTCGATATGTGCGTTACGGCGGGATCTGATAGGAGCTCGTTGCACCATTCGTGTGCAGTAAAGTCTTCGATGTGCTCAATCTGCTTGCTTCCGCCGGGTGCGAAGCTCATTGTGAGAGCGAGGCTAGGGGGTTATATGGGCTCCAAGATGACGATTGAACGAATGTGTCGCACAGCAAGCAAAGCTGCGGACGCGCGCGGAGGTACCAGAGACATAATGTGCATCATCAGCGATTCGCTAGTCGCGTACTCATGGTCTGCCACCTCGGTGGTCGTGGTTTGAGGGGTATTGGTACCTGATCCGAGGTTGTTCGAAGTTATTTCAGCCGAACAGCGCCCGGAAATAGCACGACGCTAAATCCGCGCCCTCTCAGGCACATTCTACCCATAGACTGCTCTTTTCCTTCCATTGCACCCTTATCCCTCGAATAAACTACTTCGCGCACATTTATGTAGTCGTAAACGGAGTAGCTGGAAGCACTGTCTATGCTAATGAGGTCTTCTTTTACACGCGTCTCGGTATATGAAGGATCACATGAGCTGGCTTCTTGCCAGCCTCCAGCTTCAGATTTGCTCCGTATCGGGAAAACGTCAGACCAACTATTCGAGCATTGCAGAGCCGCAAAGCAGCATAGCATTGGTTGGTGGCGCAATTTCACTCCTGTACCATTGAGGAGGAGTTCCTTCCTCGTTGGTCTTCCACAACTGTGGGAGCCCGGCTGGAGGAGCAACGTTGAAGAGGGACCAAGAAACGCTCAAATAAAGACCGGGCCGATGAAAGCTGCTGTTAGTCTCCGCTTCATGCAGGAATGCCGAAATGATGTGTTCCACCAGTCCACTGGTAGCATTGCACGCAGGACTAGTATGCTTATCTCAGCCAAGATCGCGCGCCTTTCCCACCTACCCGCTACCGCGAACGGCGCGAAGAACCCCACGTTTCCGATATTATCCTCCCCTCGCATGCTTCGCGCTGTATAGCCATGTTATCACGCAGATATCCTCTGCGCTTTCGGCATCCAATGGCATTTCTGAAGCGAGACCTACCTGCATACGGCGCAGGCATCACGTTCTTTGGCCACCGTATTTCAACATCAAGCTCTGGTTGCAATTGCTTGACACCTTCCACTTCGGAATCAAGGACGTTGAGTGTAGATTTGCCCAGCCACTGATCAATTTCCTGTTGAGTGTGGGTGGTTGCACCAGTCGGACGTTATCCGATGACGCCAGACTGGGCGAAAGTTGCATGTTTCGCTACCCATGTTGCATCCAAACTCACGGGTTCAGAACAACACAAGACATAAATACAGACATAACATGCGCCTGAAAATGGCGCGCTTATACCCTGTCTCTCTCACGACTTTGGCCCATCGCTGCTCCTTTTAGCATTTTTAGGGCAGCCTAGTGTGCACCATGGGGACTATTGCATATCTCAAGAAAAACCTGTGGGGCAGTGATTCGAGCGAGGATGTGAATGCGTCTATCGTGAAAGAAAAGAATGCACGGATTGGCGAGCAAGTCTATGTTGATGGCGTGCCGGTGTACCAAGATGGCAACGGAGCACCGGTTGAGCAGGTGTCACCTCTGGGTTACCATGTTGGATGGGCAGGGATCCTGTTTCTGAACGTAAGCCAGATGGTTGGAACTGGTGTCTTCAGCACACGTATGTAGTATCTTGTGTCTACGACACCGTGAAGCTGTGGCTAAACTATGGACAGCGGGTTCAATATTACGAGCGCTCGATAGTGTAGGCTTGAGCATCTTGTACTGGGTGTTTGGATTCATTATCGCAGCTGGTAAGTATCCCTTCTATATCGCCACATTTGGGATGCTGATTCTGTGTAGCGGCTCTTGCCATCTATCTGGAATACGCCTCGCTGTTCCCCAATCGATCTGGCGGACAAGTCGCATATCTGGAACAAGCTTACCCCAAACCGGCGTTCTTCTTCCCAGTCACATATGCTTTCTTCACCGTCGCGTTCTCATTCTCTAGCAGCAATGCGGTCGTTCTCGCTCGCTATATTTATCGCGCTGCCGGCTACCAAGCAAGCGAATGGGCGAACAAGGGCCTTGCCATGGCATCCTACAGCTTTCTCGCGTTCTTGTGTCTCATCTCAACGCGATGGTCTATGCGAATCATGAACATCATCTCGATCGTGAAGCTCATCATCTTGCTTTTCATCGTCATTACGGGTTTCGTTGTGCTTGGAGGAGGAACGCGGGTGGAGAATCCCAAACGACATTTTGACGGTTCCTTTGACCGCATCACGAACAACGGCAACGATATCGTAAATGCATTGATCAGCATTAATTTCGCATACAAAGGGTATGAAAATGCATTCAACGTAACCAATGAGATCAGAGTGAGTAAACTCCGGGCAAGTAAGGGCGCTGCAGCTGACAAGTATCCAGAACCCTTTCCAGTCCTTAAAGCGAGTGGCACCGATCTCGCTCATCATTGTATTCATTCTATACGTTCTAGCCAACGTTGCCTACTTCGCTGCCGTACCCGCAGCTGAAATTCGCGAGTCTGGTGAACTCGCCGCAGCTTTGTTTTTCGAGGCCGTCTTCGGCTCAAAGCACGCACGCGGTCTTCCAGCACTCATTGCTGTCTCGGCAGCCGGAAACATTATGGCTGTCATCATCGGTACCACACGCCAGATCAGAGAATGCGCACGTCAGGGTATGATCCCTTGGCCACATATCTGGGCGTCCACAAGGCCATTCGGTACGCCTTTTGCTCCAGTCCTTCTCAAGTGGGTACTCACTTGCATTGTCATCCTGGCATTGCCATTTGGAGATGCGTTCGACTTCCTTGTGGACCTTCGCTCGTACCCAGACAGCATCTATATATTCCTCATGGTCATCGGAATCTACTTCCTCCGCCATCAACGCAAGAAAGCCGGGCTTCCTCCAGCACCTTTCCAGGCTTGGCATTCAGCTCTTATTCTGTCGGCAGCAGTATGTCTCTTCATTCTTATCATGCCATGGTACCCGCCGGAAGAGTCCGATGTCAGCTTCTGGTACGCTACGTACTGTGTTGTGGGCATCGGGCTTTTCGTCGCCATGGGAATCTACTACCTCTTCTGGATCAAGCTGTTGCCGAAATGGGGAAAGTACCAGATCCGCACCGAGACTTTAGTAAGCGACCAGGATGGAAGTGTTACGCATCGACTGCGAAAAGTCAAGAACGATGTAGTGGAAGAGTGGGATAGGACGCACGATGAGGCAGGAAACATCACGATCGAATCAGATTCTACCGGCGCGACTGGAAACGAGCACCTTATCCGAAGGGTGAAAGTAAAAGATGCTACAAATGTGGATTATGAGACGCAGGGCAAAGTCTAAGAATTTCGTCCTGCCAGTGTGCATCATTGCCTCAATCAGGATGCGGATTAGCTTTTGGTGCAATTTGGAAGAGTACGATCAAGGAGTACGATCTTTTCTGATTGGTTTTGACAATTGATACCACACAATCAAATCACAATTATGCCACGTGTGAGTCTGAGCTACGGCGTTGCGGCGCATCCTTACACTTCCTCCATTGACAAAACACTACATGCTTTCTTTTTGCCGCAGCCTCCTTGCGCAATACGAGAACACTCAATCGCCTTACTCTTTGTAGCACACTCCTGGACCTCGCATCCTAAGGTGTGCCTTTACTTCAGCCTTGGCTGCATCGTCAAGACATAACCCTACCCAGCCTAAGACTCTCTTCTGCTAGATCATTGGATTGATCATACCGTCTGTTCCAGGCATGACTTTGAATCTCAAAACATCTGCAAGGACTACAACATCGTGTCATTCTTTGGCTACCACGACGCAATGGGGCAACTATTGGCCGGATGAATCGGCGGTGCGGAAGTTGGAGCCCTCTTTCTTGTCGCCGCTAGCTTTGCTCTGACTACCAGTGTTATGCATCTTCGCGTTTGAACAAGGGTACACTCTCGGGATTCTGGGTGCAACAGCGCTAACTAAGCTGTTTAGGAGTCAAGAAATTCGGTAGGATGAGGTCCTGAATTGTCACGCCGTGTGTTGCAGTCGAGGTGGGGTCGACACCAATGTCGGATTGGATGTAGCCCGAGATGGTCTGTACTACAATACGCTGCACGAACTCATTGACCTCAACTTTGGAAGCGAGATCAACGTCACGTGCCATGGGGCTCCAACATCTCTGCCGCAATTTGTGGACCCTGTGGGGAAAGACATTCGGTGCCGCAATTGTCAGTTTGGCTAAAATGCTGGCATGGCGAAGCGGTCGGCAAAGCCTACGAGTTATACGAGCATCATCACACTGGAATCTAAGAAGCAGCTCGTTACTTACATGGGGTCGCCCAGTCAATCGGCCGGACTCTCGCGTGCAGTCCATCCAAATTAGGTCTCGCCGCATGCAGGAACATCAGTTGCGAGGCCCTTTCAGGTACCGCAATTAGGGATTCGCATTTGTCGCATTCGGCCATCGTCAAAAACAGCTCTCTGTACTTCAATTCCCAAGATTTGAATCTTGTAGTCTCGTAAAAAGATGCGATTCATCGAGTGCCCCGATGCATTGTAATTAAGATGTTTCGCTTACCTATCCCAGAGGGGCGGGAAAGCCGTTGTGTATGGCTCGCATTCGAAATTGTCCGGGGTGAGATGTCAGCCGCGCTTGAGTGTGCGACATGTCACAGCCAGTGATTCTAGGCCCTTTGTGCATGAGCGACAGATCATCCCCATACGGTTGTAGTCCGATGGTCCGAGCAAAAAATGCCGAGAATCCAAATTTGGAGAATAGCCATGCGAAGTAACAGTCTGTACAACTTCACCGCCCAGAGGCCAATCTTCTCGACACACGAAGTATGCGATGAATGCGAAGCTGGATTGACCACGTTCGCCGTAATTATGGCAAAGAAGTAGTATTTAAAGTGTTGCGAGGCGACCCTTCATTCCAGCACCAACAGCAGCAAATTCACTTCCACATCTTCAAGTTTTCACAAACACAAACATCATCATTCCTCCATTCTCCAACATGCAGATCACAGCTATCGCTCTTTCTCTTCTCGTAGCCTCCACCGGCGCTTGGAAATTTGAAGCCCGCTGCCCTGCGGTCTTTAAGTACGGCGGTGTGATCAATCGCGGCTGCACCAGGATTGGTGACAGTACTTGCGGCACTGGCGATCGCGTATGTACAATTCGCAAACCTTTTGATAATACTTGCTAAACAACTTGATAGATCATCTGGAACAACGAAGGTAGCAGCAAATGCGTTTGGCGTGCGTACAGCGGCTCGCCTTGCCGCGCCGACCAAGAGACTGGAAATTCGCAGAAGAATTGGGACACTAAGCTTATCGAGGGACGCTACTGGGGCGTCACTGGGTGCTAGATTGGATGAGAAGCTGTATCGTGGCGGTAGGGGGAGGAAGTGGTAACTTTGAAAAGACTTGTGGCAACGATGTTGGAGTATGTCTCTCGTTTCCCAAGAGCTATGGATTTTCAAGACCCCGTGTCATACTCTAGCTAGACTATATCATACACAGTTGTCCCAAATAGCTCTCTGAACATCTCTCAACAGCCCACTCGCATGCAGATATTAGCCTAACCAACGCATGCTACCATGTGGTCTCCACTGGTCATAAGAGGGTATGGTTGAACCGCGTCAAGATTTAATTCTCGTTCTCCACTAGCCCAAAAGACCGCATGGTCATCGCTTCATGCTTTTTGAAGTGTCTGAATGCATTTAACATTCAATGAGTTGCTCGGCTGGTTGCAAGCGTGTGCAATGAAGAGCTTATGCTACTTGACCTTATTGGAAATGAGCAAAAGGAAGCTAGAAAATACTAATACGCAAGCTCATAATTGAGACTTCTTGACAATTACGCCCTCTTACTCTCCCATGCGCACCTAGATACATACAAACTTGTGGTCGCTTGCTTGATCGGAGGATACAGGCTTCACTTACAACTGCTTAGGACATCACTTCAGCGTCATAATAGTGATACAAATCACGTCAATCGATATCGCCTTGCATTTGGGTTGCTCAGGTGGCGTTGAAATTAGTGTAGTCCACTTGAGCAGCGAAACCTCGGGTAACCACGCGCCCGTACTTTTCTCTTAACATCCCTCGCCTCCTTGGCACTTAGCATGTTTTGTGCTTCTTCACTTGTCGCCCAGCCTCCAAGACCGCCTGCCGCTTTTTATTTTGGAGGCCGTTGCATTTCGTCATCCGCATCAGTGTGTCCGGATTCCCCATCAGCATCTGAGTCCCGAGCCCTGCGAGGAGTTTCTCACACCGCGCTTTTGAAAACGTCAACAATTCAATAATACGTTCCATGCGCTCATAAAATGACCAATTGGAGGTTTTCGCCGCCTGTTTGTAAGAGATAGGGTCGAAAGACAAAAGGGCTGCGATTCCAGTAGCGTGGAGCAGCTCGGCGAGGGCCAATACGTTCCAAGCTACGATCTCCTTTGCTATAGGTTCTTTAAAAAGCTGCCTCGATGATGTGGCATATCAGTGCTGCAATTCTGCCAATAAGCCTGATCCTTCTGCTGCAGATTGAGCTAAATATGTCTACGCGTTTGGAACGAGGTCTTTCTACCTTGGTCGCACTTCGAAGTCTGTCGAAGATGGTACCTATGGTAGCGAGCTAGCGAACCGTGGTACATTCGATCTTCGCTGCATATGCGCCTCTGTAGTCTAGCAGAGAATCCAGGCTTGTTCATGTCGAGCTATAACAGAACATGGTTATAAAGATATTTGAGACCACTTCCTCTGAGCAGCTGGTATAAGCACAGTCTCAAGCCTCGCACGCACCTAAAATCAACACACTGAATCACGAAGTCTCATCCCACCACCTTTAGCACACTCTGACTTTCAAATTTCTTTTCGGAACTAACATGTTCACCAGGGATCTTCCACCATTCTATTACACCAATCTAAATAAGCGCATCTGCGCAAGCGACGCTACCAAAGCTCGGGCTGCAAAGACGAAATCGAAGTCCCAACACAACATGGATCCAGAGTGGGCGTTCGTGGAAAGAATTCTTGGAGTGCATGCATCGATGACCGGCTCGACTGAGTCCTCGGAATCGATCTCTTCTTCCGAATTCTCGGGGACAGAAAGTACAGAAGGTAATTCACAGCCTGCCAGACTCTTGTATTCTACTGATGGTGTGCTGTCCCATAGACGCCGAGCATCAAACGAATTTTGGAAGACGAAGGTGAATTTGTTGAGGATGCGTAGATTTCGCTTCGAGTTATCAAGGCCATGCAGAATAAAAACTTTCATCTGTTGTTTAGTCCATGTTCTTGATCGCTAGTCTGGTGTTCCATAGTTCGTCTTGCAAGCCCGTCCTTAGCCCCATGGTTCAATTATGTTCAAAACCATGGTTCACCATGGTGAACTAGGAACAGAGTCCCAGCACATTGAAATGGCTGCTTTGCTACAATTTATAAGAGTCTTGGCCCCCAACTCTGTATCTTCTCACATTCACTCACGATAGTCTACAAAATTCTCGTCAACTCACTTTCGCACCGCACAAGCAACCATGACAAAATTCACCGAGGCTGACTTTCTCACCTCAACAACCATCATGACACGGTCACGAACCCGTAAACTTAAACTCACTGTCGTGGTGCCGAATCCTCGCCCAGTTGATGCCTCCACGTTACCTATTTGCGCCGGTGGAGAAGACATCACCACGGAGCCATTTCCACTCTTCGAAGACATTTTCCCACCCAGCGAGCCCGCAGAGTTCCACTGCTCTACGCATTGTTCAGATGAATTCTGCAAGACCCTCAGAGAAAGGAAGAATGTTCCATCATGTCGATGCGCGGAAGCACCAAAGCGAAGCCCAATCCGAGGACCACTGCTCACGCATTCAAGGGACAAGGTTTCACTAGACAAAACCATTTTCGACGATATCCAAGGCCTCTATAAACGCACCAAGCACGACCATATCGTCGTTCTTGACCGTAATCATGTTCTTGCGTCGTTATCACGACTGGAAGGCATGGTTGCCGCTCGAGCTGTCAAGAATGAAGACTACCTCGCCCCTCTGCGCGTCAAATATCCAGCCTCAAGAAACAAAGCAGCTCACGTGCTACGAAGTAGAATCGAGGAGTTCTTCGAAAGTATGCACGACTACGTCAAACGCGTAACAAGCCTCACCGATGAGTATAGTCTTACCCTGGGCCAGCTGCGTACCGAGCTGAATCTGTATATGGCGACGGGTTTCAGGAAGCTCCTTGAGTCGGAGTGCGATCATGAGACGCTGATGCAAATTTGGAATGACGCGATTAAACAAACTGGCCATCCGATGAAGATGATGGGCGCATTTACGGAGGGCGAGTTTGGCGTGGTGGCGAGAGTGTGGGAAGAGGCGTTGGATGATGTTATGGGGATGCTGATATGGCGGAGTGCGAAGTCTGAATGCTAAGAAGCAAGCTTGTTTGCGATATGTCTGATGTGTGCCAGAGGTAGATCGGTGTCATTTTGTATGAGCCTTGAACCTTGCAATCGTATATCAGGTCTATATGCGCGGTGCACTTATAATATACCTTGCTATCAAATTGCATTCCAACTTCCAATACCAAGTCCATGCAGCTTGATTTGATATGAAACCTCCCGTCAAACCAGCGTAATTGTCACCCAACCCTTGCCTGCCCACAGTATGTCGTCAGGAATTCCTTTTTGGTGTTCGTACGTTGACATTTGGGATGCCTCAAGGACAACCCCAATTTTCCTGTACTCGCCCAAGCGCGCAGTCGGCGCCAGGGCCAGCGAGACATACATGAAAGGAGAAGTGTAATTCCCAGCGTAAGTACCAATGAACCTCGTCGAGAGCCCAATCACAATAAAGGTGATTGTACTCTCCCGAATTGAGCTTGAATCCTCATCAAAGTAGATCGAGCCCATTTTGGTGTTGGTAGTAATATCAAGAAGGTCTCGAACGTCTGACGCGTTGCGGTTCGGCTCCGGGTTTGAGCTGCTTGCTGCAATACGTCCAGCACCAAGATATCCAGAGAGTTGGAGTTTCATTATTGTGAAATTCTGATATGTAGCCGAGGACTTCGTGTGGTGGCCTTCCTCGGAAGCTGAATTTGAGACTCCATTAATCGAGGACGGTTGGGCCTCGATGTCATTTGTTTGCTCTGGTAGCTCATCAATAGTGACACACATCTGAAGCGGTTGGTTCCATGTGTCGGTCCAGAACACCAGTTCGTTTCCCATCTGAGATGCCCATGCCCACGACGGAGGCTTTGAGAACTCAGGCCCAGCCCCAGGGTCTTGATAGGAGATCAGCGCCGGGCTCGTTTCAGATTTAGCGGACCATAGTATTCCATGAGCGATATCTTCCTTCCAGATGCCACTGATATACTGAATGTTGTGGCTCTTTGCCACAGCCATTGCAAGACCTGCTAAAGCTGCAAGGACATCAGTAGCAAAGTCAACTCTCGCCGACAATATACCATGATGAGACTATACCAGGCCCGGAAAATCTCGTCGCTCTTGTACTGTTGAGCACCAGAACGATCCCTGAATTTGAGCAAACAACGAAGGACGCCAAAATCACCAGGTCCTACTCCAGCGCTAGCACTATGGCCTATCATACCCGTGAGCGAGGGGCGGAACTCGAATCGAGGACATGACTCTGTAGATGTGAAACAATGGCAATCCCACCATATTTGGTCGCTACCAAAGTGCAGTCCTCGTGGGCTGAGGACTTCTTCTTGAAGTACCCAGCTCCTTTGTACTAAAGGACAAGCCTTGGGAAAGCAGCGGCGCTCGCTCGAGATATACACGGGCAAAACAGACACTTGCTCCTTAGACGTCAACCGAAGATCGACTTTGCAGGGTCTGATAAATCCGGGATCTCTGAGACGAGAGAGGCCATCGTCAGCATTCTCTCCATCTTGAGCAAATAAGGTCAGTACCGCGCCTCTGAAGATATCGCCCATGTTTTGAATCTCTTGGCTTCTCTCCTCTGGTAAGTCTTGAATGATGCACAAGGCGTCGATCCACAAATACGAGAATCCCAGGGTGTGAGCCACGTAAATGGCGTCACGGAACGTCTTCGGTAGAGCATCAAGCGGTATTACCTTATAGTGTTCACTCACGTTGGCGGTAAGGCTCAGGTATCTTTTGCTCGTGCCCCATTTGTAGCTAAGTGCAGCATAGTCTGTCTGTCGATTCTGCTCATCTTGCAGGAATGGTTGACTTGGATCTCGTATGTTGATTGTCCTTCGAGGTGGCGTTGCATGTGAGGCGAGAGAGTGGCGTATCGTTGATTGAACCTGCAAACACGAGTCTAGCCAGAACGAGGCCAGTGCCAAGTTACTGACGGACAGTGTTGAAACATCGCTAAAGGACCTGGACCTATTATTCGACAGCTCTTGAGAAGACGGTGGCGCTTTCGTCGATATGTCGGCGATACGCGTCGAGACCTCAGCGTCAGCTGCAGCCAAAAGAGACTGAACGAAATCTGCGGCATCGCATTATACTCTGAAGATATAAAACTCGATCTCTTCTCACCTGGATAGCGAGAAAAGCAATACAGACGTGCTTCTAGACATCCATGCTGCACTGTGATTCGACCGTGTGCGTTGTATGTTGAGTAATTAGAGTAAAGATGGAAGATAAGCTTGACTTGCTCGCCACTGTACAGTGGTCGACCGGAGGCTGTCCAGGTTTCTTTTCCGAACAAGCTGTGCCTTATCAGCTTACAGAAGTGGCATCCTAAACCAGCGGATAGCTTCAGTATATCCGGGTTATTGGAGTGTATAACAGGATCCGAGGAGACGAGGCCGTCAGACTCTATCTCCTGAGGCCGCGGCGGGTGGAAGTTGATCGGTTGTAAGTTGGCACACTTGCCGCACAGCATCGCTGGAGCCAAGGTCGACCTCGCGGATGACGAAGCAATCTCAATAAGGTCACCAGAAGAGATCAACGATAGGCGGTCATGTCGTCGCGAGCTGTGGAAGTCAAAGGCCAGTCAGGTTTGAGCCTGCCACGACCGGTGACACAAGACCAGTATTCGTCCATGATTGGTGATATATTATGTGGGTGACTTCACCAAGACAACCAGCGCACTTTCACATACGATACTATAGAGGAATCAAGTCTCCCTAGTATTCAATAGAAGTTTGATAAGTATGGATTGATTTCAATAGTGATGAAACGAGGCGAGAACCACGTGCGGCCCGGCCAAACCTCGGCAGACTGGCCTTGGCATGCAAGCACCTCAAAACTTCAATTCGCCGCGATCCATCTTCTCTTCTTCAAGTTGATCACCCGCAAAATTTGACGTCAGATTTCCATCCTCCAGGATCTGAGGTTGACACATACGCAGGGGAGAGCGAATATCCTGTACCCCAAGAGCTGCCAGTCCCTATTGCATGGACTTTCGTCGGCCCCGTAGTCGGGAAACATCCCTCGTAAACCTCTGATCCGAATTGTGACGACACGACCGAGGCGCATTGAGTTTGTGCGCTGGAGTCATACGGGACGACACGATATAACACGCTGTGACGAATACATTGTACACTGAGACACGATGGTTGCATAGACTTCTCTGAAGCGACACCACTCGCTTCAGAGCGTGAAATAGCAGGCGCATCATGTCTCGCCGCCACCGAACGAAGGACATCGACCGCCTCGTACAGCGGCTCGACACCATATCCCTCTCCTCTACCGCCGCCTCTGTAGAACCTCCTCCCGCGGTCCCCGCGCAGCCGTTCCGATTCTTCGACCTCCCCTCCGAGCTTCGCCTCCGCGTGTACGAGCTCCTCCTCGTCGTCCCGCATACCCTGGATCTCGACCCAACAAACACACGCACCCTTGCGCCTTCCCTGCGCCTGCTCCTTGCTTCGAAGCGCATGGAATCGGAAGCCTCACGTGTCTTCTACGGTCGTAACACGTTCCGTGTCTTTCCCATTCATGGGAAATACATCAATAAGAAACACCCGCTCCTTGCATGGTTGCCACGGCGCTATCGGAGCTACATCACACGTCTGGAACTGCGTCTCGGGCCTGGCTTTACGCGCCCGCCGAAAGGCTGGGTTGTCACTCCACGCCTTGGTCTCGCTGCTGCGACGCGCGTATACAAGCTGAAGATCTTCGTGGAGATTGACCCAGAGGCGAGTGATGTTTTCGCCGGGTTCCGGGTCGGGTCAAACTTCTATACAGAGTACTGCGTGGTGCTGTTAAGGGCACTGCTAGCGCAGCTTCCGAGCGTGGGCGAGGTCGAGATGGACGCATACCCGGGTGTGGAGGGCGATAGCCCGCTCGTCAAAGCGTTAGTGGGCGAGGCGAAATTGAACCAGAAGAGATTGGTATGGGGCGAGGGAAGGAGTTGGGAGGGTATTGTGGACGGTGATCTGGCTGGGGCGCTGGGACGGTTGGGGATGTAGAGTGCGTGCACTTTCGTAGAGGTGAGTCGATACTGATATGTACATACTATTGCAACACATAATGCAACATGCTCAATTTGAGTTTGTGCTTCTGAACCGTTCGGACGGGACGAGATCTTGATGCTATCCCCAATCATGATTTAGAGTACGTGAATAGTGCTGACGATAGTAAGGCATGCACGACGCGTTTCACGCCGACGCATGCATTGAATGTGACATATGTATCGCGCGCGGCATTCGAGCAAGAAAGGTTTCCCGTCCTTTCGCTTCGTGAGAAAAAGGGAGGGCTCGCACGGCGGCATTCTAGGTTCACTATTTGGTACTGTATTCAGGATGTTCTTCACGCTGGATTTGGCTCCGACTAAGGTATCTTCTTGGCCCGTGACTGTGATGAGTTTCGGATATTACTGGAATCTTTGTATATAACATTCAGTGCCGAAATGGTGGGTCTGGTAGCACGTGGTAAGCCTCAAACATGGCAATCAGTCGTACTGTCAAGGTCGCAGACAACATCACGCTAAACCATTCTCATCACCCCGGTCAATGACGTAGGGCGTTTTCTTCCCAGCTCATCCAGTTTCAATCAGGCGGCGGACCATCCGTTCACGCACCGTGCTGATCCCGTTCACGTTCCAAACGTCCCATTCTCTCGAGACTCGTCAAATTTTCCATGGCCCTCCCCCTCGGCCTCTTCCTCGGCGGGTGCGTCATCGCCATTCCCGTCGTCACGGGAATCGCGCAAGGCGTTGAGCATCAGAAGAAGCAAAATGAAGAAGCTGCCAACGAGTCGCGAATGTGGAAGTTCAACTGCCTGGTCTCATGCGACTCTGACGACGAGATCGCAAGTGAAGAGCTCAACAATGCAATCTTAGTCGTGCGGCACGATAAAGTCTGGGTCGTGCCTCGAGATGCAGACAATAAGCCGGTTCCACCTGTGGATGGAATCACAGATCCTTTACATGCGTTTGCAGGGTTCTATATTCAGTATCCAGATGAGAATAGGTTTCCACCTGAACGAGGACTGGTTAGTACGATCAGCGATGACCCGCCTGTTTTAAATTGGATCTATTGTGATAAAGAGACGTATGAGTTACGGTACTCGAATCGGAGTGGTAGTATCATGCACCATATCGGAGTTTGGGATTGGACTGAAGATGAGACGCGGGTCACGTTTGATGGGTGGGAGGGCTTCATCGCCGTCGACGAGTGGGATGGTGAAGATGAAGATCCCAGCACACCCTGGGGAAGAGAAGGTCTGCGCTGGGCAGTGTACTTTGACAAAGATGACAACGGGCTCCAAGGACGGCACAAAGGTCGCGATAGGTTTGAGGTTGCATTCACACGACGAATTCAGAGCGCGGAAGAGCAGTTGAAGCAGAATGAGGCAGCAGAGAAGAAGATGCAAGTCAAGAGTCGTGGTGGATTGAGTACACAGTTTAGCGCACCTGCGAAAGAAAGAGACGAAAAGTGGGAGAAGAAGTATGGCGAGGAGGCGAAGCGAAGACACGAGAGAGAGGCACAGGAAGCTAAGGAGAGATTGGAGAAACTAAGGCGGGAAGAAGAGGAGAAAGAGGGAACTATTTGGCAGGGAAGTCGCGGTGAAGGGGGCGGAGACAGAAGCGCTTCGAGGGGGTCCTGAGGATGTGGGAGACGACGCGATGCTGAGAGTCCTGCGCCGAACCTGCACATCATCTCATTCTGGTGAGGACGTAACCTACTGGACCCGGAGCCTGGCATCCTCAGTCGCAGCATAGCATCTACGCGAAGTGCATGTGATGCAAATGGATAGCTGGACCACGGGTCAATGGATCTTGAATTAAGTTACCTGGAAAGGGACCAACGTCTCGGGGAAGCGGAAAGCTAAACATGTTGGCATCACCCAGAATATCACCACTATCAACGGAAGCATACGACCAATGGGCACTACGAACAGCGCGGGACCATATTCAAAGTTGGTCTCAGTGTGGTGTCACAAGGCCGAACTTGGTTTGGTAGCGCGTAACCACGCCGCATCAGCCTCACCCCGCTCGCGCGCCCCTGATGCTCGCATGAACGCCGCGATCGCGCAGCCTCGTCCAAGGTGTCGAAATATTCAGCTTGGTATTCTCACTAAAACTATCATCCAATGGAGCTGCGATGGGATGTCACGACTCAGCCACACATGCATGAATTTCTGCCCTCTTCTGTAGAGGCTGTGAAAACCCATACTCAAGGCTGAGACACTAAGGTGCACGACAAACATACGGCTCAGCACTATCACCCAGATATATAATTCACTAGATAGACTTCCTCGCCATGTATCTTGTCACAACCCATCGAAAAGTCCCACGCATACCTGCAACTCCATACAGATTACCATTTCATCATGACGCAACTGTGGTCCCCCAACACCATCCTCAACCTCTCTCAAGATGGTCGCTGCGTCGGCCACGCCCCCTCCAAAGGCCGCAAATGCCTAATACCCATTGGCTACAACAATCTCAAGAGGGTCGTGGCTGAGATCGCGACACAAGAGCCAGATGCTGATCTTCTACGCTCGAAGCTCCGTCGCATGGCTCAACATGGTCTCTGTGGACGTTATCACCAATACCAGGTCGACGACATGGTCGACAAATGGACGAGCATGATTCGTGTCGCTTTTCCACCTCCTCCTCCAGCACACCGCATGCATCGCCATGCCGATCGCTCGGTAGCAAGCTCTCGCGCATCATCCATTGCGCCGCGCTCCGTCGCGAGTGTCAGCTCGTCGAGACCCGAGCATTCGGAAATCCAAACTTTGCAAGAGACGATTGCGGCAATGCAGGAAACGATTCGTGTTGCGCAACGACAGCTGGAGAGGCTGCAGTATACCTCACCGTCTGTATCGAGCTTGTCGCGCGTGGACACGGACGACATCTCGAGTCTTCGGCTTTCGAGATCGTCGACCATGCAGTCTATGACTACGACGAGGAGCGAGACCGTCAGACCTGTTCCGCCGACGGCATCGGTGCGAAGTACTCGTGTGGAGACATCGGCCGCGACGCGTGTAGATGAACATACACCAAGACCTGTAGCGACACGATGCTCGCGCACTCACGTTCGTCGCCTGCCTCTTGACGAAGAGTGTGCCATCTGCTACGATGAGGAGCACTTATCTGAGCGGGCGTCCGAGGATATTGTATGGTGCAAATCTGGCTGCGGAAGGAGCGTACACAGAGAGTGTTTTGAAGCTTGGCAGGCGTCTTGTGTGCAGGAGAGTAGGGCAGCGACGTGCACGCATTGTCGGACGAGGTGGGTGGATGAGTGTGCGTGCTAGATGCCCGTGTGGTGGAGACGATTTGTATTTCCTTATTGTGGTAGACAATCCGGTCATAAGGTTAATTGTTTTGAGAATTGCTTCGCAACATTGTCTGCCTCGTGGTGATTGCACTAGTGTGATGGACGGCAGTTGCGAGCTTTACTCTCACCTCACGGCGCGTCCTTTTTTCTCTCACCTCCCCATACAACCTAAATCTACCACCAATCTCGCTGCCGCTACAAGGTGGCCGCAGTTTGCAGTGCATTCGTGGCAACTGCCCTGCTAATTGCTGCGATCATACCTGATACCATTGGCGACAATCCGACGAAGGTATCAAATCTGAAGATATTACGCCATGTTGGCCCTCGATATCGCCACACCAGTAAAACCAATAGCTACAAGTCGCCACTGCGATCGATCTACGGCAAGTACTCACACGACGATAGCTGCCATGTCGTCGAAACCTGCGGACCAAGAAGCGTGGTCCTTTCTCGACCTACCGGCAGAAATTCGCAATGCTATATATGAGGAGCTCTTCAAATCTGATGGACCAATTCATATGGTGTGGCGCACCCTCTCGGAATACAATCTGCGTCCAAAAGACTTTCGACAGTCATGCACACTCCCGCCCTCGCAACCTGTCGCCAGATCAACACCCAGGCAGCAGGTGTTTTGTATGGTCAGAATACATTCCTAGTCTCATTCGGAGGCTATCTGGTTGAGAGACTGATACGGCATCTATCAGGATGGTTGACCAGTCTGGGGAGTCAAATCTCGCTGATCCGCAATGTGATCATCGATCTCAACCTCTTGGAAAGCTCTGATTTGATTGATTTGCTTCCTATCATCAAGCATATTTGGAAACAAGAATCTGGACGAATTTTCGTCTCATTCAAAGAACACGAATTTACCAGCCCAGTGGTGTATGACTCACAACGCTTGGACGCGTCTCTGGGCTTGTTGGTTGCAGATACTGGCCTGGACATCAAGAAGTACAGGAAGTTGCCTAGACTACTGCAACATGTCTACATAGACCTTCAAGGAACATCCGGTAACCTATGGTTCTATGGATGCGAATACCATCCCGTGGTACCGTGTTGCCTTCAGCATTGCGGACGGCTGTGCGATACGAGCACGTCGGCCACCCAGGACCAGCTCATTTGCACATACAATGTTTAATTCCACTGTCATTGATTGCTTTTTGGGCATCATCATGCCGCAGCATCAAAAGCTAGAATTCGATCTTTCCAAACGGAGGACCTCAAAACCTTGGGCCGTCATGCAACTGAATCAAGAACTACGCCAACGCTCTATGTCGCATCTCAAGGGCAGGAGGTTCGACATCCTACTGCGACCTGACGAATCAGAGTGCTCATTCGCATCGCAACTGGAAATCCTGTCTTCCTGGCCTTTGGCGCCGATGCAAAACGACTGGGAGGTCTTCTATCCAGGCTGGATAAGCCAGGTACGACTAGTCATGTGCTATGATCCGGCGATCACACGGTCGCTTCGAGACGTCAGAACAAACATGCTTGAGTTTGTCGGGGCGACAAGTGCGTTCCCGGCGAAGACAGAAGTATACAATAGGATTGAGACTGGGTGTACGAAGATCGAATCCACCACATACTACAGGATGCAACTCGGTGACATCCGCGCCTCTCAACTGATTGTACTTTGTCCGGCGGCATTATGATGCTGTGCTCATCAAAGATTGTCCTTCAATTATCATGGACGGCCTGGGCCTGGTTCGCAATATTTTACCTCGAAACGGCGAGATTATTCCAGGACTTCAAGATGTCCTTGAACATCACGCGCGCAAAAGCCAGGGACTCATTCTTAGCGATGCCCGGCACATTCGTCAGTGGTACACTAGACAACAAACATCACTCCAATCCGGTAGGGCCACGCTCCAGGGCTATATTCAATTCCTTATGTGTCTCGGCTCCTGGAATGATTGATACGTCGACTCGCAAGAGATGGGACAGGGATGCTGAATGATCCTTTCATACTTACACAAGGGCGTTCCAAGGCATTAGACTCCTCACGTAATTGATATCGATCAGGACTCAGACATGGAGTCTTCGAATACAAAAGACGGCATGCAGCAGCTTGAATCAAAGATCCTCTGCGTTCATTAGCTTATGGAGGACAAGCTCTTTTTCGGTATGAAGATAATAGAAATTGAGGCTGCTTAACTAGCATTGTTCTTTGAACATCCAGACATTTATTTTACGAGCATGAATAGAGCTTTGTGATATGACGAGCATTGTGGTGATGTGTCACTCGAACAATACCCGGATAGCCCGAAATTCTGAACAGCCATGGTCTTTGGTACCGCCCATTGTTTGACTAATCTCTGACACAATTCCTTTTGAAACAACGAGCAAACAAAGTGAGACCACATCTCACTAGCATCGACCTAAAGGTTTTCTTCACGTTGCCTACCCTTTATAATCTACTCTGCTCCCCGTGAACTTCTCCTCTCACCTTCAACCTCACACCCTTAAGAGTTGTGCTAGAACTGACCAACAACTATTTTTTGCAACAGCAGCGATCATCACCATCAAGAAACAAACGCGAAAAATACAAGGAACGCACAGGAGCTAATGCCCATAAGATACGAAAACCGCTACATACACTACAGACCTGACAACATCAGTTATCTACGTAACCGACTGCGACATGACGATATTCTCAAAGCCCGCCGACCCGAACGCAGTCTCACTACTCAAGTTGCCGGGTGAGATTCGTAATATAATCTACGAGGAGCTATTCGTTCGTGACCAACGAGTGCGAGTTGTCGATGGCCACGCACACTTACCCGGTGTTTCGATCCTAGCGACATGCCAGCAAATCGCCTCAGAAGCAACGCCGTTTCTGTACTCGCGCAATACCTTCGTGTTATCTGTTTCTAAGCCCCCTGAACGGGTTTGTTACCCCCGTGACGAAGGATTTGTATTCGAAGCAGGAAAGTGGCTCCAGCAACTCGGTGGGCAGATCGCCCATCTCGAGCTGGTGCTTATTGAGACTTCTGAATATTATTGGAACACTCATATCGACGTCTATCCAATATTGCCATACATCTGGGACTCGGCAAATACGCGGCTGATGATGGAATTCCTGCCGCCAACGGACACACTTCCAACACTTCCGCAATCTCAAAAGTTCCAGATTGGCGACATGAATAGAAACCTAGCTGCCCTGGGCCCGGCGAAGGCTAAACATATCAGAGCTTATGGCCGATTTCCCCGTCTCGTGTCATCCATTTTCATCTATACGAACAAGAGTGGTGGGTTCATCAAACTCAACATGAGCCAGGACTCAGTCCGGTATGTGGATCCGAATCCCTCTGAAAGTCCCAAGTTCTACATCACAGCGTGCGGTGACTGTACTCTGGAACAGCCGCTTCTCGAAAACGGAATATTGAAATTCCTCAGGAACCAAGGACTGATGGATTACTTTCTACGCACAACAATCATATCTAGTGATGAGATTCCAAGGTATAACTTAGACAAACTGGTCGCCTATCCTGTATTGCCTGCATGGACCCGGTCGCATTGGCTGTGGAAGTACATTTTCTTAGCAATTGTGCGAGAGAATGAGGAACGTACAATGGCGACTTTGACTAGTCGTAGTCTTGAAATGTCTCACAAGAAGCTCGTGGCCATTCACAGACTTGAAGACTTCCGCATATTTTCCTCCAGTCCGTACGTTCGGCCACGTCCCCGAATACTCGAACTTAGCTTCATGATTGGCAAGCATAATTCACTCCAAGATATTCGTATTGATGCCACCGCACTTGCAAGTTTGATGGAGAAGTATCCAGAGTACACGAAGATCCATGTAAGACTATTGGACAGCGAAGCCAACTTCGCACCCAACTCTCGTGCCGAGTTCAAGCTACAGGATATCCGTTATGCAGTGACAAATCTTCTGCATCATCTTTGCAAAAGGTCCGCCAACTCGCATGTGCCATGCCCAGACATATGGATAGATGGCACGGGTACGCTGTTTGAGGCCATTGCGCATGCCGGGACAGATGCTGCTCAGTGTGTATACAAGGGACTAGTGGTTAGCAAAAGGCTAGTACCCGACCACACCTTAGCGCGGACACCCTACAGTTGGTATCAAGTCGGAAACTCGCCCATACCCCAAGCATCCAGAACATCGGGGGATCAGCCATGGCGTACGAAGACCATGGAAAGTTGTAAGGATATCTGGAAAGAGCAATTATATTTGGGACCAAGGTACACAGTCGTTCGTGTGTAATCCGCTCGATGAGCGAATAGCGTCATATGTGATTAAATAGCATACTTGGTCACAGAGCCTTACTTTT
>BCLK01000117.1:0-214587 GCA_001748405.1 Paraphoma sp. B47-9
CTAACTAGCTATACAGCGCTGTAAGAACTGCAGCAAGACTAGGTACAACGTGCGAACGTGCAAGAAGAATATAGAGGTATCTTCTAAATTAGATGCTAGCACGACGTACGCTGGCTTCTTGTTTAATAGCGATAAAATTAAAGATTTATAATACGTGTTGGTCGTGCTAAGGAAAAGTGGCCGGCTCACTAATGTGGCCGGCTCACTGATGGTTTACGTTACTTAGATGGTAAACGAGTGCCTTCTTCCCCTCCATAGCACCTACATTTGAATCTGGCAGTTTTCGCTCAAGCGACATTTGCCCAGTATGGTAAGCATACTAGAAATAGGCCTCGAGAAATAGTAACCAGCTAACTTGCATCTCGGAAGGCATCGAATGAGCGCCCTCAATACTAAAATGTGAGTCTTACGCAAAGTTGTAGCGTGATCCGGACACCCAGTACTGACGATAAGAAGGCTTACCCTCTGGGTCCTTTGGAACGACCAGACAGGTCTCGCCAAGGTCCGTTCATTCAGCAAGAGCCCCGAACCCCACCTAGAAATCAGCCCGCCACACAACGGGCACCTGTGGAGAGACACGGCGGCCTGAATCCCCATACTTCCCCTTCTAGTGTGCCCAGACCCCAGGCTCATGGCGGGGAAAGGCTTAATGCCTATGGAACTGGCCGGCCAGATAGAGCAGATATAGAAGCTCAAAATTCTGTGACCTCGAACGTGAGCAACTCATCTACATGATGACAGACTCCAGTTCACTAACGACGAGACTATAGCCTTTCGAGGTTGATGCTCGCCACCATGACGAGTCTTATGAGGACAGGGTGGCGCGACAACAGCAGTTGAATCGGGAGAGATCGAGTGGTTCTAATAGCCGTGGGGATCAACACGCAGGGGTATATAATAAGGGACCTTCTTCCTGTTGGTAGATGTTGTTAATTTTTGATAGCCGCATCATGAAAACGGAGATGGAAAAACTCAAAAAAAGAACCCTCTTAACAGCCTCGGGCAAAATGTGCGTCCTGCCTATTTCCCCTTTCTCCTTTCCCACTTTATAACTCATGAGCACAGACCTACACTGGCCACACACCACAAATAGGCCGTCACCACTACTTTAATCAAGGCTGGACCTTCAAGAAATCCCTCGTTCCAGCAGGGAGAGATACCAGAGCCACACGAGCGACGTGGTACAAAGATATCATGCAACGGGAGGACGACATCTTCCATCAAGAAAATAGCTACATAGAGAGTGATGGAAGAGTAATGCCACTCGTCGTGCAAGCGACAGACTTGGTATACTTGGGTACACCCAATTCCACGTGGGACCGGACATTCGTACGCAACACCAGCCCTCTAGTTGTAAGACTCGCGTCTTGGACTATCGATCAACTTCTCGATACCAGAGGCTGGACAAAACGGGACTGGGCAAGGCTTGTGTGCCAATGGGCATTTTCTTGTCTTGGGTTGATTCCACTGGTACGCAGGATGTTCCCCAGCCGCTGCCGATGCAACAAAGAAGCCTTTCACCATGAATTCGGCTAACCTATCATGCACAGCTGCCTCTACATTTCATCAGCTCGTCAGTTAAGGTGCGAAATGGAGCCAAATACGATCCTTTCCGATACCGAGATTGGCATTACTGCAAAGCCCCACGAAACATTCACGAGACCAACCCATCACTAAAACACGTCATGGTAACGGAGAGCCACATAACACGTCGAGGGAACCGTGCACAGCCCGTCGGTGATGAAGTTCCTCAAGATGTAGTGGGCGATAGTTTCAGTCCCGAACATTACAGGACCCTAAAACCAAGATTGCTTTGTTTCCTACGGGAACCCAATAAGGTAGAGATGTGTGGCTTCGATACAAAACTCGTGGAGAACTGGATGTCCGAAAACAAAGCCGAAAGTCACCCCGACTACATTTTCGTCGCATGGACAAAATTACAATTCGCCACCAGGTCCGACAAGCTCGAGCTTTTGCGCATCGCCGAACGAGCAGCCAGAGATGCGCAGCTAGCTGCCTTCTGGTGCTCGATAGTCTGTCTCCCAGACGAAGGTGCCGACGGCTTAATCGAGGATGTCTGGCGAATGAGCGACATCGTTCGCGGCTCCAAGAAAACCGCTATCGTACTTGGCCGTCCAAGCGGCGGAGCAGAAGCACACATATCCAGCGCTACAAAAGACATGCTAATGGGCTGGGGAAGACGCATGTGGACTCTTCCCGAAGCGCTACTTAGTCCCAAAGGAGAACAAATCTCGATCTACACACGAGGCAAACGGTACCACCGAACCATCGAGAAACGCAGTCTAGCGGCGCAGATCTGGGAAGATGCGCCGATAAGTCGGCAATTGATGGATCATTTTGAGGGCTCGTTGATTCTGAGCCCGTTGGAGTTGGTTGTGATTGCATTGCAATGTCTGAATAATCGCGACACAAACGACTTTAGCATTGGCGGAGAAATGGCATATGTCCTCATGGGCCTCTTACGTCGGAGGCCAAAGGTGGATCTGACGGATTCCGCGTTTCAGGCTTTTGCGCGCCTTTCACTTGCGAATGACAATAATATGCTCCTCGAACGACTGATTTGCGTCATGCCGAAACACCACCATCAAGCTTGGCACGATACCTCGGATTGCTACGATGCAAAGCTATTTGACATATACCCGACATGTCAGATCGCTGGCGTTGGCAACGATGATAGTGTGGTTCTAGATGGTGCTCAAGGAGCTTCGATTCGGTGGGACCGGTTCGAAAGAGTCGCATACACCAACAAGGATTCGTTCAAGCGGAGTACATCGCGCCAGCTTTTGCNGCTCAAGGAGCTTCGATTCGGTGGGACCGGTTCGAAAGAGTCGCATACACCAACAAGGATTCGTTCAAGCGGAGTACATCGCGCCAGCTTTTGCAGCTATCTCCGCTTGTATTGTTGATTGGTATAGCACTCGCTATTAGCAGCCAGAAGGCCGCAGGGATATTGCTGCTCATACTTGCGCTGGCAATATTAGGGGCTTCGCCTTACCTTATTAGACTGCTGTTTACAGGAAAGCTCTGGGACACGCAAGCCCTGCTTTTCGGCTTCGAAGGGTACATGGATATTGCGACTATCGAAACACACATCTTCGGTGCGTACATGAATCGTCTCACATGGAGTCCTTACGGAAGTACTTTATCGCGACACGTGCCGGGCGAACACGGAAAATGCATTGGCCTTGATCCCACGACGGATGCGGAGACCGCAAAGCTTGTAGCGAACGCATGCACGGCAAATAATAGCCCTGACGACTTGAAAGTTTTCACGCTAGTGGACACATTCACCATGACGGTTGTCATGTTTCTAGCCGAGCGACCCCCAGTTGTTGCTCTGCTGTGTGGCTCTGAGGGCGGCATGCAACGAGCCGTCTTGTGCTCATACCAGTCTTCAACGCAAACGTTATGCCGAGAAGCAGTGCTGCGGATGGAGACGCGGACTGCAGAAAGGTTCTGGCTCGTTGGGAGGCTGCGATTTGCTTTCAAGCGATCCATGGTGGCGCGGGGTGGTCCTGCGTACGATGAAGTTGGGGAACAGGAAGACAATGTCTCCGGAATGAGACGTAATGTTTTGAACACAATCTCGGCGACATTTGGTGCAGCCTCTACGGCATCAAGGACAGATCAACGTACCAATGGAGTTTGAATACTGAGATTTTGGTTGGCGGCCTGGACGGGGTTGGTCGAGCAGGTCTGTATTTTTAGTTCTCTCGTACTTCGTAAACTGTAAAACAATCGACACTTCTTCTTCCTTGCTGAGATAACACATCTACTACAACCCCCAAAAGTCTCTGGCTCCCAATCTTCCTTAAACTTTCCGCCCCTTACCGCGTACTCTCTTAAAATTTTCAAAGCATTTTCTATTCCCTCAAAAGCCCGAGTTGCAGCTCACGAGGCCCCTAAGCAACACTTCGACGTCGCATAGGATGTCATATCAAACGCCACGTCGCCCAAAATGAATTCAAGCACGTAGATCGTCACCCTCACAAATGGAAGTCTCAAATTGAATCATGCATTCATTAATCATTCATCGTAACCATACCCTCCAACCCCACCAATCCTTGTTCCATTCTAGACCCACCGAATGCAATTCATACTCTCCGTATCCATATCCATCCAATGAAAGTGAAGACTACCAATACTCATCCCTTTCAATTCCTCCAGTCATGTGCGTTCAATGCGAAAGCTCAAACGCCGCGCTCGTATCCAAAGACCAAGCCAAAACACCCGTGAGCCAAGAACCAGAGCCTAAGCTCGATCAGAGCAGAGGATGATCCGGCACGCATGCATTACACGCCTGCCCGCCTCCCCTCTCAGCTGCGATGATGATATCAACTGTGCCACAAGCCTCGCTGCCTCGGATCTGACGGTATCCTTGCCAAGGCGCATTCGGAGCTGGCGCGTTCTCGAGCTGTAAGGTACCGTGCGGACCGGCAGGCCTACCCTGTGGAGGGACCGGGTCTGGGAAGGCGATGGTCTGCATCGGGACACCGACTGTGCCGCGGCCACCGTAGCTGTAGAGGCCGTTGTCGCTGCGGTTGAAAAAGCGGCGCGCGTTGAAGTTGTTGCGATTCGATAGGGTGCTGTTGTATCCGCCATAGGCCTGCAAGTTGCCAGATGTGTGAGGGGCCGCAACATTACGGATCGAAGTGAGGTCAAGGGCCGGCCCACGAGGAGTGTTGGTGGTGTTGCGCAGAGCTTGTTGTTCGTCAATTACCTTCTTTTGCGCAGAGAAAGGCGAGTAGGATTGTTCTTGGTTGGACTCGTTCTCGCTCGTATTAGACGCAGAGGGTGTACGGCGACCCGTGGCGGAGCTATCTCGCTGCTGACGTGCACGCTGTTCGGCCAACGGTACGGTCGACGCTGGGGGTGGCATCTCTGAAAGGCGTGGCCCGCTAGGTCCTGCTGGAGCTCCAGTGGCCTGGCCTTGATCGGAGAGGTGAGGACCGGCTGGCGATGAGACCGAGAGACGATTCTTTCTCGTGCGAAACTTCTTGGGAGACCTCGCACGACCGTTATGAAAACCTTGTTGGTAGGCAAATTGCACCTGATTCATGTAATAGAACCACGGAATGCCATACATGTCCAGCTCGAATGCCTGGGCACCAAGCAGATCTGCCGCAGGATCGACTGTGGCAGCTGAGCTGGCTTTGGTTGGTCCTAAATCCGATTCTGCTGGCGCATGAGGGACGAAGTCTGGTGCAGTCGCACGTAAATCGGATCCGAGGCTGGATGGCAATGAGTGCACGCTTTCTGCTTGGCGGTGTCCAGAAGGAACATACTGTTCGGACCTGCCTCTAGTGGGAGACACATCCCGTGTTTCGATCGTTGCGGTACTCGGCATCCTCGATGCAATATGTGGGAGCGAGGTATCGGAGCGGAATGTGCCTGAGTCAAAATTGTGAGCCATCATGACCATGATCGGTGGGTTGTAGAAAGGCCGATCGGAGGTCGTACCAAAGGTGCCAGATTTCTTGCTGTAGATGATGGCGGAATCAATGATGGCTGGATCTTGAACGGCCGGTGTAGCCTTGACAGTGGACATGCTTGAAACCCTCGAGCCTTGCTCATAGTAGTTCTCGGTACCGTAAGGTAGAGACTCGTGTCGCACATCCATGCTCGACCTGCGCAGGAGCGAAGCCACTTGATCTGCCATGTTCGGAACGCGTTCCGCTGAGCTCTTGTCAGTGTGTTGAACCAGTGTAGATGTGGTGGTGGCATCAACGCTGCCAGCGGTAGACCGTCTCGAGAGAATGGGTGTACTACCTGAGCTGTCCACAGTCCGGACATGGCGTGTAGGAATTGTGGTTGTCGCTTGGGGATGCGTGGTCTTGCTTTCTTGCAAATTAGGGGAAGTCAGCGTTTTCAGAGACTGTGTTTTCTTCAGCGTTGAGCTGCGCGTGGGGCCAAACGCAGTCGATGCTGCACCTCCTCCAGCCGCGCGAGGAATTCGAGAAGTCGATGCAGGACTCCAGGGACTATTGCTGGCTGCAGAACTGCTCGTCGCTGAGGCCGATGAGTGGTCACCAGCATGGCTGCGTGTCGAAACGAAGGCCGTATCGACTTTGAGTTTGGGACGGCTCGACCTCTCTCGGCCAACCGTGGCCGCTTTGACACTCGACGCTCGACTCACTCGGGCACTCTGCTCACCCTCACTGTCAGCATTCAGTCGCAAATACGGAATGTGAGTAGTTTCATCGTCAAGGATCTCTGCACTCGTCTCATAACTAAGATCTGAGTCGGCAGGACTCCTTACCGGCGAAACCAAGCCAGTAGTGCCCTTGATGGGTGAACCTGCAGCAGAGTGATAGACAGTTCCGTCGGTCGATGTTGCAACGCTGCTAGGACCACGTCGGTGACTGATGGTCGCAACCTCTGGGGTCAGCAACGCAACTCTGTTTGGCGATGTCTTCACATCGATCGACGAACGCTGCCGTGGGCTCTCGCGCAAGTCCGACGACTTCGGACTCTGCCAAGCAGGCCTGGTGGACATGCGCTTTGTCGGACTGTTGCCATTCGTGGGCGATGTGATGTCGGTATCGACAGCGGCGAGGGTTTCTTTGGTAAGAAAGGTCGGTGCCTCCGATCCGTGTCTATTCGCCAAGTCTACAGAGCTGCGTGTTCCCCGCAGTGTCCTGGTCTCGACCGGCGACCCACCCACAGAGGTTCTCTTGTGTCCTCGCTCCTTTGCGCGCTGAGCTGTTGCAAGCTTAGGTCCGCTGTTCGTTGGCAGCCATTGAGATGGAATGGGCTTGCGCGGGCTACAGGGAGTTTGTGCAGTGTCGGTGTGAGACGCGGTGCTGCGGTTGGCTTTCCCGTGGGAGGTGTCCATGTGACATTCGAAAGGCTCTTCAGCCGTGTCAGACTGTCCATCACCACCGAATGGCATGTTATGGGCGGCGAATCGAAGATGCTTACTGTCCAAAGGTGAGGATGACTGGGCATCCGAGGCAATGTCGGCTCCGTGATGGGAGACCTGAGAGTTCATAGCTGCACCGACATGGATGTCGTCGAGCTCTCTATCGACATCGCCATCGTGAACAAATGCTGAGCGTGGGATGGAACTAGCGATCTGCTGCAAGTGCTCATGATGTCGCGGGGAGTGATCAGGCTTGGCGAATGACGCTCCAGGTCCAGGCCGGGCAAGTGTTGACATGTTTTGAGAATGCTGGTGACTATGCGAATGCGAAGAGCTGTTTCTGGGTGCGGAAGATGCTGATGGCTGTGAGAATGGAGGACCAGGCAGGTTATCCGGCTTGTTATTTGCGCCGTCACCATGCGGCGAATGACCGTCGCTGCCTGCATCAGCTCCAAGAACGAGTAGAAGTGGGGAGGGCCGACTTACTGTCTGGGCAGGCCGATTGCTGCCGCCCTGTCGCAGTAGGATGTTCTGTAAAAGTCGGCGTGGCCACACGTTGACGAGTAGATGTAGTCTGCGAATAATCAGCAGCTGAAGGATAGTCGGAATGCGAGGGTGCTTACTATATTGGCACATGATGATAACGGGCAGGCAAGATCAATGTGTTGTCCAAGTTGAAATGTTGACGGAGGTAGGAGAGGGCCAACTCGGAGGAAAGTCAGGGCCAACTCGGAGGAAAGTCAGTGCATCAGGGAGCGGCGGTCTGCAAACGCGCAGAATGTTATGATGCAAGGTGAAGGTCGAGGAAGGCGCGAGCGGCACACAAAAGCGGGACGACACCAGCGTAGCCGCGCCAACACCGCCTTCACCCAGCAACAAAGCTTTCATGGTGCGCGCTGGGCTCCATTCACTGAGGTTCATGGCACGTAGGTGAACAACATGAGCGTCTCGCACTCACCCAGCGCACGCGACAATGAAGGACAAAGACACGATGAGACAATGGTTTAGGAAAATGGTCATCATCTGCACACCCAATACTTCATCATCAATACTACCCAGGCATCATGAGATGCCTACGAGTCCTAGAAGCGCCTCTTCTTTTTGCTCTGCGCCTGCTTTTTGGCCGCTTCTTCTGTCTTTCTTTTCAGCTCCGCTCGTCTCCGCTCAGCCTTCTCTTCTGGAGTCTCTTCATGCTCTTCTTCTACCACTGGAAATTCCTCTTTTACCAGCCTCATCGGCGGCGAAGAAGGTTCGTGGACGCTTGGTGACAGCGTCGCTCGAGTGCGGTCAGTCATGGCAGGTGCTTGGGAGGTGTCGTTATCAGCCGTCCGGCTTTTGCCTCCAATCTTGAAGTTCCTCTTGGCCTTAGGCGGAGTCGCTGCCAAACTGGCCTTGGTGTGGTTAGAAGATGGTCGTGCGTGGGTATCAGAATCTGGCGTAACATCTCTCTCCTTTTCGCGCGCAAGTACAGTCTCGGCTGCAGCTGGTTTGGCCTTGCCTCCTATTCGGAACCCCTTCCCTGCTCTTGGCTTTGGCCTGGGCGGACTATCTGCTTCCGGTAGAGATGCATTGTCGGGACTGGGCGACTTTGTTCGCACAAGTGGCTGCTTCTGAGTTTTGGTGGCAAGTTGACTGCTCTGACTTCTGATGGGAGCATCAAGATCATCCTCATCTTCTGTTGCGTCATCATCACTACTAGGCTCATTCGCTGGGGGTTTTGGTGGTGATTGAGCGGCCTTATTTGTTTCCACGGGTAGTGCTCGGGTCTGGACCACCGTCAGCACAGCTCAATTGCCCTTGACAACGTACAAACCTTGAAATTTGCATGCGTCTCAAACTCATCCTCCGTTTCTTCATCGCTCACGGGAGTGGTTTCCTTCTGTGGCTGAGCTGTAGACTTGGGCGCCTTTGTTTTGCTCTTCACCAAAGGCTTGGATTGGCTTAGTCGTTGAGAAACACTGGACCACCACTCCAAATCATCAGCCCCGCCTTTCGACTTCAACTGAGAAGGTACTTCGGGATGGCACTCGGAAAGCGCTTGCTGGAACAGCCCTAGGGTGCTAACATTTGAATCGCTCAATTGTGCTGTCTCTTGCCGGTATGCATCTTCGCGGAAAGGCTGCAGAGCGGGAACGTGCTTGGCCGCTTGCTCACGTTTGATGACCCTCCTGCCGGACTTCAGACCGCTGATGACAGGAAAAGCTGCAGCGAGATCGAGATTGCTCGACTCATACTGATCCACAAGTCGAGTGATTGCCCTATCCTTGTCCTTGATTGTCGAGACGAGCCCAGCAATGCGCTCATGCTGAATATGAGAGGAGACGAGGAGAGGCAGAATCAGTTCATTTTTGAGTGTCGTGGACGGCTGCCGGGTCAAGTGGAATTTCCAAGTCAGGGAGTCAAGCGGCTTCGGTAGAGCGATGGTGGTGTGCAACGTGAGGTCGTCATCCCCGGTTCGAGTGATGCGGCAGACTGTATCATTGCCATCAGAGTCCTCTAGCGACTTCTTCACATTGTCGAGCAGGATGGCTAGCTGCGCTGTGTCGTGTTTGCTGACTTCAATGGGCGATTGCTCCTGGGAAGCTCGGGTCACAATGGCGTCTAGATCGAGCTGCTCGCTCCATATGTTGCTTAGACACGTGAGATGAACCGTGTACGAGGCTGGGCGGAAGTCTGGCTTGACAAGTAGCTGCGGGATATGCTGGCTGTCAGGCTGCTCGGAGAGCTGGAGGACGCGCCAACCAGACATGTCAAGGCGGTATTAGAGGGACAAGCGACGCGTCTTTCCACGACGCGGAGGCCAGGAAGTGCAAATCGCAGAGTGCAATGGACATGGCGCCGAACATGAATGTGATGTCGCGTGTGAGGCGTGCAGTGGGTGAAAGGCAGACGCCAAGGAACAGGGGAACAGGGGTCTGGACGCGGCTCAAGGTCCGCCGGTACGTCACTCGGCATGGCAGCGTCCGCCAAAAGATTTCGCGACAGCGAGTGAAGACTGCGGCAACACCAGAAGCCGCGACGATGGCATCCCGCAATCCTCCCCCATGGCGCAACGAACGCAGCATACCCCAGCGCGACGGGCCTTCTGCGACAATCCCTGCGAAGCGCGCGGCAGATTCGCGAGCCTACGACAAGCCGGCAAAGAGGCAGGCAAACACTGCAAATGCGGCAGAAGACGCCTGGGTCGCGGACGAGGACCGCTTTGTGCTGGCGCAGGCGAAAAAGAAGGCGGCGTTGCGCGTCAAGGGCGGCCGCGCAAAGCCCATTGACTGGCTGGCCGTCACGCTGCGCTTTGTCGATGCCACCAAGGCCATCCTGGACGACGAGGTGGAAGATCACGAGCTCGAGGTGGTGGATCCCGAGGGTGTGCTGGAAGGGCTAGATACACAAGACCTGGCGGAGCTGGAAAAAGAGATTGAGAACTACCTCACGCTCGAGACGAACCGCAGCAATAGAGAATACTGGAATGTAAGTGTCATGCTACACCGCCGGCCTGCCCATACTGACCTTGCCAGGCCCTCAAGTCTATATGCAAAGACCTCCGCCGCAAGTCCAAGTCGTCCGCCGCCGAGGCCCGCGGTACAAGCTCGGTGGCCGCCGATATCGACAAGCTCCTCGCACCCAAGACGTTCGAACAGCTGGAGACACTCGAAGTGCAGGTCAAGAAGAAGCTCGATTCAGATGAGCCCGTTGACTACGACTACTGGGAGCAATTGCTCCGGAGCCTGCGCGTGTGGAAGGCCAAGGCCAAGCTGCGGCGTGTCTCACAGGACATCGTCAAGGAGCGGCTGCAGGCCCTGCGCAGGCAACAACAGGACGCAGCCGTCTCAGTTCAAGGCAAAATACACGACATGCTCAAAGCTGCCGACGAGTCCAGGGACGACCAGCCAACGACTGTTGCTTACGATGCGGCGCTCGATCCCCAGCCGCTGTTGAAGCTGCGTGCAGAGGACAAGGGACTGACGCAAGTCGAGGAGAAGACATTCCTCGACGACATGGCGCACGAACGGCGCAAGATTCAGAAGCTTGGCTACGTCCCCATGCAAAATGCTGCCCAGAGCCGCAGCACGGGCGAGAGCCGGCCAGCCACCAGCCAGGCCGTCACCACCAGCGCGTCCAGATTTGCTCCCGTCGAAAAGGAAGACTACTCCCAGGCGACCATGGCCCTCTACGAGCGAGAGGTGGCACGGGGCGTCGAGGAGGGCGAGGAGATCTTCACCGCCGAGGAGGAAGTCGCGACTGCCAGACCGCGTTGGGCGGGTGACTACAAGCCCAGGAAGCCACGCTACTTCAATCGCGTGCAGATGGGCTACGAGTGGAACAAGTACAACCAGACGCACTACGACCACGACAACCCGCCGCCCAAGGTCGTGCAGGGCTACAAATTCAACATCTTCTACCCAGATCTCATCGACAAGGCCAAGGCACCCACGTACAAGATCGAGCGTGAGAACGGCCGCAAGCGAGGCCAGTCTTTTGCGCCTGCCGGTGAAGACGACACGTGCCTCATCCGTTTCGTCGCTGGCCCGCCCTACGAGGACATCGCCTTCCGCATTATCGACAAGGAATGGGACTACAGCGCCAAAAGAGAACGGGGCTTCAAGAGCAGCTTCGACAAGGTATGTCCTTGCTCCCCGCAACGGGAGTGGACCCTGCTTGGCGCCAGCAGGCGGGCTAACACGACACAGGGAATCCTCCAATTGCACTTCCAGTTCAAAAAGGTACGTCAGCCCCCCCACACAAAACCGTCTTGTCTAACATGGCACAGATATACTACCGAAAATAAACCCACGCCGGCAAAGTCACATCACTTCGCCACACAATCACTGTCCATGCTCTTCTTACGAGGCTCCGCGTCCATAGCTGTCGTTGCAATAGAACGAGCATCACACGGCACACGCCCCTCATGCCATCGTGCCATCATCTGTCACCACGACACAGTGGCGGTGACGTTCAGCAGCCTCACCGACCAAATTGACCTGCCCACCACGCTCTCTTTTGCCATGTGTTTGTGTCGTTAGTCTGGTCACAGCTAGCGGTGTACCAACCAATTTGAGCGGTGACAGGACACCTTACCGCACTGCAGCCAATGAAGGACAAGCGACCACCGCCGTGGGATCAGGGCAATGAGCTTCACCGGAGCATAAGGCCGCAAGGATTGGAACTGTGCGACAAGACTGCGATAGGCCTAGCCCAAACGGATTGCCGCTGCTCCTTCTGCTTTGCGGGCAGATTGCTTCTGGCTAAGTTTCCGCGCTCGCGCATAATGACCATTAATTCACCTCTTCGGGACATGTTTGCATACGAGTGAATGTCTCAAGCGCATCCAATTGCTCGTTGACAATGCAACAACTTGCGAAAGCGCTTTGTCTTCTGGTGTGATTTGGGACTACTCGGCCGCTCATTCTACGCCAGGTACGATTGTCTTTGTTGTTCTTTTCTGGAAGAGCTGCATGGAAGCCGGAAGATGCAGCGCCCTTCCGCTCCAACATGATGCGCCTCTCAATGTTGCACAGGTGGTCTGAGCTGCATGCAACTTCCCGTCCACAGGCCTCATTACACCACAGCGCAGATGACTTTCTGTGCCACACCCGCAGCCAGTGGATATACGGTTAGTACAAGGGTCAAGGCTCTTCCCAATGACATGTCCAACATTTGGCCTCGTGACACCAGCCCTGTAGTTGTTTTCACAGTCTTGCTTCTCTCCATCAGATCTGTCGTTTGTTTGCGTCCCCAAGCGCAGCCGCACCCAAGCTGCAAGTGCGTTGGCGGCAGGCATCCGTCTGATCAAGCATCTAGGTTACAATGAGAGCCGTCTCCACCCAATCCCCGTCATTGGGGATAGTCGGAGCAGCTAAATGTCTCAACGGCCGCTTCACTTGTCCTGGTATCGGTTCAGACCATATTGCCTATCTTAGTCTCGTCATTCCTTTTGGTGATACAGGCAGTGCTGGCTCGCCGACTTCACTGATACGCTCGCCGTCAGTTGTAGTCCAGCTTATCAGCATTCGACAGCACAACAGTGATGCCACATCCGCGATCGGCCCAAGAGCCGTTCCCTACGGACCTTGCTGGCGACCTCGGTAGCATCCGGTCATCGAAAGAAGTACTTGGTGCACAACATCCTCCCCTTTCCCAGATTACGTTGTCAGCTTCACCAAGTTCGCCTCTCAAAGCTTCGTCCATCAACCACGAACTTTCATCAACCCAAGATCAATCCCGCTCGCCCACAGTTATGAGTCTTGAAGAACCGGAATCTATGCAATGGACCGCGGCACACGGCTTTGGGCTGAATCCTACCAGCCACAGTAGCGTGGACTACCAAGTTCACCAAGCTTTTGCTCCTTCAAGCGACTTCTACCATTATGCTCAGAATGGCCTGTCTTACAACGACAACATCAACCTCACATACGCGTCAGGATATACAAACTCTAGTTGTCCACGATCATATGGAGGTCCGGATCTCACTGGCTTGCCCGCAAATGACGCCACTTCGGGTGCTTACCCTCCGGCGGCGTACCAAATCGAGCCTCAAGGGCATCACGACCTGACAACGCTTTCCGAGCCTGGTTTGAACGACCATCTCATGCAGATCAGCGACGACTATGAGCATTATTACGGTGCACACATCAAGCAGGAAGATGACGGTGGCTACCTTAGCCCTTATTCCGATATCACACGCCCTTCCACACCTTCCACACCGGGCGACGACCTGCCGAAGTACCCTCGCGATGATGGTGGCGAGCTCAGTGCGCTCGACAAGGAGCAGCCGTATGCTCAGCTCATCTACAAAGCACTTCTTGAAGCAGACAACCACACCATGATCCTTCGCGATATCTACGACTGGTTCAAGAAGCATACGGACAAAGCCTCGGTCTCCGAAACTAAGGGTTGGCAGAATAGCATCCGGCACAACTTGTCCATGAATGGCGTAAGTGTGTCATCATGTATACATTTGGACGTGCCCTAACTCACACACTATAGGCCTTCGAGAAGGTAGACCAACCGTGCGAAGAGAGTCGGAAAGGATACATGTGGCGCCTGACCAAGGAGGCACTGCGCGATGGCGTGAAATCAACAACACGCTACCGTAGCAAGCAGCCGAACAAGCGTGCCCACCGCAATCAACAACCTCAGCCCCAGCGACAAGCATCCGGCGCGAAAGGTGGCCAAGCTGCGCGTCGCTCAGCCAATCTGCGCCGCTCGAAGCGCATGACTGAGCATTATCGGAGCGAGCCATATATTGCACGGTCAGTTCCAGCCGCCTTCGATCCAGCATACTACACCGAGACGTCGATGCAGTATCCGTCATCGCCACTCTACGGCTCGGATGTCGACTTCACGTACCCCGTCAAGACCGATCCGCACGAATTTGGCAACCCGCTCATGGGCAACGCACTCGATCTCTTCAGCTCCGCGCGATCGTACACTGGCTCGCCGCTAGCGCAAGGGATGACCATGGGCGACACAGCATACGTCTTGGACCAAAATGCGAGCGAACCGCTATTCACAGACAGCCCCAGTCCGCCTGCAAACGACCCCAGGACGCCGCATAGTTCAGGGGGCTGGAATGAGGACTTGAGTCTGGGCGGGCCGTGTGTGCTTGACGAGATGTCGTATCAGGAGTATGTGGGGTGAGCGTGGGATCGCCATGTCGTGGAGGTCAATTCGGATCGGGTACCCTTGCCGCATGGTCCATGGGGCTATCATGGTGGTACGAAGTTATGCGTTTCGGTTTGTTCGTTTCGTTTCGTATTTATGTCTTGCTGAAAAGACCATGATGGTGCGGTCAGGTTCAACTTTGATTTTAGTCTTGCATAGCGCTGCGTTGTTGGACTTGGATCCACATGTCAAAGGCTTTTAAATATGATCATGAGTAATAGAGTATGACGGTATGCTTCTGAATGTCCTCGTTGCAAGTCATGTGCTTTTCAAGAGTCGCTCCTTCCAAGGTTCTCAGGATCGAGCACGACATCCACCTTCGGAGCGATTTCTCAAATCAACACAACACGATCCGAACGCCCTCGTCTCGGATTCGCATCCCACCATGTCTGTCCGATTCATCTTCCGCGGAGGCTGACCTCACTCCCTGTAGACGCCACTCAATAGAGATGAAAAGACGTTACAACCCCACTAACCTTCATGCGGCCAGATAAGCGCCGCTTTGGTTCTCTTACGTCGCCAACGGTCCGGCGCACCGTGCTTGTAGCACAAAACAACCCTACTAGGATCCGGGAACTTTCAGAAGCGAGGTACATTCGCCACACGTCAAAGGAACGGCACGCACCGAGCGTACCATACTTTTTGCCGTTGGCGTAATGTTTACACTGCCTGCAGGCATGCTTCAAAACCGGGACTACCGTCAACGACTGCTGATTGATCAGCGCGGCTGCGACGGAACAAAAGCTACCATCGCACTTTCAGTATGCGAGCAAGGTAAGGGTATCATTTCGGGTTTCATAGTCCTTCAAGATGCAGACAGCTGTGGGTGCAAGCCCGTCGCATCGGAAGCTTGACATACTGCCCCGCTGACCGACTGGCCTTGAAACCGCATACTCTGCGTGCGCATGTTACACGTCGCGATAACGCTGGTGCTTCGGAACGTGGAAAGGCTGTGGTACAGTGGCTGTAAAGTTCACGTTCGCGAAGAGGCACCGCAATTCCGATCACGAAATATCCTCCGACTCGTCAACCGCATGTCTCTCCGTCAGCGAAGTGCAGGCGCGAATGTTCTTGGCGGAGTACACGGAAATCTGGGCCAGCTTTATTCGACGCGAGCAAAAGGCGTTTCAGTTGGTTGCGCGAATTGGCTGCATGCACCCTGCATCTCTGTGGTCCTTCGACCGACTTCAGATGTTACACCGTTCTTACCACGATGCCCGACTTCGCAGCCTCTTTGAATACTCTGCCGAAGCGAAAATGAAAAATGGGCTGGGCTGGGCTTGAGGTCAAGCATGCGATTTGAGGTTGAGTAGACTATGGCCCAACTAGGGCAACGCTGACGTCTTACCTGCAGATCGTGGCTTTCTGAGGACTATCCCGCTTCCCCACGGTTCGCCGCTACGATCGAACGGGAAGGCGTCGATCCTGTACTCAAAAGTGACAGCATTCGGGGAGTTATACATGTGTTACACGGCATCCTCCTCAAGCCACACTCACTCACTGCTGGTACGACCCGCGCCGTACTTTTGAGCCATCCATGCCCAATGAGGATAGCATGGACTTTCAATATGGCCATATCACCAGTTTGATCGTGTGATGTAGACCTTGCCATTCGACAGGGGCGCTCATGGCGTGGGCGGCCAAGAGTTTATCAATTTCGCATCTCTTGCTCGGGTCGGGTGCCACCTACGACGAGTCTGGGGCACCAGCGCTCTCACAGGGAGCGGCTTTGACGGCCCGGAAGCCTTGTTGTATGGAGCGACTCAGACCAAAAGTGTGAGTCACTGAAATAATCCGCAGTTTGAGGCTCCGCTCCCCCAACTGCTTGCTGTAGCCCTGGCGACCGTCCGCCATCGGCATGAACATGCGATCTTTTTTCGGCAATCGATCGCAGTCTGACAAGATTTCGCTAATGCTATAGTCCGTCATTGTTGCAGCCCGATGCTATCGAGATTCATCTGCCCGCAATCGATTTGCAGTACTCTACCGTTGAAGGCTCGTGTCTGCAGCCAGCCATTTCAGAAGATCTCGCGATTACTCCGACATCCTGGCGCCTTTGACGGATCAATCAACATGCACACGTGTACCGCGGAGTCCACGGACGAAATCAATGCGCAACGTCGCTTGTCCCCGGGGAACAGGTCAGATTGATGGGGCTGCAGCTCTCGGGACAGGGATCATCACTACTCAGCCCACAATCCCACACTCACGTCAACTTAAAGATACAAGTCGTCGCACTTCGGCATATCTTTTGGACGGCCGACTGTCGCCGCGACCCTGCAGGCACCATCAAGTGGCTTCGGACCGTGCCTCCATGCTGACATCCGTTCAAAGCTTCGAGGCACGTCTATGCATCCCTGGCGCCACTCTCACCCGGTGCCGTCTGCGGGTACTACTGTGGGGAACAGCCAGTAAGCGACGACGAAAGCGTGTACCGAGACATCCCAATTGGGAGCATCCAAGGCACGCCCGCATACAAATTTATTAAGTCGAAAACGAGAACCCAGTCCGAGGAACGATCGCTAATACCCGGGTCAGGTCCCGGCTGCTTTCTGGTGCGGATCGGGTACAGCTGCCATAGCAACAGTGTTGCGTAATTTAGAAGTCTGTTTAGAGTCAACCTTCATATTGAGAAGCTTGCAGGCTGCGTCCAGATGCGACGTGAGTCTCTCAACACTTCTATGCTCGTGTTCGAAGCGCATTCAGATGAGTTCAAGTCCAAGCTTCATCAACCAATGACGCACGTGAAAAGTATGTGCAAGACCATTCGCGGTCATGATTCTCACTACACTAATTTATACATCCATTACATCTATTCCAAACTACACAAATCCACCGCCCTCTTCGAATTCCCACCCTTACTCCCCCCCGTCGTGCAATTAACCTGCTTCTCGATCCCATCAATACTTCCACACGTGTACTGATTCGTGCCAATCGGGCTCTTGACATTAATATCCTCAATCGTAATATCGCTGCACACCTTGGGACTCGAACACACCAAATACCCAATCAGCGGCGAATACTTCTTACTCGTCGTGCCAGAGAAATGCTTAATCGTAACATCGCTAATCGTCAGCTTCGAAGGGAACTGGTTACACAGCGTAATGTTCTTTTGACCATAGCACTGCGTGATTTCAATCGCGTAGTCGACGTTGGATAACTTCATCGTGTCGTATGTAATGTTCTTCACCGCACCGCTTCCGCCGCCACCCTGGAGATCGCCGGAGAGCGCGGACGCGCTTCCAGGCCAGACTTTGATGCGCGCGCCGTCGGACGCGTTGGACATGCTGATGTTGTAGATGTATACGTTCTCAACATAGTCTACTTCGCCGACGTACTGGCCTAGTGAACCAACGCTGATGCCGTGCGAGCCGTTGCAGACGAGGTTCTGGACGAGGATATTGGTGCTATTGGGTTTAAACGACACGCAGTCGTCGCCGTTGTTGATGTTGGAGTTTTGAATCACGATGTTGTCGCTGCGATATGTATCCCAGCCATCAGTGTTCTTAGCCGGGTTTTTGCTGACACTGTCGCCTTCGATATCGATGTTGGAGAATACGACATCCGTGCTGTTGGCGACGAAATTGTACCATTGCGGCGAGTATCGGAGTTTCAGGTCCTCGATGCGGCCTGTCTTGAGCCCGATTGTGCCAAATAGGATCGGGCGCAGGATGTAGATGTTGGATGCGTACAAGTCGTACCAGGCTTGGCCGTTGCCGTCGAGCGTGCCGCCGCCGTAGACGTTGACGTCGGTACCGCCGAGTTGGAAGAAGGTGGTGGCGTTTTGGTAGACTTGGTAGAAGGCGTTTTTTTGCCAGTAGTCGGTGTCGTTTGTGAATTGGATGGTGCCTTGGATATCTGGTATGCTTGTTAGTCACGTGTTTTCGGCTTGTTTTATTTCGTTGGAATGCTTTGAATGCGGATGCGCGTGTGCATACAGAGTCGTGATGAGGTACAGTATGAACTTACCGAGATCAATATGCTTCAAAAATGTCAAATCCAGCGCCGTTCCAATAGTGAACTTCTGGTCCTTGGGGAAAATGACGTGGCCGCCATTGTTGCATTTCTTAATCGCCTTCAAAATGTTCGCAGAATCATCGGTACCGTTGCCTTGCGCCTTGACGATGCATGTCTTGGTACGTTCTGGAGATGTAGGTATTGGCTTGATGTGATGCGGCGAGATGGGGTGGTGAGGTCGCTTCGACGGCTTGTAATCCTTATCGTTGCGCGCTTCGTAAGGCGACGCAAGCGATGCTGAAGCCTGAAGCAAGCCCAGCGTGAGGAAGTCTGAGATGCGCATCGTGAATCTATGTCAAAGTCAAGACAAAAAAATTCTTGATGTTTCCGAAAGACCCCGGAAAGTCGATGCGATGAGCCCTCGAAACATGCAATCAGCGCATGGCCTTCATATACCCATGTTCGCCTACATAATCACCCTCAACGATGCCGTTCTGCCGCGGAGCACAAACCACACGCCGCTCCTGTGGCTTACTGCTGCGGATTAATTGTTCCTCATTTCTCCACGAAAGATCCCCAGTTTCCTCGGTGCTACTTGGTGGCGCTAAGCGGCAAGGGGCCAAGCTTTCTCCACACGCCTTGGTTTCTTGGCCGTCGTATTGGTGGAAGTTTTGCGCACCCCGGATGATAGCCGCATCAAGGGGACATTACGACGACCCGGATATTTGGTGCATGGTATACGGTTCGGTATTGCCGTTTGGGGCATGGGGTAAGAACGGGCAGTTGGAGGAGCTATCGATCTTGCGGGATGAAAATGTGCGCGTAGATAAGATGGGGAATTGGTGGGGTGGGCGCGGAAAGTGGCGTTGCTTGTGCTGCTTCGTTGCGAGCTTCGCTTGCGGACGTCAGGAACGTGGCAATGCTTAGGACTTTCACGTGGAAGGGGACATGATTCTCGACTGCATTGTCCATTACTCGTGATTTGGCCGAAAACTCTCTCATAGTGCCCAAGCTTCTAGACTATTTCGTCCGCCGCAATCTGCTGTCCCAACCCTTCATATCTCCACCGCTTGAAAACCGCCGCCTCATCTCCAGGGCACTGCACCCCTTCACCAGCGCCGTTGCATGTGGCGTAAGCCCCAACCAGACTGCCCACGAACGTCCCATTTCCTCCTGAAACAAGTGCAGCCGAAGCAGTCCCGATCTTCAGCGCCGTTTGTGGATTCTCTGCTGACATGGCGGACAGCTCATACGTGACGTTGTTTGGTGTTAATATTTCAAGACGGATCGGCGACGCTTCCCACTCGGCTGGGACAGGCACGAGCTGTTCTTGTGGTACTGCGACACCAACGTTCTGGCTCTCGACCCGGAAGCGAATGTGGGGTCGGCCCGTTGAGTTTGTGCCATTCGACTCCTGAAGGTACACGACGCCAAGATCGATGTGGTTCACCTGCGTAAGGAAGATGGTAACACCAGCTTCCTGGTCTGCGGATTGTGGCGTCGAAACTAGATCCACGCTGTACTTGAATAGCGTATCTGTCTGCCTCCGCCCAATGAACGACAGCCCTCGTTGGCCGCTAAGCTCGACATCTCCAAACGGTATACCAGTCAGATTATTCCTCGACGGCCTAATCTCCAATCCCTTTTCTGTGATTTGGAACGCGCCTTCAGCAGGCACGCGCCAGTGGACCAAATTATTCGGCACCGAGCTGTTCGCTTTGAAATCGTAGACATCTGGATCAGAATGCCACTTTCCGGAGCCTGGAACATCGCGACTAAGCGCAGGCATTGAAGGCCACCCGCTCATATTGCCGCGAACAGGCTGCAGGACAGGCCACTCGCCTTGCTCCCAAGTCACAGGGAAAAGCACAGATTCACGGCCCATGGGATACACTTTGTACTCAGGGCCGGATCGTGTCGCAAGAGCCATGCCCCACCAGCTACCTGCTGCGTCTTGGAATAAGTCCGCATGGCCGACCGTCTGAAAGTACTCCTTCGTTTTGCGGTTCGTGAGGATTGGATTGCCCTCATATGCCTCGTACGGGCCGGTGATGTTCTTTGCGCGTGCGATGGTCACGGCGTGGTTTGTTCCAGTGCCGCCCTCGGCAATCAGCAGGTAATAGTATCCATCTCTTTTATAGAAATGCGGACCCTCAGGCCATACACCGCCAGTGCCGTTCCAGAGGGGTATCGGCGGCTGACTCAACTCGCCGGTCTTGGGATCGAGTGTTTGCAGCACGATGCCTTGAGTAGCAACATATAGCGTTCCATCATCATCCCAGAATAAATCGGGGTCGATTTTACTCGGACTGAAAATTACGGGATCGCTCCACGTCTTGTCGTCAAATGGATCCGTGGTCTTGAACAGCACGCCCTTTATTCCCCCGGGGACGCCTAGGTACTCGCAAACGACGTATATTTCGCCGTCATGCTCGCGTATAGTCGCTGCGTACATACCCATTTGCTGCTCCGTTGTGCTCCAGCTAACGCCTGGGAGTTGTGATTCGCGGTTCCATGCATGGCTAATCAATTTCCAGTTTCGCAGGTCTTTGGACGCGTAGATGGGTAGACCGGGAAATGCGATGAAGGTCGATGTTACGCAGAAAAATGTATCGTCGACGCGGATGCAAGAGGGATCAGAGTTCCAGCCTGAGAGCGCTGGGTTGGTGAAAGTTACATTGTTGGTAGCGTACTGTGCCCACGCGCCTGCGGCGAAACTTAGAAGAGAAAAGAAACGTTTCATGATGAACAACTTGCGGTACATTCATTGTAGGACGAACTGTGGCGCAATGTATATTTATTCTACAGAGATGGCTTGGCATGAGTGCGGAGATGTAGATCCTTTAACCTACCTAGGTAGTCGGAGGACTAACATGTTCAAGTTAAGCTGTCAAACCGGCAAAAGTCAGGTTACACTTGTCTATTTACCCAGCTAAGTTTCCAAACATATTGCAGCGGGGTGGCGGATTGGCGCTTGGATTGGCGTCGGAAGCTCGGGGTAATGATGTCAAAATCGCAAAAGTACCGTGTACTCCTTCACGTGATATTCACTACCTAGCTATCTCTCTACACTGAATAACTTCAAACTCTAAACTGGACTAAATTCACGTCTCCTCAATATTTGTCACACACACCGCACTCCCAGCCCTCCTACCACATATCGCACACAATGCATCAACCACGCTCCATTCTTTCTTCTTCCCCGGCGCTTTCGACTCATGGCTAATATACACTTGGCGTGACGCGCAACTAGGCCCGCATGCCTGAAAAGTAGAAGCGCCGATAGCGTCTAGCTCAATGAGGTCATCGCGAATAGGATTATCGCCGTTCTGCAATATCGTTAGAATAATATCTCCAAGACGGGTTTTATGTGCAAGAGACAGATCGGCCACGCCACATACAGCAAAATTGTCATAGTAATTCGGCGGCAGACCCTGCGTGCGCTGCGGCCGAGGTGTGCATGTGTGGCATGAGGGCCGTGGGCAGATCCAATAGAAAGTAGACACTGGCCTTGGAGGGGGTGTAGATGCGGTCGCTGAAGAAGCGGGATGAGTTGATGGAACAGGGCTGGGTGTTTGTGAGCTATTTGAACGTGCTGTAGGCATGTTCCGCGACATTGTTGGTAGATGTGCCTGTGTAGTTTTGTTAGCAATAGAGGAGGCATAGTGCGAGGGCGCGGAAGAAGTAGGCAGAATCGGCGGTGACATGGGAAGAGTGGTGTCTGGGGGATGATTGAACATTTTCGAATTTCACAGCATGCGCATGAATGCATTGTCTGGAACAGGTGGAAAATGTGGACTTGCTGCATATTCACAATAGACATACTGCGCATGCCAGCTATGTAGCTGGAAGAGTAGCTTCCATCGTTGACGAATATCCATTGATGTCGATGTCACCGTCACCAATCATACGCCTGTATTACTCCAGACCAACCCTCACCAACAACAGTAGCTTCTACTGGTGCTTCTTTGTATAAACCTTGACATAACGAATATGTTCGTTGCCCTCTGCGTCTTCATATCGCTCGCTGACGATCTTGTAGCCACCGAGTTTTGGCCATAACCGTGTCCAGCAGAACCAGTACACGACACCGAGCAGCAAAACACCGACACCAACGACTGGGAAGACAATCCAGGGATAGCCTTCGGCATTTCGGTCACCATCCGGAGGAATGAAAGGAACGATGGCTAGGAAGATGTTGGCTGCGAGGTAGACCAGTGTAATGGGCAGGTATGTGTGCCAGGGAGACTCCCAGCGCTCCTTCTTGCTCCATTGAAGGTAGATAAGGCCGGCGGCAACGAAGCCGTTGATCCAGGCTCCCGGGTAAGTGTAGAGATCGGTGATAAAGTTGTACGCAGGTCCGGCGGGCGGAGCGACGAGGACAATCACGGTGATGAGCCAATGAAGGAAAAGAGCGGGTGCCGGAGCATTGAACGGCTTGTTCGAAGCCCAGAAGCGAGACCAAGGCAGCAGACCTTCTTTCGCAAATTCCTGGTTGAGACGCGAATGGGCGAAGCTGACTGCAAGGACGTTGCCCAGATTGCTGAGGGCTACAAAAGCGGGGAGACTGCGAGCACCGGCGCTGTTGCCGAAGACATTGCGGAAAAAGAGGCCTGCGACAATGACTTCGCTCTTTGCGAGGTCAGATTTGGGAATAGCGGCGAAGTATGCGACATTCGCGAGGACGTAGAGGATCGTTGTGCCACCGATAGCAAGCGGGGCAGACCAAGCCAGCGTCCTCTTCGGATTCTTGATCTCGCCAAGAACGTAATTTGCATTTTCCCACCCCTTGTATGAATAGACGATACGCAGAAGGGCCTGGCAGTATCCGTAGGCACCGCCTCCGCCGTAACCGTCTCCGATCTCGAGTGCGAAGGCGTTCTCAAAGTTGTTGGGCTTATCGATCTTCAAATGGCCAGCGAGTGCTGCAAAACCAGAGAAGACGATAAATAGCAGGATGAAGACCTTGAAGACGCCGAGCACGTTGAAGAGGCGAATGCCCCACTTGGGAGCCACAGAGTGCAACCCGGTCGAAAAGGTGACACATGCAATTGCGATGCCACGTGCAGCCCACCCATCTGGTGCCTCGGACCCAGATGCGAAGAGTACATAGCGGCCAAACGCCAGACTATTGCCGGATGAAAAGCCGAGAAGAAGCATCTGCGAGGCGAGCACGCAAGTCGCAACATACTTTGGGTGACGGTACACACGCTCAAGGTAGTTCTTCTCTCCACCTGATCTGGGAATAGCCAGACCAAATTCTAGGAAGACGGAAAGACCGCAGAAGGTGAGGATGCCGCCGATGATCCACAAAAAGAGTGAAACTCCGACGGAACCTGTGACTGCAAAAATACCGGATGGTGTGGAAAAGACTTTAGAGGTCAGCAAATATCCGGCTGTTTGAGGACTGAATACATACTTCCGGTACCAATCATCTTGTTCAAGATGACGAACACTGTTGCAGTGTAGCCCAGCTTCTGAGAGTCATCGTACACATATGCATTGTCCTGCTGCACGCTGCCCTCCTCGTAGGTTGGAGGGACCTGGTCATCAGGGCTGGTAGCCCTGGCGACCTTGGTCTCCTCATCATACTTTGAACTCATGACGGTATGGCCCTCCACACGGCCTGACAGTGTCGTGGGGTGAGTGTAGTGTGATTAGAGTTGCACCCGTCGCTAGCGCAACCGTGGTCTCCAAAAGTAACGGTCCGTGGTACCAAACCAGTGGAGCGGATGGGGGTGAGCTGCAGGTTCTACATGGCGATTGCAGGGTCATATACCCTCGCCATGACGTGCTCGTGGGCAGCTTCGCACCTTCCACGAGTGAGAATATTGCGAATCTGTTCCTCCCAGCACGCCTGCCAACGCCCATCTTTGCGCGATCGTCATTCAATTTGACGTTTTGAGCCTTGGGTTACATGGCAACCACACAGGCGGTGTTGTCAGCAAGCGTTGAGTGGCTCGAGTGCACCTGAAGAGGAAGGTCAAACAGTATGTTTCGTGAGAATTTCTTGGTATTCCCAGGATGCACCTCTCAGCGGTGCGCAGGGTGATCAGCGGCGATGTCGTGATTGCTCGGCGCTATTAGCCTAACAGCTCCGCGCTTGGCACCTTCGAAACAGCGTTAAGATGCAGCGTATTTCTGGAAATCGAACAACGCTCGAGGCCGCTTCAAGCTTCTTACGGTCGCTCGAAGGAACAGTCGGTTTGATTCCAGAAGGCATGAGACGGAACCGAGACGGAACCGAGCAGGATAGTTGCTTCCGCTGGGCGCCTCAAGCCTGCGGCCTCGAAGCCACAATGCGTGTCATTCCAAGCACATGTCACGACCTGCTGAAGCCAGCAACTCACAGTGGACTGATGGAAGAGGTGTGCAAACTTGTGGGAGCAGATGCGTGCCCAGTGGACCTTGAGCGGCTGATCCGATCCTCGCTACCCCGATATGTGTTAGCGCTCGTGCTAGCGCGAGGCTGCAGGTACAAGGCCAACAGGCCAGTCAAAGAGAGGAAAGCAGATTGAGCAAAGGTAAGGGCGCCACTGTCGAAAAAAAACAGGGCGGCTGATAGGTGGCATTGTTTGTATTGAGGTTTCTCGAAGAAAACCGGCGATGGACTGACCATCTAGCTACAATCTTCCTCAAGTTCAAGGACTGCGACTTCGTTGCGGCAGGGTTACCTCGGCATGAAAGAGCCACTTCGGTGCGAAAGGAAACTTTACCATCTATATCGACCAAATTGAGGAAAGCTGCCAACGAGCTGTGTATTGGTGAGCGAAGCCGAACATCCGCTACCACGGGCTGCTCATGAATCGATGACACGCAATCAGGGGCGCTTCGTGAACGACAGTGGACACTCATCCTGCAGACTAATCAGTATCGACCTGAATCCTTCATAAGAAAGAGCTTTTTCATACCATGGGAAAAAGCGTGGCAAACACGCGAATCTCTTCAGACCTCTCGGTAGCATGGTGCACCCAGTCGAGCTCCAGCGCAGCCTTCCCGATCATATGTGCCATCGTAAGAGGGACGTACTTCCTTGCCAGGCAGTCATGTGGACCTGTTCCAAACACAAGCCAATTTTTTGTCTTCGACTCAGCATCACCGGTTATCCACCGATCAGGGTCGAATACCTCCGGGTTCGGATATGCCACCGGATCATGCAGCGCAGGGTAGCACGACGGCACTATCATAGCACCCTTTGGAACGGTATAGGTGGGCGTTACTGGGAACGGCTTCGTGGTCTCGTACGGAACGAAGATGACCGGTGGTCGGTGGCGAAGCAGCTCCTTAATGACCGCCTTTGTGTAGGTGAGGGAGTCGTACATGCGCAAGTCGAAGGGGCGATTTCTGTCGCCGCCACGTACGACCAGATTCTCATCTCGAACGCGCTGAAGAACATCCGGCCTTTGCGCGAGCACCTGAAACAGCCAGGTGGTTGCACTACTAGACGCATCCTGTGAAGCGAAGAGGAACGTGAAGAGTGTCTGGGCAATCTCTTGGTCTGTGAATGTGCGGATGAGGTTGGTAGGCTTTGTCGCGTCTGGTTCACCAGAAGCGACGCGTGTGTGGTACTTCTCGGATTCTATCATGTGCAAAACCCACTGGTCCACAATACAGGTTGGCGTTGCGCCAGTCGCCATGTTCGCTTTGCATGCTGCCGCGCACTTGGCGAACTCGACCTGCACAGCATCGGCTGTGCGCTTGCCCAGCCAAGGCTTCGTAAAGGGGATGTACATGGACAGAGGTATGTTTACTAACTCGAGAGCAGCAGTGACAAGGTAGAAGTCATCGGCGATCTTCTTGACTGCATCCTGAGATATGTAGTCGCCGAAAAACGTGCGGCATGATAAGGCACAGTTGATTTCGCGGAACATGCCCATGAACCTCGACGGTTCGCCGTTCGCAAGCTTGGTGACCTCGACGAACCGATCAAAGTATTCGGTGTATACCTGTTCCTGTATGAGAGAGTATGAACCTAGGGCTTTGTTGGTAAACAAGCCCGTTAGGCCCCTGCGATATTCGGTGTGAGCCTTTCCTTGCAGGAAGATCCAGGCGTTCGACCCCATTATATCGGCGGCGATCGGTACAATGCAAGGCTTTGCGTAGCCAGGTGATTTGAACACTTTGTGGGCGATGTCGCGGTCAGAGGCTAGAACTACGAATCTAGAAGGGATGTGGTCAGCCACAGCAATCATCGTGGTTCTGAATAGGAAGGCCTACTTGTGAAAGACGGAAACGCAACTGAGGGGACCGCTCTGCCACTGAGCAAGGTAGGAATCGAATTTTGGATGCAGGGCCTGCAGGAAAGGGCCCATGAATGGTATCTTAAACTTAGGTCCGACTATTGAGCCCTTCCGCGTGATGTACATGACTGGAATAGTATCAGTAAACAAGCTTTCACTTCTTGCATTCCAACAATGCGTACCTTGATCGTAGACCATCGAAAGAAACAGTGCCATGAGGGCAATTTGCCAGCCAGAATAACTGCTGCAGGCATCGTAGAGGTTCCACATGATGTTGATCTGCTTCGGTATTACATGCGGGTGATTCTGATGCGTATCTAGCACTACGGTGCTGTTCAAAACATTGGCCATGGCTTAGATGCGCATTCGCGACAGTCCTAACAGTTGACGAGGCCTGCATTCTTTTAACAAGTGAATCTCAGCTATAATTATCAGGGAAATTCACTCCACACGCCCTTGCAGTACAGAATCCTCATCCTGCTCGCAGCACATGCCGACTTCAGGCTCGCGCCTCCCTGATTGTGCTTGGTGAGCATGGAAAAAGGTCCACAGATTTCATGCTCGACGCAACGACGCGGGTGGTGTGTCGAGAATTGAGGCCACGAGCAGCTTAGACTCCGATATCTCGAGTGATGAGACCAAGCTATAGGCCGGCTCAAATTCGTGCTCAGCGTTCGGTCGCGCCTGATACAACGTACTCGATGTTTGTGAATCGCGTCACAAGATGGATACTGTAATAAGACTAGTCTCCGATCGAAAAAGTGGGTCTACAGCTCTATCAGCCAATTGCTTGTGAGATCTGGCAGTCGGAGACTAGTCCTCTTCAATCTAGTGTCGAGTAAAGTTGAACGTAAGGCCACACATGTAAGCGGTATCAGCCTTTGGTGCGTCCTAATGTGGAGCGAGATGGAGCTGTAGCTGACGCGGAGACGATAATATTTCATTACGCATCAGTATTGACCGCCCACACAGCCTCCCAGTGCGGTTGGAAGAGTCGGGCGGTCACACGATTCTCAAGCCACAAGACATGCTTGTGATGGGCGACAACGGTTTCCCAAGCATGGAGGCCAGCTACTGTGGCTACCTCGTGCGCATGAGCGGTGAAGTAGGCGTACTCGGGTGTACCACTCGAAGCTGCCATGCCAATTGAAAGTACCCATATCCATAGCGAATCGTGGGTAGATTGTGGCGCAAGTCGCCATCGGTCGATAATAGCTCTGAGCTTCAGGGTGGTCGTGTACTGAAGACGAGCGTGCGAGAAGTACGTAGGTCCATGTACCACCAGCAGGAATAGAGCGGTAGAATACCGTATCAATTCCGACTCTAGAGATGATTGTGGCTCGGTATCATTCAGCGGCTGCGCCGCGTCGTCTAAAAGTGCGTGCAGAACGAAGCATGTGAGGTCGTGAAAATCCGCTGTCGTCAAGTCGAATCCACTGGCCTTGTGGAAGAGAAAGCGTAAGCGAGTGAGTATATCGTCGATAATTCGAGATAATTCGAGCGCACCATACAGTGGTGCTGTTACGCGGCTACTTTGCACAGCAATTTCATGCCACTGTGATGGTGGCGCTATGCCTCCTCGTCCGGTGAGATCGTCTCGCGTCGTAAATTGAGGATACTGCTGGACAATCATGGAGACCCTAAAGTCGTTAGAAGTGTTCACTTGTAAAGCTTGAACAAAACAAGTACCAAGCGACCATCCTTGCCGTGAGTGGACTTCTAGCCTTGACCTGTTCAATACCTCCCCTCAGACGGACCATAGACTTCACGCCATCGATGTGCGCTTGACTGACAGCCGTATTACCCTTACCAAACTCGATTGCGGCCAATGTCACCACTGAATCAAGAGTTTCATCTTGTAGAGCAAGGTCAGGATCCTGTACTTTCACACGTAACAAGGAAACCGAATCTGCCATAAGAACATCCGAATTGGTAAAGCCATTCTGTTCACGGAGCTCCACATCCAGTGAAGCCGTCTGCAACGAGACGTGGAACAGAGCAGGATCTGCGAGAGCAAGCGGAAACCAGGACGTCACAAAAGGATTCGAAGCGGCATCCAGGTCTAGCGGATAGTACTGAAAAGCAATTGTGGTCAGAACTAGAAACAAATCAGCGCCTTTCACGTTGCAAAAAGTCGTTTTGCGCGGGGCACCAAGACGTACAATGTTGAATGAGCCGCTGGACGAGGGGTCGCGGAAGTCTAGTTTGTGGATAGGAGTCAAAAGGGTCGAAGGACTGGAGCCCAGGATTTACAAGAAAGATCTCGGGACTTGGTGAGAGCTTCGCGACTGTGGCCTCAGATCCGGGAGAAGATCGTGCTGAAGCAGTGCCAGCGGATTCTGTCAGCGAGGCGGAAAGTGGCTCATTGGCGTAGAGACAATCGATTTTTCGTTTGAAACATCGTGAGCATTGTGGCAGATGAAGATCGCAGCGCAATTTTGATTTCGCACAAGAATCGCATGACCTTCTGAGTGTCGTGCGCATCTTGTAGCGGCTTCCTGGATGACTTGCATTGCTGCTGTCATGTCAGGACGTGATACGGAACGATCGGAACGAAGCGTGTCGGTGCACGCGCGCGAAGTGCTTATGTAATGCATGAGTCCAAACATCCTGCACGCCTCATCCCAGCGTCAACAAACACAAGTCGACGTCTGCATTATCAATTAATAATCGTGCGTCATCTAGCCGCGAACTTACTCTGAATGCGCATAGTGAATAGCAGCGCCGCGCACTTGCATCTTCTGGTTATTCACACTGACCCACATCTGTACTTACCCAACTAAGTACCACTGCGTTATGTTTTACACAAGAGCTCTTCGTGATGTGCTGTGGTAGAAACAAGTTACATGCCTCGGTAGGCATGAAGATACCGACTATCCCATAGCCCTAACAACACAGGCTTCTTGGTAGCCCCGGCCTGGATGGACGTAGGCAATGGATGTAAGCCTTTTCGCAGAGCTTGTTGCACGCCACACCCATCCGGAGTGCGGCAGAGCAAAACGTGAGCTGTGGGCATTCCCCAGGTTTTGAGGATGATGCACCGCCCCACTCTCCTGTGAGCCTGTCACAAGCGGGCCTTTTGAGAACTTCAGCCGAGAATCAGGGCGCGAGCCACTACTGATTGGTGGATCTTTTCTCTCCACCTTCCCCATGATCTCCGCGAACAGCTCAAGCCACCCCCCGCGGCTCGGCCAAACTCTTGGTCGTCACCATCGTGTTCTAGCAACGGCAAATTGTGCTGGACAGCCTTCCGCGACTGGAATTGCAAGGATGGGTGAGCTCGGTGGCTCCTGTCATCCGGGGCGTGCACCAGAGCTAAGTAGCTGCAATCTCCTCGAATGCGCTTGATTCGCAGCCACAAGTACGTTGCACTATAAGAGGCAGGAAGGCCAAGAGTTCGGGTTACCCATCACCTCTTCAAACTTTTCTAGATATGCGTGTGGCCACCGTTCTCATTGGTTTCTTCCAGGCTTGCGCAGCGGTATCCGCTGTGAACCGCAAAGCATGCCAATACCCATCGAAAAACCCTTTGGACGGATGTCCTAAGGGTACAATCCTCGTTGGACCTGGCCAAAAGTACGCCACTGTTCAATCGGCTGTGCTCAGTCTGCCAAACAATACAGCCGCTCATCATATTTTGATCTTACCTGGCAACTACACGGAGCAGGTCAACGTTACTCGACCCGGGCCATTGTACTTGTTCGGGCAAAGCAAGTTCCCAAACGATCAAAGCAAGAACGTCGTCAACATCATATGGCGTGCTGCAACGGGAGCTATACTCAACTCGACTCTCGACAATGCCTATACCTCGACGCTGACAGTCGCGCCCACTTTCAATTCTAGCGCAACTGGAAGTGGTCCGACAGGTACGTAGAAGCCCGCATGAGGATATTATGTTGTGTTCATGATGTTAATGAGTATCTTAAGGCAATCCCGTACCCGCCGATACGCCTTTCGGCAACGTTGACTTCAGAGCTTATAATATCGACTTTATTAATGATTTCAAGAACTATGCTACTGGACCTGCGCTCGCCGTTTCCGTGAGCTACGCCAATACTGGGTTCTACTATTGCGGATTCTATTCCTACCAGGACACGGTAAGCATCGTCGAAAGTTTAGTCGAACATGTCGCTCATGATTACCCAAGGTGTACATTGGGAAATTGGGCAATGCGTACTTTTACAAGAACGAAATTGCTGGCCAGACCGACTTCTTCTACGGGTTCGGCACCGCATGGATTCAGTCTAGTCTAGTCACGCTTCGCAACTGTGGGGGCGGCATCACGGCCTGGAAAGGCACAAACACTACCTTCGAGAACAAATATGTAAGCACCAAGCTATCTCGCCATGATCTAGCTAACAACGACACAGGGTGTATACATCCACCACTCGGACGTGAAGAAGGCAAATTCGTCTCTTGCTCTGACTGGCAAATGCGCTCTTGGTCGACCATGGAATGCGCTCCATCGTTCCATTTTCGAGAACTGCAATCTCGACGATTCCATCACTCCAAGCGGCTATATTGCATGGGGCACTACTGACCCGAGACTTGGTTCAAACACCACCATGGCCGAGTACAAAGACTACGGACCTGGCTGGAACGCCACTGGAAGAGCTGCGGCAAACATCACGATCGTTATGGATAAGAAGCAGTATGAACCTTATTCCACTCTCGAGAAGGTGTTTCAGTATCCCTTCAGTGGGAAATTTGGGAATGTGGCTTGGATTGATCGTAATCCTGAGAGGTAGATCGAGATATATATAGATGGTTGGAAATACCCCACTATAGAGTGAAGTAGACAATGAATGCGATCACTGTCGTTGAATCTGGAAAGGTTGAATAAAAGTCAGATTCACCATTCATTGCAACGCCGATCTACCCGTAACAGAACGACTGCTGTGCTGGAACACCACCTCTTCTTTAGCACGCAGGATATTCCAACACTTTTTGAGAAGGGAAAGAATATAGTGGATGAATCATTCACTGAGTCATATACTCAGCGTCGCATTGAATGTATGAAATTACAGTAGCCTTAAGCTTTCTGTCATGATTTTCGTTCCTAATACTTATGTGCGTTGTGGCTGTGTACCCTTACTCAGCAGAGCTGCATGATACACGTGATCTACTTAAGAAAAAGAAGGCAATTGGAGGCTTGGTAGAAGACGACGCTGTGCTGAGTAGGTGATGAAGTACGGGCTGAGCCGACCCGCAGCAACCTTGGAAGCACCCCGCCAGCGGGGTCGATGTTCAGCCCGCACCTTGCTGCGCCTCCAGCTCGCAGCCTTCAGCCCCAGCCTATGCGCATGTCCAAGGCTGCACCTTTGCGCATCATGTGATAAGGCTGCGCAGCGCTCAGCCGAGTCCGCTCCAGACGATGAGCGCTCCATCAGCGACTCCGCATGGCGCAAAACGAAGCTGAGCCTACCGGGCTCACGTTTTGGTCGAAGCAGGCGACGACAGAGACTCCCTACAATGTCGAGTAAGTGGGACGCTAGTCTCCACAAGCCCTGCTAACTGCGCTACCTACCATAGCATAATCGCCGTCCAAGGACTAGGCGCCCACCCGTTCTACACTTGGGTCCAGAAGGGAGCCGCGTCGGCGCCAAAGGACAAGAGTCCCGCGAGAAAACGTAGGAGGCTGTTTGGGACGAATGATAAAGCGCAGAGCAACAATGAAGAAGGCGAAATAGAGGTTGTGATGTGGCCGCGGGATCTCCTTGTGCCAACGTTTAGCAGCGCGCGGGTCGCCACGTACAGCTATGGATCGGACTGGAGAGACCGGCACGTGAACACGAGTCTGCGAGAATGTGGGCAGCAGCTTCTGGAGGTGCTGCTGCAGCACCGGCAGGGCGATGATGTACATCGCATTCTGTCTGCCAACTCCAGGCTTGTTTCTGACACAGCGACAGGAACGACGAAGACCGCTCGTATTCATCGGACATAGCCTCGGAGGTCTTGTCATCCAGCAGGTATCAACTTAAGCAGCATCCTCAGTAGGAAGAGCATTGGCTGACGGAGGTAGGCACTCGCTATCGCTGTCCACGGACCTAGCTACACCGACCTTCGCCTTTCGGTCGCAGGCATCATCTTCCTTGGCACCCCGTTCCAGGGAAGCGACGAGGCGGCATACGCGCAATGGTTGGCGAAGCTCGTTCGGCTGCAAGAGAAAGAGGGCCACAAGTACACGCTGTTGCGGACGTTGCAGAAAGAGAGTCGAGAGCTGCACAACCTGTCGATCGACTTCTGGCGTAGCTACGGTGAGTACGACATGACGTGCTTCTACGAGAATAGGGAGGCCGTGTATGGGCCTATAAGCAGACAGGTGCGTCAAACGGCTAGCTCTGCGTTCTCCTTACTAACTGGAAGCAGTTTGTCGGCACGCAGTCGGCCACGCTTGTTGGCAAGAAGCTGATGTACATGGACGCGGATCACTCTGGGCTGAACAAGTTCAGCGGGAGACAAGACAAGAACTTCATACTACTGCTGCCAGAGATTCAGAGGATGGTCCAAAACTGCGACGCAGTCGTGAAGGACCGATATAGACCCCAGAGTGAGTTGTCAAGCGGGTAGCCGTAATATCATGAATGACTGACACCCGTCTTCTACAGATGCGGATCCGACCGGCAATATACATTGGATCGTTCCGCGCACAGTTAACAGCTTCTTCACAGGGCGCGCGAACCTTATCGACCGAATCAAACGCGCGCTGCGCGACGATGGCGGCCACACGACAGTGCAGAAACGACTGGTCATCACGGGCATAGGCGGGATAGGCAAGAGCGAGGTATGCCTCACGTTGGCAAACGCGATGCGAGAAGAGTAAGTTTTAGGCTAGTTCTGACTATGCTGGCCCATGTACTGACAGCTTTCCGCTTTTGGGGTATATTCTGGGTCGATGTAGCCAGCCAGGCGACTGCCAAGAACGATTTCTTAGCTGTCGCAAAGGCACTCGGATCGCCTGCCGAGAGCATTAACGAGTCACTCTCAGCTCTAGCGATGACGAAGAAGCGCTGGCTACTGATCTTAGACAACGCCGACGATCCAAGGCTCGATTACAAACAGTACATCCCGTCCGGCGTTGCAGGCGTAGTCATCATGACGTCGCGCATACCGCAGTGCAGCCAGTACAGCACCGTACCTGCGGAAGCGCTTGAAGGGTTAGATGACGAGCACTCGACGCAGCTTCTGCTTAAAGCTGCGCACGTGCCAGAAGAGCAGTGGCAGTCGTGTGGCAATCAGGCACAGGAGATTGTGCAACTGTTAGGGTCACACACGCTCGCGCTGATCCAGGCCGGCGCTTACGTTGCTGAAGGATACTGTCAGCTAGACGAGTATCCTGAGAGATATGAGCGGCAGCGCAAGCGGCTACTTGAGCATTATCCAGATCAAGACCAGTCACGGTATCGGGATGTGTATACCACCTTCGAAGCGTCTGCGGACGTTCTCAATTCCGACAAGGCGGGACAGGATGCCCTAGATTTGCTCGCGATCCTTGGCATGTTGCACTCGAGCTTGCTGCCGCTCCAGGTCTTTGCAGACGCGTGGAGTGGCGCTGCTTACGTGTCGGAACCTGGGAGTTCAGAACCAAATGACATAGGTGACTTTGCCCTATGGCACGTATCGCAGCTACCTGCCTTTCTCGGATCAGAGGCAGACGAGTGGGACGAGTTCCGACTCAAGAAAGCCAGCGCTCTACTAGCCTCGCTCTCCTTGGTAACAAGACACCGCCAAGATAAGCTCGACGGCCTGTCGATGCATCCACTTGCACATGCATGGGCAAGAGACCGACTACAGCCGCAACAGCAAAAGCAGGCGTGGTTGTCGACTGGATGTGTGCTTGCACTGTCGCAATGGGTGTCAGACACATGGGAAATGTACGACAGGGAGTTGCGGCCACATCTGCAGTCCTTTCTCTCACCCAGTGTGGAGCAGGTGTTCTCATATTTCCCATACAATGCAGTTTTAGCCATCCTGCTGAGGTGTGGATGGGCGCTGAACAGAATGAGGGAGGACGATCGGCTTGAAGTGCTACTAGCTGGCATATATCGGGAGCTGCAGATCAGCCCATACAATCCCTCCGAGGCGCATGTAATGATATGGGATCTCGCCGCCCGAAACCTAAAATACATGGGCCATACAAAGGAGGCTGTGGTGCTTCTAGAACACGTGGTGAAAGTGCGCGAGACGCTGGCGGAGACCCACCTCGATCGACTGCGGTCGCAGCATGAGCTTGCTGATGCATACAATGCTGATGGACAGACGATGGAGGCAATTGCGCTGCTAGAGCACATAGTTAAGGTCCAAGAGACTACGCTGGCAGAGACTCACCCTGATCGACTAACATCGCAGCATGCACTTGCTAGAGCATACGAGGCTAATGGACAGACGAAGGAGGCAATTGCGCTGCTAGAGCACGTAGTTAAGGTTGAAGAGACTACGCTAGCAGAGACTCATCCCTCGCGGCTAGCGTCGCAGCATGTGCTTGCTGGAGCATACATGGCTAATAGACAGACAAAGGAGGCAGTTGCGCTGCTTGAGCACGTAGTTGAGGTTGAAGAGACTACGCTGGCAGAGAGTCATCCCTCGCGGCTAGAGTCGCAGCATGTGCTTGCTAGAGCATACATAGCTAATAGACAGACGAAGGAGGCAGTTGCGCTGCTTGAGCACGTAGTTGAGGTTGAAGAGACTACGCTAGCAGAGACTCATCCCTCGCGGCTAGAGTCGCAGCATACGCTTGCTATTGCATACGATGCTAATGGACAGACGAAGAAGGCGATAGATCTCCTTGAGTCTGTAGTTGCGGTAGAAAGCCGAGTTCTTAGCGACAACAACCCTTCGCGGCTCATATCGATAAAAGCACTGCAAAAGATGCGTGCAGATTTGGCAGCGGTAAAATTGTAGATAGATATCGTACTTGCTTTGCATTATCTCCAATTATCTGACTGAAAGAGATCTATTACGAGTGCTTGCTACATACGAAAGATGGACTGCTTCTTAACGCTTCGATGACTTGTATCTGCGCATCTAAATCACGATGTCCTTGATAGTACTTGAGAGCCGCTATAATGGACACAACAATTGACACGAGTTAGGTTACGTCGTAAGCCATGCATAAGTCCGCCATCCCACAAAACCTAGCAGCTGCTTCCGTTGAAAGTGCGGTTGCGAGCCGCCGCTTTGCATCAAGCCCCGCGATACGGCCGAAGTAGTGCTGAGATGTGCCTGCTAGTGAATAAGCGGAGGATGCAGCCTCAACAGTACTGTTATAGGTGTTTTACAACAATAATAAAATGCACTCAGGCGTAGAAAGCGTCAGCTGAGCATTCTTATCTGGCTGTGGACTAATTCAAACCATTAGAATCACTTAAAACGCATCAATGGTACTTGTGCATATCAATATCTGAAGTGTGCATGGTGTAGAAAGTGTTGGAAGTCGAAGTACCTATGAGGTGTTTCGTCACGGCGGTAAGACTCTTGCAATCTGTTATCGTCGGGTCTTTCTCCTGTCATGTTGGCTGTCTTAAAGCCTTCACCCTCCAGCAAACCCAATAACCGCGTCCTTCATTCTCAATTTGGAGTGCTGAGTCAACTTCACTCAACGTCTATTCTCGCCAAAGGTGCTTCTAAGAAGTGGCAAAGATTTTTTTAAAAGTCCCCAGTGCCCTCGGTGCTCCACCCTACCGACAATCTCGCTTCCACATAATTAATTCTTGGTCGACCAACGTCCCAGCCGCTCTTGATCAAATTCGGCCACGTCGACATGACACACCACCAGAGGTCGGAGTATGCCAAGTAACGGTTTGGCTGTATCTAATACCTCCTGGTTAGGCTCGATGACTTGAACAACGCGAAACTCGAGCTCCGGCCTCGCGACAGCAAGATCGTCGAACGAACTCAAGGTACGGCCGGTAACCAAATAGGCAGAGAAATAGAACATATCCTTCGTTGGCTGAGGCACAACAATCTTAACATACTTCAAGCGATGCGCAGTCGTTAACATCCAAGCCAGGGCGCACCACGACTCGACAAAATCCAGACGTTTGTAGAACCAGCGATTACGGGGCGTGTTGGATGGATATGGGAATGGTGCTCGATCGTAGACCTCGTTGATCCGCATCCATGTCCTGGGATTCCAATTCTCGCCGTACATGCCTCGATCATTTGAATCGAGCGGAGCAGCAATCGTGATGCTCTGTAGAAAATTTATGTTTCGAGGACCAATCTTCTTCAAGTAGGCATATGCGATCATATGTCCATTAGTGCCAGAAAAGCGGAACTCATTCTCGCCGTAGAATGTCTCGGCTGCCTCGATATTGATCTGCTTGCATGTTCGCAACAGGCTAATATTGACGGTACGCTTGTGCCAGAACTTGCGCTTGATTGCGCCTTTAGCTTGACGACGGACCTTCTGGTCGGCGTAGACGTCGCCGGTCTCTGCCCACATCTCGAGCGGCTCGTCGGATACGAAGTGGTATTTGAAGATCATTAGGCGGATTTCAGTCGGTATTTCCATGAATGAAATGGTCTGCGACTTTTTCTACTAGCTGTTAGCACATGATTGGTAATATTTTAGTGATGAGCTTGCCACTGGTTTCTGGTATTTCAGCTTGCCGTATATCGTCTTGTACTTGCGATAAGGCTGAAGAGCGACCTTGTCGTACTCGATACGCGCCTTTGTCCCGTGACTCGACGGGCTGCGAGGGCTTGACCGTATCTAAGTCGGTCTCCAGAGAAGACTTCTCATTAGAATCGTGAGCCTTCTTGGCTTTGCGAGACTTGCGTGATTTTCGCTTTTGGTTCTTCGGGGTTTCGAGATTGCCATCATGTAGGCTTCGCACGTTGATACCCGTGCCAACTGTCGAGTCATTCTGGACGGTCTGAGTTGAACAAATTTCCCTAATAGCATCGTCAGTGACGCCAGAAGTACTTTTGATTGCGCAAGGACCTACTGGCTAAGTGCCATGATGAGACTGGAAGCTGTTTCCTGTTGTGCTGTAGAGTAGTTGAAGAGGTTGAGTTCGCAATGCTAGTTGAGCTCTAAGTTGATCGAATCTGTTGCAGAGTGTACACAAAACCATTTACATTTGGTGGAATGTTTATATATTCTTAGAAAAGATCGATTCTCTCAGGGCGCGTTAGCGTTCACTCTGACCAAAGTACTTGACTTGGCGCACTAAAGTCAGAAGGATTGGACCGCACGGACTGTACCAACGGGCAAAAGGGCTGGAAGGGGCGGAAAGAAGATCAGATTATAAGTGATTTCCTGATTGCTGCCTAGTGAGTTATCGGAGGAAACCATCAATCGTGTGTGCGGATTAGATGTTGTTAAATATGGACTATTGGCCAATGTTTGTTGGTATGCATCCAAAATACTAAGCGCAGAAGATGCGGAGTGAGGCTCATCTTGATTTAGAGATAGGCTACATGCACGTACTGACTCTTCAGGGCCGCCTCTTATTGAGAAGTCGTACTTGTTCTACAAATAAAAAGTTCAGCCCTATCACTCCTTAAAAATACCTCGAAAAGCTTGTCTCGGGCCATTATTCGGGTTCAAGGAAGTGATGCACAAAATTCCTCGGGATGTCAATTCAAGCTTCAGTCATGGCGGAGAGTTTCGAGGTCGCGCAACTGTGCTGGTCGAGATAGATTTGGTGCTCAATCAAGAGCAAATTGCCATCAGTGGCACATTTCGCGAATCAGGGTGCAGCAACTGTCTTACGGTGACCATGTTTATGTCCGCTGGCTCCAGCACGCTCAAGATGTGTCTGCTCTCTTGGCACTGCGCCTTTCGAAGGCAGGGCAGTGTCAGACAAAATTTCTCTGGCTTCGTGGGTCTCAGTCCGATCAAAAGACAAGGTATCGGTTGAATCTTTGGTTGGAGATTTTCTCTTCGTGAACACGGCTCGACATTGGAGAAGATTGCAACGATCGCCCATTTGCAGAATCAGTTGGTAGTTCGTGGCTAAAAGCTTCCTGTGATGTCGAGGGAGGTGACGCCATTCCATATCGCACTAGGTCTAAGACAGCATGTCAACTTTCTCTGACTGCGCACGCTACAAGCGCACTCAAATGTTCTAGCGTCTCCACTTAGCCAACGAGCTTAATTGCAAAATGACCTAAGTTACTCATGACAATGGGTTCAACAACCTTTCTCGCCTTCCTTGTGCAACAGCAAGTCGTATTGTCGATAGCATCAAGACCAAGGCGGACTTCAGAGCCTCGATTCTGGCAAACAGCTCATTGAACTTGTGAAGATCGACGAAAGCCCAATGCATCCGCGCACGAACACCGACATGCTCTTTCATAAGCTTAAGCACTTCTTTCTGGACTTGTCTGATACGCTTCAATATTTTCTTCGCGTTCTGCAGAAGCTGAGTCTTATAAAGTCCTTAACCTTATTCAAGAACGTCCGCCAAAAGGTTCAGAATACTAGATAGCAAAGCCATACTTGTTTCTACATCACGAATCCTTCGGAGCGTGCCGTTACCTGTCACAGCTTGTGTAGTTTGTGTTCGCGAGTTGCGCGCACGTGACTGATAGGCCGGCAACGCCAGCGACCAGCAACAAAGGACCGGCCGTTTTCTGTAGGATGAAGTTGCTATAAGGTGACAAAGGATACAAAGATTAACGGAGAGGCTATGGACCTGTCGGGAGCAGGAAGGCTGGCAGTTATTGCATTGTGACAAGGCTGATCGCGAGGGTGCGCGGGGTGGTGAGGCTGACCAGGCTGGATGGAGGAAGCAGTTGTCGTATTGCAGCAATCGCAAGGCGAGCGATTTTGCTTTGTTGTGAAGTAATTGGCCATACAACGGGTCCAATGCTTCTTACCTAATAGGGCCAGCTATTTGATTGAATTCAATTCCAAAGTGGCTTTTTGCCATTTGGTATGCGCGCCAGGAGAGCTGGGTTGGGTAGCGTCCACAAGGCTGCCATCTATGGAGATGTCGGCGATCACTGCAGCTATAGGCTGCTTCGGAGAACGCAAGTCATTCATCACAATCACAAGTATCATGAGATCGTGTGAACGCGATTTCCATTCGAAACTTTAGACAGTAAATCTCCTCGGAACGTGACGTCTGCCATGTTAGATTTTCGCGACGGTGAGTCTTGTTCGTACTCGGCTCGGCAGGCGAAGACCCGAGTTACTCAGGGGCTGCGCACAAACATCGTTTTGTGGTCACGAACGTCATCGTAACAGCAACCTCGCCATGTCGCTGGAATGCAAGATCGTTGTCGACGTCGCGCAATCCCAAGCGTTTATTTTCGGTGGTTCCACGGTGAACATTCCCCGGACGTACTGGGGAACAGAGCACGTGGAGCTGGGCATGGTGGAGCAGCGGTACTTGGTCCCTGCAGTGAGTCCAATAATAAATTTAGCGCATATCGATCGCAGGACGGCGCCCACGCTAGACCTAGTGTGAGGTTTCGAACAGACGCAGTGGCGACGCAGGGCAAACGATCGTGAAAATGTGCGTCGCAAGAGGACTGAAAGGAAAGGGAAATTGATAATGATGGGTATGATCTACTGTGGTTGGTCGTGCGGCTCACATGTCTCGTAATCGCAGACAACGACGCATCTCGATGTGGGTGGTGCTGGCATGGTTCGCTGACACGGGCGGTTCATGCCGACCGCACACGGCATAGCGCACATGACATCTCGTGTTGGGCCCCTTCTTTGCAGCCGTCGCTGTCAACCTTCACTCCTACTTGTATCGCGCCGTCTTCTTTCCCTCGGGCCCTTTCTTTCGCTACTAACCCGCAGCCTGTTTAATTCGCCCCTACGCTCGCTACTCGCCTTGCATACAGTCAGGAGAACCTCGTCGCATAATAATTGCCCCACGCCCAGTCGCTCAGCCGTCAATCCCGGATCCCGACCAGATTGTGCCTACCGTTTCATCGAGAACCTTGGAAGCTGCAAGTCACGTTGCGCGACTGCGATAATTGAAGGTCGCTCCAACGGTCGCTGCACTCCGCACTTCGCAACCTTACACGACAGCCGTCTGCGAAAACCGCACCCGACATGGTTCGAAACGCCCTTTCTGCTGCTTTTGCAGCCGCAGCCTTTGCTGGCACTGCATTCGCCGGCGCAAAGTGCACCAAGGACAGCCACTGCCCATCAGCCACACCCTGCTGCTCTCGTGCGTACCATTGCGCCCAGCCTCGTTGAGCGCGTTACTAATAGCTGCATAGTATATGGCGACTGCGGTGTCGGCGCCTTCTGCCTCGGCGGTTGCGACCCCCTCATGTCCAACACCTTCGATTCCTGCGTTCCTGGCCCCGTGTGCAAGTCTGGCACCTACACCCTCGATTCACTCGACGACGTCCAGACGATTGACAAATACCTCGGAGATGCCTCCAAGATCAACTGGCAGTCTCAGGGCATGCCCGCCATCTACACAGACCCAAGCAGCGGAAAGAAGTCGACTTTGTTGACCATGGCGCAAGGCACAGTTGGAACACTCCTCGCATCGACGCACTACGTCTGGTACGGCAAGATTTGCTCCAAGCTGTCCACCGCGCAAGGCAAGGGTGTCGTCACTGCTTTTATCCTCATGTCGGACGTCAAGGACGAAATCGATTTCGAGTGGGTCGGTGTCGATACCAGCCACGTGCAGTCCAACTTCTACTCCCAGGGTGTTACCAACTGTATGTATCACGGTAATCATCTCAACATCCTCGCTGACATGATTAGATAACAACGGCAAGAACTTGACTGTTCCTGGCGGCAACACCGTGGAGAACATGCACGAATACTGCATCGACTGGAAGCAGGATTCCCTCACCTGGTCCATCGACGGCAAGGATCAGCGCACCCTGAACCGCAAGGACACCTGGAACTCGACTTCTGGCCGATTCGACTACCCGCAAACACCCTCCCGTATCATGCTTTCGCTCTGGCCCGCTGGCCTTGCCTCGAACGAGAAGGGTACCATCGAATGGGCTGGTGGTGAGATCGACTGGAACTCTCCTTACATGCAGAACGGCTACTACTTTGCGCGTTTCTCAGAAGTCACTGTCGAATGCTACGATGCGCCATCTGGTGCGCAGAAGAAGGGCTCCAAGTCTTACCAGTACACCGATGCGCGCGGCACCAACGACACTGTTGCGATTACGGACAAGCAGGTCATTCTAGGCTCGCTGATGGGTACTGGAGAAAAGCCAGGCGAGGCACCCAAGTCTGGAGATGCTAAACCCACTCAGTCCGTGGCTATGGTTCCTGGTGGTAACCCCGGTGGCGGCAACCGCGCTGAGGAGACCACCGTGGCTCAAGCCCAGGCATCGAACACTGCTGGAGGATCCGCGCCTGGATCTACAGACACTGTTGGCGGTGATACTCAGACCAATTTCAACCAGGGCGGAAACAGCGGCGGCAGCAGCACCGGTGCGGGCTCGACCATCGAGCCCGGCTTCGGTCGCGTCGGTGGCTCACTCGTGGCCATCGTCGTCGCCATCTTCGGTCTGTGCTTCCTATGAGCGAGGCCCGAGATCAATGTTTCCTTCTGCGTTACGGTTCATGTCAATCCTTGGATATCCACGGTGTTCTTTGCTTGGTCGCGTTGTAAAAAGCGGGGGACTAAGCATGGTTGTGCATACTCTCTTTTCGCCGCGCTGTGTATAGCCGGGGCAGTTTCATTTCTTGCATATTGTTGAGTCACATATTTCCTTGTACCAAGTCTGAGCTGAGAAGTATGTACGACGGGGGGTAATTTATGACGGCTCGTTCTACGGAACGAGCTCGTTGTCGCTCCTTTTTGCATGGTCTGGATGGGGTTGTGGACGTGAGCTAGAATGTGAATATTTATTGATAATCTATCAATTGTTCGAAATTTTGACGTCCTTTCGCGGGTCCACGCCATAAAAAGAGCGCCGTGTAGTGCTGCAGTCTCAAGCGGAAGCGGCTCGACCGTCGCTACACAAAGATCTCATTCGTGCTTAGTCAAAGATGCAGGCCAATGGCAAACGTATTGCAAGCAATAGATATGCTGCTGTCTCTTCTTTCAAGTTTCTGTCAAATGCACTTCAAGAGAAGTCGGCACGCGTATTTTGCTTTCTTCATGTAACACTGCACTGGCAACCCACAACCAATGATGCAAATCCTCTGACAAGTCTCCTGCTGCGAGTCAAAAGTCTCAATCTGTAAAGACTGGGGCAAATGTGGGGGCCTGACTCAAATCCGCATGGTCGAGCCTGACCTGAACGTTTTGCGCAAGGGTGGTGCGGCTGCATCCGTGGGCGCAGGTAGGGCTACTTCAACGTCAACGAGCCGAGAACTAGAATGGCAATGGGATTTTGCGGACCATGTGACAGCATTAGAGCTACAGCTGTGAAAAGTGATACGTAGCAATGGCTGAGTACATCCTGTGACGTTACACTGTTGGGTAGTCCTTCAAACGTTATTCTGGCAGCTGGCTGCTCATTGGGCGAGCAGACGCTTTTCCCCCGCATGGTAGGGCTCAGCCTTATCTTGATCTGTGATCCGATGTCTTGTCGAATCTACCTCAGGCTCAGGGTCGCCTCGACACAAGGCGGTAAGCGAACGCCACATCCCGTGCAGATGTCAGTGGCTCGCCCGCAAGCTCGCTGTGGGCATCGACTCGCGTTCCTAAGCGATGAAGTTCTTTGGTTCTAATCAATTCAAGTACTTCGCTTTTGAACCAGGTTATTCATTTGTACTAAATGTACTCTACATTTCGGTCTCGCTGGGTCGCCTCCCCACGCTTTCTGGCCAAGATTTTTTGTGATACCTTTGACGCACGTGTTACACAGGTAAAGCGCCACGACGGTTCCCGCTCCCGCGGATCTCCCTGAGCCACTCAAATGTAAACTAATTTGGAAGACGTCCGAAGATGCGCACAAAATTCGTTCAAAATGTGCTCAACAAGTGAAGATCAAGGAGCGGTGGTTCTACACCTAATCTGCGACTATTTAACTCGCCGATTCCTACTCGATCGGCTCGTCTTTTTTGCTCTTCATCCAAGGTTCAACGATCTCAGCTATCATTCTAAACTACCACTTGCTGTATCCTCCCGTAAGCTAGGTGTGGATAATCTCTTCTTCATACTAGCACCCTCATGTCGACGTCCATACTTGATGATGAGCCCGCGAGCACTCGCGAAACAAATGGACACCACATGATTACTGTGTCTCCTCTGGACGACAGACTTGTCCGCTCCTTGGACACCATAAGCTCGGCTCTCGCATCGCTGGAGGACAAGATTGCACGGTCGTTGGAAAGCTTTGAAGCAAAGTTGGAGATGTTGATTTATTCTATGCACACTCGTGGTGGGTACTTAGGCAAGATACTCATGATCAACACTGACATGTTGTGAGCTACCAGCAAGCTGGAAACTGCTATGACTTTCCCAGATACCTTAGAATCTCCCGGCACTTCCAACTCGACGATTTCTCAAACGTCAGTTGCGTCCAGTGCGACACGACAACCTCGTACGTTCCCGATTCGCCGCTGCCACGGGTGCCCAGAGGAGAAGAGAGCAAATGAGGGTTACAAATACGGGTCTAGGTGGAGAGAACATTTTCAAAGGGAGCATAATCTCATGTACTGGAATGTTGGTCTTCATGGATATCTTTGCTGCGATACATGGTTTGGGACAGATCCTAAGGCGTTCATGGCGCTGATGGATCATGTATGGAGTGTACACATGGTGGAAACTGCACAATAGGCTCGTGAGTGGGATTTGGGAGTGTATAAATTTCAGGGAAAAAGCTTTGAAGGATAGTTGATGGTCGTTCGTTGAGTTATTGATCATTTAGATCCTATGAGCCATGGTGACCGGAAATCCCTCAACTCGGCTATGCTAGTAGCCAAGTCCATCCTATGTCAGAGATACTCTCATCAAGTCCGAGTATCACAATGCGTTTTTTTCAGTCGTGTTCTTCAAAAACCCTCTCCATCATCCTCTTTCGCCTCCTCTTTTCCAACAGGGAGAAGAATCTCCTCTGGAAGGCCTTCGATGGTCACCCACTTGCCCCGCCGCTCAATGTACGCCGCTTTGATGGTGCACTTCTTGGCCAGGTTCTTGAGCTTGCGAATCTCAGAAGCCTTGTTGGTATCGAGTCCAACAGCCTTCCACCAACCCTCATCAACGAGTCCATTCCGCTCGTACTCTTCATACTGCTCCTGGGTCATACCTGCTGGAGTATCATACGGGTCTGCCAGACGAACGAATTGCAATTCCAACTCAGGTTTATCAATCAGTAGTTCCTTCATCGTCTCCCAGAACATCTTGCTGATGTTGCCGATGTTGATGTGCCCAGAGCAGATCTCCATGTGGTTATGAATCACAAACGTGAGTCTGCTCAGTCGCTCCATACGGTGTAGATTCCAGATCAAGTGGTGCCAAGCCTCTTCGTATTCAAACTTCTTATCGATCCAGGAGTCTGAGGGAATCTGTTCTCTAAACTTCTCTCGCTTACGCATGGAAGTAGGATCCAAGTCATGGTCGTAGTTCGACGGTATGCTCATTGTAAGGTGCTTGATGAACTGAAAGTGTTGCTTGTAGATCTTCCGCACGAACAAATTAGCAACCATGTGTCCGGTCGGAGCTGAGAAGCGGAACTCGTTCTCGCCGTAAAAAACCTCAGCAGCCTCAGTTTGAACCTTGCGACAGGTGCGGAGTAGAGACAAATTGAGCTCGCGCCTCCTGATCAGGTATAAGAGGTGAGCCTTGTCATCTGCTCGTACCCAGAACGTGTGATTATGGGTATCGGATTGGGCCCAAAATTCGAGAGGCGAGTCAAGCTTGAGAGCGAAACGGTATATTTGGATACGGATTTCGGTGGGGATCTCAAGGAAAGGGAGGGTTTGTTTGGGCTGCGTGATAATTAGTATCCGTGCATCCCAAGAAACCAATTCGGAGCACTTACGAAGCTTCGCGCATATTTCATCTCGTAGTAAATCTTCTTGAAAGGAAGATACATCTTGATCGCTTCCTTGGTGTGTACAGTGAAGGGCTCCGTCTTCTCCATTTGACGCGTGGACTTATTTAGTTGTGGTTTTGTCATACCCGTGGACGTACGAGAGATATCGACAGATTCTCGAGTAGTATCCGAGGACATGCCGGAATCGGCAGTGTTTCTAAATATGTTAGTACAATCCAATCTGATCTGAACAATCAGTCAATGTGCTAGTGCTTGCTTACAGATCGGTCGCAATAGCAATAAGCCGAGAATTTGACACGGACTGATCAGGAGCTATGAGTCGAGAAAGGCAAAGGAGTTGAGGGTGGAGTAGTCAAAGGCGAACAATATTGAGCTTGGCGGTAGGAGCATATATACTGGGAGGACCGTCGCTGCTCTCAGTATGCACGGTCCATATGGGAGTCTCCAGAGTGTCACGCGGTTGCCTCAAAATTGGGTCTGTTTGCAAAGTACGTTGTGGTCCGTGAATTTTCTTCCAGAACCAGACAGACTCCTCCACGACACTGAAACGGCATGAATGCTCGAACTCACTATGTTGAAGCATTGTTACTCACACAGTGGTTCCTGAGATGACATAAAAAGACTGTCTGGCCCTCTCTAACAGCTCATATTCCAGAGTAACAAGCATGTCTAAGGATTCCAAATGTCGCTCAACATCGAAAGTGGGTGCTGGCCAACTTCCTTTAAACAACATCTCCACCCTTGAAGTCTCCATGTCGTCATGTAATCTGAAATACGGACTTGATCATGTGTCTTGTGCCGCTTATAGATACTAAGGGGTTCCAGGGAAGCATTTGGATACTAAGTAACCAACAGCTCTCGCATCATGCTCAGGTACATAGCTTCCAAAAGAAGGTACTGTCAGCCTCTGTTTGATAACTTAAGCGCCTGATCTGATAGTATAAGAGACATGTTCTACAGCGCGCATGCCTCCATCGAGCGCCATGTGATAACATTATACACTCCCTGCAACGGCCCAACACCAGGTGACATGACCTTGTATCCCGCACCATGGTGCTCATAAGCTTCTATCAGCAAACGCTCGAGATGGCGTGCTTCGGGTAGATAAGGGTCCTTGATACCAGATGGTTATTCGCTTCCTCACTCTACTCGCAGTTTCTGTACTTATATAGCGGTAACTTTTTATTTACCTTTCCTTACATATGCCAACAATTTCTTAGACTCGCTAGAAGCTCGAGCCCTCGAGTTCTCATCAATGATTCGAGAGGAGTGACGATTTCACGGACCTCTCCTTCACCTCACCCACAAAAGCTTGGCGAAATTTTGCAATATTTAAGCCGACCCCACCCATGCCAACTGCGCCAGCTTAACCACTTAGTATATCAATCGTCAACTCACGCGGATCAAGAAATCAACCATGGACAATGCCAAGAACAGCCACAATCGCCAGCAGAACGTGAGTCGCATCCCACCTGACACGGCAATCAGTCGTTCTCATGGCCGACAGCAAACGCAGCAGTTACCGTTGGCACGGACAAGTACTACGAATACGGATGCCGAAAGAAGTAGTCAAAACGAGATAGAACATGGGCAATGGATGGAGCAAATGGTGCCGGGTGGCGGGCATGAACGTGGTCATTCCGCGACAACATCAAGAGCTGTTAGTAACCTTTCCAATTTCAATTGATGGTAGCATACTGATCAGCTCCAGGGCGCCTCTTCACATGAACAAGCACTAGCAACCGGACCCGCGCCTTCTCCTAGCATGCGCATGCCGCCTCGTGAGCTGCCTTCCGGCTCTGTCATGGCTACCCAGGATTCACCACAGCGCCTCAATCTACGAACTGTGAGTGTATTGTCGTTTGTCTTGAGGTCGCATGATGTCTAACAATTGTGTAGGCCGGGTCACCAGCACCACACGGACCAAACTTGATGAATCCTCGGATGCTACCGCCTAAAAGCCTTCGCATACCCTCCAACGAGGAGCAATATACCTCGTCATCTGTTCCAGGGTCTTTACAAGCGCCCTTTTCAAGAACGGGGTTTACTATGGGACGTCTAGACGATCCGTTCTCAACGACACCAATACCTCGACCCCAGCCCTCCAGAGGAACCGGCATACCAGGTGGTGACGGTGAATTTCTACCAACAATGACATCACCATCCTTGGAGCAGTCGAACTTACACCGTAGACCTTTAGAGCAGCAACGTCAGAGTCTGACAATTAGTCAGTCGGGTGGTGGTGGAAGGCACCCACCCTTTCACGGACCTTCGAGTTCTCCACACCAGCCTCGAAACCAAGGCACTCCGCTGGTCGCTACCCACCCCCGTCCAATGATGTCACAGCAGACTGTGGGAGCACTCGATGCGCTTGGATATCATCTCAACCAAGGCACTTCGCGCCCGGCTCGAGGGTTTCCTCCAGCATTGCAAGTCCCTCCCCTCGATCTGGCAAGACGACACTTCGCAACGCACAACAATGCTTTGACTTATATAATGACGCCTTTATGGCGCCCGACCTCCAAGTCTCACTGTGTTCCTGTTGCCGACCACGACCGCCTTCCCTACGTCAAGAAGCTCTACGACGCCATGGTCGACATCACAGAAATCTGGGACGCCAATTTCTTCAGGGAAGATGCGCTGCGCTTCCGCCGGGACGGATGGTGGGGCTTGCACCCAGAAGCGATCGAGGCTGTCTGCCACAAGATCGTGCAATTATGCTTGAACATCCATAACCATGGTGTGACCGGGCAAGCGCTGCGTTGCATGCCGCATCTGCAAACAGTCGCTTGGAAACATGACCGTGAGTTCACCTTCGCGGAGCGCATCCACTGGATGGCGTTCCTTATGCGACACTTCAAGTTCAATGCGAACATGGTCATGCGAGAAGACTGTATCTTGCTGTACCTGGCGAGGGTGTGGTCGACGCTTATGGAGAAGGAGGAGTTCATTGCGTGGTGGAACACGTTGAGCAAGGAGCACATCGATCGCAACTACGACGAGGCGTACGAGGGAGTACCGGCGAGACCGATGACACCGCAGGAAAAGAAGCAGTATGAAGAGATGGCTACCAGGGAGGCCTTGCAGGCGACAGCAGCGCAACAACAGCAGGCGAGCCAGGCTGCGCAAAGCCAGCAAGCTCAGATACAGACTCGGGACGCGACAAAGCGCCCTGTAGACGCCGTTGAGACGCCCGAGGCTGGGCCATTGACCAAGCGCCCGAGTTTGGGTACACCATCTGCCGGTCCTGATGCACCGCAGGAATCAGCTCAAGAACAAGGCGTGGAGGGACCCTCTGCCGAAAGCGCACAGCATGAACAGATTCGAGATCAAGACTCCGACGATGAAATGGCCGAATTACAGGCCTTTGCAGACGAAATTTCCGCAATGGAAGGAGAATCGTTCGCTGATCGTCGTCCTTCTTCACCAGCGGATGAAGACCACGATGATGACTCGGAGGCCGAGCAGTTCAGTGGAGCTTCTTCAGCGCCGTCAGATCAAGGTTCAGAAGGATCTGAAGAGGATCACCCGTCCATGAGAAATTCTGACGACGAAGATGAGATTGTCGAGGGTTATTCTGAGGATGAAGATGCAGATGGGAGTACGGACGATGATGTCGAGAGTGAACTTGAGCAGGAATAGTCTAAAGTACTGGGATGCTGTTCGTCTCGAGTTACATCAAGAGTTACGAGCTCAGACACACTTTAGATATACATCTAGAAAAGTAAAACGGAAAAGTGGGTTACCATAGACAGCTCAACATTGCCTCACCCAGTTTTTGATTGCCTACCGTGATTAGCATAGATCATCGTGAAGCTTACAATAAGTCAAACTCGAGTAAGGATTCGTGACTTTGCTGATGTCTTCAGATAGCTTGCTTGTACGTCCCAGGTTGCTGGCGCGATATCGAGATGACGTGGAGCAAATGCTTGTTGGCAAGTTCGTGCTGGCGATAGCAAGCATTGATCCCGAGAATAGACCTTGAAGAATGTTTGGCTTGATTTATAATTGCCTTCCCATGCAAAACGCAAGCTTTTGCTTCTCCATGCCTTCCGGAGCCATGGCTGCGTCGTGTTTGTGTTGCTGGTCTTTGCATCATATGTCTGCTGTCAAAACAGTTGATCAAGGTATGTACGTATTCAGACATCTGGACGGTGGTGACAAGGGATTATTTTTTCCAGGATTGGTGGAAGATGCTTATAGATGGTGAGAAGGCTATATGTTTTCTTCAACTACCATATGCTGACGCAAAGTCTAACGTACAGACCATGACCCATACATCGACGGACTTTGCGCTCATGATCGTGGCGTGATATGAGTCTTCGCGATTCAGGTGTAGAAACAAAACCAATCAGTCAACGCAAAGTAGGATTCGACGGTAACCATATGATCTGTTACGGAGTTGGCGGATCAAAAAGAGCATCGTAGTGTCTTTGAGGAAGTCTATCGTGGACTACCTGCGGCCGTCAGACTTATGTTAGCATCAGCATTATTCATGTCTCGGTAGAAATGAACAGCCATGATAAGCATGTGTAGTACTATATTTGCTTAGTTGAATGATACGGTGATCAGCGTCCATATTCATCTAATGGAAGCTTGGTTGATAGACACTCACGTGACGAGAGCCGCATCTTTGAGTGTCTCATCACACAACAGGGATTTCTGGAGACGAGAAGCGAATGCTACATGCTCTATGGAATGTGAGGGGAAATCAAACAATCGCCTCGAACGAGAAGTTCTCGGATCTGTAGGGTGTAATGTACATCACATGACGCAATTTGAAGGTGAGTGAGAAAGAAGGAAGGCGCGCTACACTGGCCGCTCGCATCACCCAACCTCTTGCTCTTGATAACACCTGCCCTTATCGTTGCTTCTTCTTCTTCCTTCTACACAGGCTGCTGCCATGTCGCAAGAACAGTGCGCTGATGCCGACCAGCGACGCCCTGAGAACGCAGCGACGCCCCAGCCGCACGACAGTACTCGCGACCAGCGCCCTCTGGATGCGTCCAATATTGCGAGTCACTCTCCCAGGCCTATGCTAGATCAATTTCCAGCAGTTCCTCCATTGCAGTCCCAACTCTTGTCAGGCGCGTACCCAACGTCCAGCTTTGCGACGTTCCCCAATATTGGGCAATCATTTCTACAACCGCACTGGAATATGTCGACACTACCGCTAGCCAGTCCGATTCATAAAGGCTTCGAAATCGGAAAGGTAACGTCTGGGATGCAGTCCAAGTCACCGAAAGAGAGCATCCAACGTCCTGGTCAAGGCTTGCCTCCTGGCTCCGTTCCCGCGTATCCATTGTGGCCGAACTATAATTACAAGCGGAGTCGTCTGCCATCCAACGACGTTGCGCGCAAAGTTCCCCGCAAGGCCGTCGCCAGTAGTCCGCCGACAGAGAGGACGCCTCACTTATCACGACCCAAGCCTGCACCGGCACGGCGTAGAGCTCCCAAGCAAAGAGCTCAGAACAGACACGATTCTCCTACTACAGCGCGAGCCACACCGGATGTGAAGCCCGGAGCGCAGCGACGTGGAACCCCGAGACGGACTACAGTCGGAACATCGCCGTTTGTTGACCACGAGCAGAAACCTTCCAGAGTGCGCAGCAGACCTGTCGTGAGGGACGAGGATCTCGAAGACGACGAAGACTATGAGAGAGATTCTCCAAGGGCCAGCATTGAATCGAGCGAGAACACATCGCTGCACTCACCTCCATCCGCATCGACCTCTCGTATGCATGTACATGCTAACCGTCCACGCCCTCAGTACGACTACCCGATCCCAGAAGAGCTGGAAGGCGTGCACCGAGCGCTCGGCGAAGACAACTGGAACGACTATTTGATCTTGCAGGAAGCAAAGTGGATCGGCGATATTACGGAACAGCAATATGTCGCGAGGACTGGGGCCATATTTGCAGTGTTCGACCAGACAACTAGGCGGAACATGGAGAAGAGAATGGCCAACCAAGTCGTTAAGCCGGTGATGGAAAGGCATGCAAGGGAGCAAGATGGAGGTCTTAGACATCAGTTGCGTTGACTCAACCTGCCAGACAAACGTAGAAAGAGCAAGGAAATGACTCAGCGTGGAAACATACTTTCGGCGTCGAAACCCTGCAAGGATGAGGTGCATGACCGCCAAGCTGGCTTACACAGATACGAACATCAGTCTTGATATGCTCTACGTCGGAACCTAAGACGGCCAATAAAGGATAGGACAAGGCCTTCAATGATAATGAAATATCAGCTGACGCCCCGCGCATTCTTAAGATTCGTTCGCTAATCTACGGTGATGCACGTCTCCACATTGAGCCAGCGGCGTTACTCACGGTGAACGGATACCGGAGCAATCATGGACAGGACGCGGAGACGGACCCACCACATACGTATCGTAAGCACGCAGCATGATGAATGATCGGCCCGATGGGAAGGAGGAAGCGAGGCCGAGGAGCGCACACAAGACGGAGACGGAGCATAAAAAATACGCACGCCGAGACTGTAGTCTGTCTCGTGGCTTTATGGGATGATGCGCGCATGGATATGTGTGGATAGAGGTGGCTGCTGCAAACGTCAATATATGTTTCATGTTGTGGGCGTGTCGGGCAAGGATTTGCAGCGATCCCCACTGGTGGGTGACGTAACGAAATACGCTAAAATCAGGGTCCATAAGACCGTTGAAAGCGAGCCGCCAGAAAGGATGCGGCCGCTGGGAAGCAGCTGGGAGGGGGAAATTGCTATCATGGCCATGGCGGCGCAAGATCAGGGTTGCTGCCCTGTTGTTAGGTGCATCCATTGGGCCTTGTTGAGCGTCTTGGGCACGCTTCCAGGCCGAAAGAGGGCGCAATGCAGGGTGGCGCCCCTAGTAAGCTCTCGCGAGAAGCTATCAACTTCTGCAGACAGCCCGTTGTGCTTGGAATGGAGAGTGCCGGCAGGCCCGCGGCGTGCGTAGACGACCAGAGCTGGATGGTGTTTGCGCGGAGCACCAGCTAGTGCATGTGTGGGCGCCGCCGCGCGACGAAGAGTATTCTTGCATAAGACCTTTTGCTGTGAAGCCTGCTGCTCGTCGCTCATCGTCCCTCCATCACTCAGCGTCCGACGACATCGAGATTGACATCCCGCGGCGACGTCGCAGATACCCGAAACAGATACAGATCAGAGACAAATCTCTGGACACGAGTTCCTGCAGGAGCAAGGCCGGTCTTCACATTGACTGCACGACTGCGGTAACTGAGCACCCTTGCACCGGGCTAGGGGCTGCTGCGAGAGGTTTCCACAGACAGCGCGCGACATCACGACTGCGGCGTCATACATCGACTAGAGCAGATTACGGGACGCCCCGACGTACCACGGCAGGCGCGCCTGCTCGACTGAATACGGCGGGCTCTCATCGAGATCCGAGTGCAACATGCAATTCTCCAACTCCGGGAGCCGCAGCGACGGACGGGGCAGGAAGCGGACGCCCGTGATTGAGGTAAGACGGCTTTTCCTCGATTCTGTGCGTGCACGAAGGTTCGACGCGGCGAGCAGGCTCCCTATGCGGCGTGACTTCGCAAGCAGAGCCCATGTGGTTCCAGCTTGCTGCGATGATGTAGGGCAATCGTGTGCTGCAGCGTCATTTGGGAGGCCCGAGCGCCCAACGTCATCGCGGATGTGCAGGCGCAGGTGCTTGTTCGTTCCTTCCTCCAAGCACGACGTTTCTTTTCAACCAGTCGCCTGCCCACATACGTCCACCCCTCTCACACGAGCGCTTCCGCCGCACTACTGTCTCTGTTCCGTAGACTCCTGGTCGCACGCCGTCTTTTTCTTCACGAGTTTCCTCTTTTTGAGCCTCGCGATACCCCGCTATCACTCAGCAACGGCTTTCTAAGCCGATCACTTACACACCCGCTAAACATGGCTGCGATACAGAACTTCAAGAACTTCCTGCGCCATGGCAAGCAGGCCCGCCAGAATGCTGAGCCCACGACCAACGTCTCCAATGTCCACGCACAGTCCGACCAACGGCGGCACCACGCGCCAGATCCCCATCACCATGGCATCTCGGAGCCCATTATGGACCAGAAGCTGCCGCAGCACGGTAATGTCCCCCACGGCGACTTCTCCGTGGGCGCCGGCGCTGGCGACAACCGCAATGTCGCTGCCCAGGCTGGTGCTGCCGCGGAGCGCGCGGCTGCCGACAAGCAGAAGATGAACGCCGCGGCGGCCGGTAAAGGTGTCGACCCGTCAGTGCTCGAGCGCATCGTAGCTGAAGAGCGCGAGGCCAAGGGCAAGATGCCCCGGTATCCGGGGCTCGAGCGCTGGAATTTGGTCGAGAAGATGGGTGACGGCGCCTTCAGCAACGTCTACCGCGCCCGAGACTCGACTGGGCAGTGGGGAGAGGTCGCCATCAAGGTTGTCCGCAAATTCGAGATGAACTCGCAGCAGGTCAGTACTACCCATCGGTCTTGCCCTCATCAGCCCATCTCCTACTGTCGCCTTCCCTTCCCGACCACATCACGTTTACAGTTCGGTGTTTTTGAGCGTTACCAACAAGAGGTTTGGTGTAGGACAAGCATGTGCATCCGGACTTCAAAACGCCAAAAGCAGCCGAGGTGCGAACTTTCCAACGTCGATGCTCAACCCCAGCTGCATCTGCCGTCCCCCCATTCTACTACGTAGGGCAACCGCTGACGTAATGCCCTGCAGAGAGCGAACATTCTCAAGGAAGTACAGATCATGCGCCAGCTGGACCATCCCAATATCGTCAAGCTCATCGACTTCTCCGAGTCGAAGCAGTACTACTACATCATCCTTGAGTTGTGCCCAGGTGGCGAGTTGTTCCACCAAATCGTACGTCTGACGTACTTCTCCGAGGACCTGTCAAGACACACCATCATCCAAGTCGCAAAGGCACTACAATATCTGCACGAGGAGGCTGGTGTCGTGCACCGGTTTGTGCCCCCTTCATTACGATGCCGAGACCATTTCCACTGACGTCATATGACAGAGACATCAAGCCCGAGAACCTCTTGTTCTACCCCATTCCCTTCGTACCAACAAGAAACCCCAAGCCCAGGGGCCCTGATGATGAAGACAAGGCCGACGAAGGCGAGTTTGTCAAGGGCCAAGGTGCTGGCGGAATCGGCGTCATCAAGATTGCCGATTTCGGTCTTAGTAAGGTCATTTGGGACAGCCAGACCATGACACCTTGTGGAACCGTCGGCTACACCGCACCAGAGATTGTCAAGGACGAGCGTTACTCCAAGAGTGTTGATATGTGGGCACTTGGTTGCGTACTCTACACTTTACTTTGCGGTTTCCCACCATTCTACGATGAGTCAATCCAGACCCTGACAGAGAAGGTGGCCCGCGGTCAGTATACCTTCCTCTCCCCCTGGTGGGACGACATTTCCAAGTCCGCGCAAGATCTTGTCTCGCATCTCCTGACAGTAGATCCTGAGAAGCGATACGATATCAACCAATTCCTGAATCACCCATGGATACGGGAGGCAGACGAGCCCACATACTCTGCTCACGATGCTCCGCCGCTGGCTACCCCTGCAGCACGGAAGCAGGAGCGTATGCAGCCAGATTTCAGCTACCTGGAATCTCCTGGTGCTAGACGCCAGGACTTCCGATCGCCTGGTGCGGTCAACCTGCGAGAAGTTTTCGACGTCGGTTATGCTGTACACCGTCAAGAAGAGGAGGGGAAGCGAAGAAAGAATTTCAAGCAAGGGTACCGTGGCGCCAATGCTATCAGCTCACTCAACGCGCTTGATGAGAATGAGGATGACGATGAATTCAGCGCCGAGTCGGTACCATACGATTCATCACAGCAACACCCGCCCGCGAAGCTTCCAAAGTCTCAAGGTACCGATGTGTCAGCGATGGAGCAGAAGATGCGCAACACATCACTATCGGCGGCAGCACAAGCACGGCAACAGCCTAGACAGCAAGAACAGCGTGGATATGGCCAACATTCACCTGCCGTCGCAGCCGCAGCTAAGCGCCAGGTGAAGAACAAGGGAGCTTTTGAGCTTAGCCTCGAAGGCGCAACGCTGCTCGGTCGACGAGGAAAGAAGACAGAGCCCAGCAGCCTTCGCGAGCAGATCTCAGCGCAGTAACAATCATCGTCGCTCACAAAGGACTGGTAGGCGATGGCGACGACTTGTGCATGACGACGATGGCGTTTCCTTTGACAGAATTTTTTGACTTTGTAGTTGCACCCCCGGATCTTGGTATCTCCTTTGTCACATCGTCTCCCCCCTCATGGCATAGTTTACGGAATCTTCTGTCTGTTAGCGGATTAGACAGAAGGAAGATTGGTTGGGTACGGTAGCATGTGGATATGGGTGAGGGGACTAGATGGTGCGGTGGCGGGGACATGTAGCATGGCATGTGCCTTACCAAGGCGAGAGCAAACATGAATGGAAGAAACGTTGAAACCGAGCATTTTTGTCGAGTGCATTTCGTGATGCTTTGTTTTTACAGCATAATCTGGGATATGCCCTTTCTCTCGCCAACGCGCGAGAAAACATATCCAACTCTTCCACCTCCCAAACACGATACGCATTATTGCTCCACCTCGCTATTTCGTCATTTTTACGTATCGATAATCCCGTTCCAGAGCACAAAATGCAAGCGTTAAAACCAGGTCATGTTCCCAGCACGCTATCATAGCGCCGTGTTTTTAACGTACGTCAGTCCGACTACTATTCGAATTAGGGCTGTACTCATTCATTCGTGTGGTGTTGTGTGGATATATATTGAAATGTGCTTACGAATGTGCATGCATTCTAAGTTTAAACCACAACGATGAAATTCTGACGTTGTCAAAAGAATATTTTGTAACTTGCACGGATGGAGTATATGGTATGATGCAGGTGTCGACTATTGGCGTAAGAATTTCGCCTAGGACATTGTTTGGAGGCCGGTGCGCATTCTGCTGCTTTCATGCGTTTGAGATGATGGGAGGGGTGCTGACGAGATGATTAGTGGGAGTCTTAAAGAACCAGGACTAGTGGCGAGATGGGAGTGTGAGAAGCCGTGGAGTGAGTGGGGAGAAGGCTCAGAGGGGTAGTGTGTAAAAGGGAAGAGGGATGGTGAAAAGGACGAGAAATGAATGGACGCGTTTTGGAATGGGGGCTTTATATGGTGTCGCGGTACTTTGAGCTTGTGCCAGATCTCAAGTTGTTGAAGCTTGCGAGCCTTGAAGTTGTATGTTATAGAGACGAGGTTGGTTTGTGATCGTGTTTACGTTCTTGCATGATAAATTGCTTCGTGATATACAGCCCTTGATAGACATATGCAGATTAAAATGAGAGCGCACTTGGAATAGCAAAGCACGAAGTCTAGCGAAGCTGGTGTAACTTCGCCACCTACGAGCAACAATGCTTACATTTCCAAAGATCACTTGTTTCGAAAGCCTCAGAAGCTGCTATGCTTTAATTTCACACAATGTACACGTCCTTAACCGGAGTAGCGGTAGCTGTGAACAAGTTGCGAAAAAGTCCTTGTATGGTCTGATCTCTGAATTCGTGCGCCCAATGCGGGTCATCCACGCAACATCCAACGAGCCGATATGTTGCTCGTCCAGACTGATGATTATCCTGATCAGGCTCTTCCGGTCGAAGGACAAGTGCAGAAGTTTCCAGGCGATCCACATCTTCTGGACAAAAGACGACGTCTCCAGGTTGCACGTCTGCTGCAAAAGCTATCGCCGGTGCTATGCAGTCTTCAAACTCGTAACGAACCAGTGTCCAGCCTTGTAGGATTTTGTCGACTTCAGCGCACAGTTTGTCGCTCCAATACGTAAAGTGAGGATCATAATCGACCCAGTTGGGGATGCCGAGTTCTTTCTGAAGCGCGGTCAGGAGGAGGTCGCGACGAGTGGGAGAATCATTCATTCTGGTGTTGCGGGGTTTCGAGACTTCCAGATATCTACTTGTGGTTGCGAGTATTGACGTTGTGGACAAAGGCACACGGTTGTAGTATGATTCCGCTACGCGTATACTGCGTAGTAAAAGGGAAGCGGCAATGTGACATAAACCGTAAGACGTACCCACAACCTTTGATGCTTGTAGCGTTGCCTTGAAAAAGTCCTTGACCGACTCAGACAGCATATTGCCCTGGTTCTGAATCGCCTTGGTATCTATAATACGATAAGTCTTCCCGGATGTGCGCAGAATAGGCTTTTGGTCATCTTCATCTGTAGTAGATGGCAGGGCCGGAGGGCATAGTTGCCACTCTAGCTTCTCCAGTGGCATTTCCATCCGGGTTTGTCGCGCAGTGTTCCAGCTGGGTACCCAGGAAGGCCAGGATGGGTCTAGATCTGCCAACTTGCCAAAGGCAAGTGCATGAGTAATGATCTTTGATCCCAGACCTGCTTCCACGGCAGCAACAGCAAGTTGCGTGTATATGTCCTGAAACTTCTTTGCATAATCTACTGGACAGTCTAGACGTGCGTCAAAGCCTTGGCCGGACTGAGCTGTCTTGGAAAGAGCATGTTGGATTCGCGGTAAGATCCCATATAGTGCAAAGATACGGTCCCGGTTATCCGCACAGAGACTCGCGTGGTGATTCCACAAGAGGTGGAAAATCGAGGGCGACTCCTCCCGCGCGTACAACGACACGGCAGTTTCCAGCGCCTGCGCTGCTTGTAAAAGCATGTAACCTGCTGGTCCATCGAGGTCCGTGTGCTTGAAATATTCTGTGTGCAGCATTGTCATTCCATCGCGCATCCATTCCCACGAAAGTCGATGGGGTCCCCAATGAACGGTTGCAGCGCGAGCAAGCTTTACTTCTTGGATGATCCATCGCCGTGTGAACCAGGGACGTCCAAATAATGGAACAAGGTGCGTGATCATTTGCTCGGTTGTTAGTGATATGTCTTGGACATTCTCCTCGACAACAGCGGTTGCCCAGTACCGTAGGATGGAGAGGACACGAGCTGTGTGTTGAATGGCCGTGGCGGGACCAAGCCAGATACGAACCTTTGCTGCTCGTGCGTATATGAGGCCCATCGACGCTACTTGTTTTGCTTTCTCGACATTATCAGCCTGATTGATGCACAACGCATCTATCCAAAGGTAACGTGGCTTTAGGGCCTTGCGCAGATATCGAAGTAGTTCCTCGACGTTGGGTGTGATGTCAAGGTGCTGCCCGTCGCATTCCATCCTTTCTGATCTTCGCCATTGTCCCCAGCAATAAGACACGCAGTCGAATGATTGAATTTCAAAATCCCAAGCGCTTAGATCGTCTAAAGTAGGTAAAATTTTCTGTACAAGCATGCTGCCAACAAGCGGATCGTCGAATGAAGTGGCAGGCTGTAGTATGAGCACTCGCATTTCCGTGTCTGCATCGATGGTCCGATAACAGTACAATGACGTCTGTCTCATCTTGGCCACTGACACAGAAGGATTATCGCTAGCAAGTTCAACATTCGTTGTGAGGATGGTCGGAATGTATGAAAGTCAGCATGCTCGACTGCGCTGTATAAGGCTGCGGCCCCGCGTCGTGTGGCGCGACTGAGCCCCGCGAGGCTCTTCGTTTGGGAGTGCACTATGCTTACAAGCATCGCCATAACCGAGACATGATCGGGACCCAGGCACCATTGATAAGTCGTAGTCAGAGTCTATCGGTAACGCGAGCGTGAGTACTGTGTTCCCTCCCGGAAGTTTCTCACAGTATCAATCGAGGTTACCCAAGTGGGTCGGCCACTGTGCCTTCTGTACTGCCTGTAGCTTGGCACTCTCCGGAAATCTGATTAGCCCCAATTAGAAGGCTAGATGAAACATGCCTCCCGACTGGGCAGTCATGGGTCGTGATTGTAACGTGCTTAGTTGTTGTTCAGGGACAGGACCTGACAAGAAGACTCTGGTGGGGTGGATGGTAAGTAAACAATGACGTCACCCATGAGGAAGGGGAAAGAGGTCTGTGGAATGTTATATCAGTTTGTATTATGTATGAATCTGCATCGCGCGATGTCTATATATCTATGCATGCAAATCTGACCACGAGTGTTCAACTAGCTCTGATCCTGTCCTCGTTCGAAATGCAAGCTTTCAAAATGCTCTCTTAAAAATTATACCGCCTTCACATTACTCATCGTTTCGGCAAGGGCCCATTCGCCTGTGTCAACGGCATGAGTCCATTCGCACCCGTAATGGGCGTCTGCGCACCCGTGACTGGTGTTTGTGGTGCGGGCGTTGGCGCTCTGGAGGGTACGTTGCTTCTGTTGTGCGCCATGTGCGCTTTGACGAGATGGCCAGCACATAGGGCGCTGTTGAGCGATAGCTCGCCAGCCAGGACACCAGCAGCAATGACACGCGCTAGCTGGCGCGCGTTGTCGCCAGGTGAGGTAGGATGAGCACCGCGGACGCCAAGGAGGTCGAGCATGGCAGATTGGGGCTCAAGGATGGTGCCGCCGCCAATAGTACCAACTTCGATACTGGGCATGGAAACAGATATTTGAAGGTTGCCGTTCACGCTTGGGTTCGTCAGTATGCTTGGTCTAATGAGTTCGTGCATGTGCTGAAGACTTACTTGTTCATGATGGTGATGCAGTTCGCACTCTCGACGACCTGCGCAGGATCTTGGCCAGTGGCTAGGAAGATGGCAGCAACGATATTTGCGGCATGGGCATTGAAACCACCCATGGCACCGGCCATGGCTGAACCTATCAAATTCTTGGAGATGTTCATCTGTACGAGATCCTCGACCTCGCACTTCAAGACACTCTTGACGACATTGCCTGGAATTGTGGCTTCTGCGACGACTCCCTTGCCGCGGCCATCGATCCAGTTGATGGCTGCCGCCTTCTTGTCAGTACAGTAGTTGCCGGAGACAGTAACTACTTTCATGTCATCAAAGCCGCACTCTGTAGCCATGACGGTCAGAGCATGTTCTACACCTTTAGAGATCATGTTCATGCCCATGGCATCACCGGTGGTGGCACGGAAACGGACGTAGATGTTAGTTCCGGCAATGGCGCTTCTCATCGACCGTAACCTGGCAAAACGTGATGTGGAATTGAAGGCGTCCTTCATCGTCTGTTGACCTTCATCCGAATCCAGCCAGTTCTTTGCGGCGCCAGCACGGACGAGGCTATCGAATCCTATGCAAGGGCCACGAGTCATGCCATCACCTGTTACGACGGTGACGGCACCGCCACCAGCATTAATGGCCTTGGCGCCTCGTGATGTGGAGGCTACAAGGACACCCTCGGTTGTGGCCATGGGAAGGAAGTAATTCTGACCATCGACTAGAATGGGACCTGCAACACCAAGAGGCAGCGGCAGGTATCCCACAACGTTCTCACAGCATGCGCCGTGCACCAGGTCGTAGTTATAGTCCTTGTATGGCAGCAGTGAGCGTTCGAGCAGGGTCGACGTTTCACGTGTGGCATGTGTCCGGGCAACAAGACCTCGTCGAATCTTGACCGCGCGAGTTTTGTCACCGAGAGTCTTCTCCAAGGCGTAGCCTGGAATCTTGCCCTTCAGAGAGAGCTCGATCAGCTCCTCATCAGTTAGCGAAGGTGCTTGCTTTTCCTTTAGTCGCTGCTCGAGGAACTCCATGGGCCGGTTCGGTTGTCTCTGCTGCTCCTCTGAAGGTCCGACTGGTATATCTGGTCTGAGCGTTTGAGATAGCGGTGTCAGTTGTGCCAAGGGCTGAAGTCGTCGTCCATTCTGGTCCTCAGGCCCGGGAGTTCGTGGAGGAGTCGGCATGTGCATAGATGGCACGCGAGATGCAGCCATGGAAGGAGCACCGTCTTGTACTTCTGATGGAGAAGGAGGCTCGAGTGGCTTGTGCGGTTCCTTGATGGTCCAGCGGGCCGCGTTGAACAGGTAGCCGTTCAACACTACACTCATAACAAGCGCTGCGATGATCCACTTGCCAAGGAAGGGATCTTCCAGGCTCTTCAGAACGCCGTCAACGATGTGTGTGCTGATATTGGTGCCGAAGGTGGAGTCGTTCTCGTTGACGATAGATTCAGCGTAATGAATGGATGGGTAGTTGAGTTCATACTTGATGGGCATAAGAACCGTGACGACGGCAGATGTTCCTACAGTCTTGGCCTGCTTGAGAATGTGGTCCAGTCCACTCCCAGCGACTTTGAAAGGATCAAGTGGTGGTGTAGCGCCAACTCCGGAAACGTGCGAGACTTTGCTGGGAGTGAGTCCGAAGCGTAGAGTAACGACATTCAGAACATTGACCAGAACGAAACCAGCAACCATGAGGACCTTGAACTTGGGAACCGTGACCTTCTTGCCAAATACGGTGGTGGTAGAACTGCTTCGCAGCTGTACGTCCCGGTCGTTTGGCCAGTCGTTGTTCCGTGCAACATTTTCTGCGACCCTGCCGTCCACACCGTCGTCTTCGAGAGCCCTTCGGAGAGCCACGTGACGCTTGATGCGATTGATCTCGAGCTTGATGGTAAGAATGGCTGTATAGAACGTCAAAAGCATCATAGCATCGAATAGCAGGATCCAAGCGCCTAGGAAGCAGAACTGGCGTAGGCCACCCTGAATGCCAGACATAGCTCCTGCCACCAGGATCAGGATCTCGAAGAAGTAATCGCGGACAATCTCAAATCCAGTTCGCTTGATGGCAATTTGCACAGCGGACTGGATGGTGAGAGTCTCGCCATCACCGCGGTTCTCTTCCGCAGCGCGTCGTGCGTCCAGAGAGGCTGAAAGGACCGCCTTGGTCAAAACAATCGGCTTTTCGAATCCGATGATGACAACCAGGAACGGCAGGCCCTCGGAAAGCAAGATCATATTGATGGGGACACCAAGATATAGCGTGATGGCAAGCGCAAACAAGAAGGCAAAGGCCGACTGGAGCAGGACAGCGGTTGCAAGCCAAAAGTTGGAGCCGAGTCGTCGCATGGCGAGGAAGAGGGACACAAAAGTCAAGTGCATGGCTAGATAACCAAGGGCCATGATGACGATGTCACCGGTATCCGCGTTCTGCCAGTCGTTTCTTAGCCAAGCCGCGCATACAATGTTGGCACAACGAACGTACCTTGAGCAAGTCCACGAATGACGTCCACGATTCTTGGAGCCAGTTACGCACACCGCCTGGCGCACTGCCATTCTTGGAGGCCCTCATCATCCACTTCTTCGCTTCGCGCGTACCTTCTTTGTCCGAGCCCTGAATCTCTGCCGCGTCTTCGGGCGCAGAGATCTCCTGCATGGCCGTGAGGAAGTCCGAGGCCTGGTTGTACGGGATGGAGAAGGCAAGCGAGGTGTCGTGCGAAAGCGTGGAGAAGGAGCTCGAAGAGCTTGGGAGCAATTCGGCGGAAACATTGCTGGGGACAGCGTACTGCGAGGGTGCGGAGTTGATGGTGCTCGACTCGGGGAACACGAGGGTGACTAAAGCAATTTGCTGCGCCTGATGGCGTGGTGTTAGCTGAGTCTGAGCAGTCGGACGGACGCTCCTTCCTACCTTCTCCTTGAGCATGACGTTCCTGCCTTCCTCGGCTTCCCACTGCCATGAAGTCTCTTCGCCAACCCTCAGTCTCTTGCTGCCTGCCAAAAGCGTCTGGAAGTCGACGCGTCCGCTCGCCGAGTCTGCGTCCCTCTCTAGCAGACCCTTGTCCAGCACGCCCAAGTACGAGTAGCTGGCGACGAGCGCGATGGTGACAATGGTGTGGATCGGATGCGTGCAGGCCTTCTTTGCGACGGCGAGAAGGAGCGGGGAGACATTGCGGTCGTACCAGCCTGGACTGGTCTTCTTAGTGTCGCCGGCGCCCTGCCAGCGAGTGGTGAGGTATCCGAGCATGTCGAAGCACTGAAGTTGGTTCAGTGGGGGGAGTCGCGTGGGCTTCTATGAGGACGGGCGCATGGGCGTGACGCGGAAGAGTGGCTGTGCGATACTATGACGGAGCGACCGCGTGTCGAGAGGCAAGGCAAACGCGAAGAAGCTGGCACAGCGAGTTAGTCGGTACACAGAAGTCGCTGCATGGTGCCTGCCAACTTACTTGTCCCGCGGAAGGTGCTCCTAGTACACAGAACCAGCAATTCGGGATCTCGATTCGGTCCGCGAGAGCAAGTGTTGCTAGCCCGAGATTACGCAATTGGTCTCACACACCCTCAGACGCCGTGGAGAGAATACCGCGAAGCACAGCAATGAGAGCAAAAGGCCCTCGAGCACGCTGCCGTGTGGAGTAGCCCCTGCGAAAGGGTACGTGCCCGTTCCGCACTTTTTTATGACAACGCTAGCCGACTCTCACCGCTTTGAGGCCCGCACCCACCGCGATCTTTCATTCGACGATAGACGGCGTGATAACAAAGGGCGCTGCACGTTGATGCGCCTAGTATTGTACTGCAAGTCGTCGCGGCGTGCAGTGTATGGCTGTGCTGTATAGACATTTTGGGCGACGTGCCGGCGATTCTTGTAGCTTCACGTCAACCGTCATTTTGATGCGCGGCCTGCGCCACTAGCCACAGTGACGAAGATTGATTCCGTTGGTCCTGTCCCAACGGATGCTCCGTGCCACTGGGCGCTCCAATCAGCCGCCCCAACGGCCAGGTCGATCTTCAGGAGACCCGTTCAGCCTGCAGGTCAGATGTTTTGTTCCTGAAGGATGGCTTGCAAGGCTGGTGGGGATTGATCACGTTTTCTGAGTTGTCGGGTTGATAAGCTCGAATCCTTCTCTGTGAACGCCATACCTGATGCGATCTAACAGCTGCACCGTAATCATCCACTTGCTTTTACACAGTAGTTCACAGTGTCGCAAACTTGCTCGTCATCGGCACATCCCCACCCGTAATTTCTCTCAAAAAGTCGGCATCCGGCTTGTATAGCATGACGTGAAAATGTTCCACAGCATGTACACTCTTCAAGCTCTTCCAATTCTTGAACCATACAAATTCCTTCGCTTTGGCACCAAATATTCTCTGGACATATTCCTCGATTTCTTGGCGCGATTCTGGTGTGGACAGCCCTGTCTCAGGGTCGTCGTCGAGCTCAAACTTTGTCCAGATGACAAGATGCACGATGTTGGGGTCCAAACCGTAAGGCCAGTCGTTGTACAGAATTTTAATATCCGAGTCGTGCTCAAACGGGCGGCCTGCCGGCTCCATATTTTTCCACTTAAGCCGCTCGTCTAGCATGAACCTCATAATACTCCCATACTCTTTTACAAGGTAATGCGTGAATTGGCGATATCTTCTTAGCTCACTGGGCACTCGATGGAATTTGTCAACGCGATCGATCTCTGTCTGGCTGTTAGGTTCCATCCGAAGTTCTGCCAGTCCGGGTAAAGCCCTACCGACAAGTTCCTTGACCTCGTCCCATGTCAACAGCGCATAGTCGGCATCTGGCGTCCCAATGATCCTCCTATCCTTCTCACTACACTCTGTAAGAAAGTCTGGGCACTCGGCCGGCCACTGGTCACGAGGGACGTTGACGAGCCAGAACGGCAGAGGCTCCTGGTGCGGCATCGTAAACAATCAATCAACAACTGCAGCCGTCGCAGTAAGCGAGATGTTCGTAGCAAGGTTGCGCGTACGGATTGGGGTATGCTGTGATACTCGCCCACGTTGAAACAAGGTTAGGCGGATACACCCAAGGCAATCCCAGAATCCCAACAGTCGTAAAGATTAAAGAAAAACGCACTGGCTGTGTGGCGGTCGAGTCATGTTTCGCGTTTAGCTTGGATGTTTCAAACGTGGCCAGCGACTTGTGGAGAGCGGAGGAAAAGAGCACGTACACGGGCGCAACAGCCATTCGCGTCGGCATTGGACGGTTGCGGCTGAGGCTTGCACCTATGGCTTGCACCTATTCTCAACCTCAGCGCGAGGAACACCATGTTTTGTCCCTGTCCACACAGCCATCGATGATACGTCTCGTCCAAGACCAGTGACATGCGTACAGTCATCTCGCCAGCCCTACCTAGTCGCTCCTCACCGTTCAATCTCGGCGCCTTACCGCCGTGCGTCTCAGGCGATCATCCGCTGCAGGGAAGCCCCAACGTCCTTTGAGGCTCTGTGACAGATGATAGGTGCAATCTCCGGCACGCTAAACTTCTCGAACAAACGAGGACCACCACTGCGGTTCACCCTTTCGTGCAGCAATAAGTAAAACCTGATTCGATCTCCTAGGACCGCATTTGCATCAGAGCGTGCAATGTTGCATCGCGTGGTGCGCAAGTGCCGTCGGCATATAGGGGAGTGTCTAGGTATACAGTGTAGTGGGTTTCCTTTGCCTCTCGACCATCATCTTCACATTCACCATCTCTCTATTCTCGAAACACTTGCGCCTAGAAGAGCTGCAGCTTCCTCACATGCACTCTCACCAAAGTCACTCATTCACCACTTTCGCTTGTTTCATCTACCCGGCACAGCAGCACATCAACCCTGCAGCTCATTCCGCAAGTCACCTGGCACGCCCAATCTGCCTTCTCCACAACAAATCTCGGTGTTGCGAAACGAAACAATACGCATTCCGGGTGACGGAATTCCCTGAATAGCTAGAGCACCCCGCACAGCATATCGTGAGCGCTTAAGTCGAGACACCACGCCGTTTGTCGCAGACAGACGGGACATCTGCCGTCACCGAGAGCATTCTCACTGGACGACTCGACAACGGCTCAACCAGGCCGCAACGAAGTGTCCTCCACATACCTTCAGACCACTCCCGCGCCCACGAAAAGTACGACAACAAGCGCCGCATAACCCCGTCCTCGCTCTACCGCCACCATGGTCAACGACCCCAACTTCTGGAAACGCTTCAGCGTCGCCGTCCACGAGGACGAAGCCGCAAAGAAAGAAATGGCCGACCGATCGGATCTCAAGCATTCGTACGTCACATCTTCTTCCTTTTCCAGCTCCGCTTCACCACCTGTTTTATCGCCCATCGATTTGTCCTTTGTGCTTGCGCCTGCTCCTGCAGTTTTACCGTCGCCGGGGAGAAGAAAAGAGATTTGGGAACGGGATAGCTGGGGCCCACCACCTGCGTCGCGGGAAGGGAACCGAGATAAGAATGGAGACGTTGCGAAAGAGCCAGTGTCTGCGAAACCAAAGCGCCAGCCGTCAAAGTTGCAAAAATCTTACTCGACGCGCTCGACGACTCGACTCCTTCCAGCATCGCAACAAACTCAACAACCACTACCACCGGCAACTCCATCAACACCAGCGCCCACTAAGCAACAACACTCCCCTAAACCTCCACCGTCTCCTCGCCAAACTCGCTCTTTCCGCTGTCCCTCATCCCTCTCTCTCTCCGGCCGGCCCAGGCACTTCAAAACCTGGACGACCATCACCGCTAACCCGTCGCACAGAGCGAGTTGGCTCGAGGGCCAGAAGAAGAAGTCGCGTCAGCGCACGTGGATTTGTTGGGTGTTCTGGCTAGTGTTGATGTTGGTTGTCGCGGGCGTTGTGGTTACTGTGTTGGTGCTGAAGTCGCATCATATTATATGAGCTTTGGGATGATGAGGGCAGGATGAGGACGAGGATAGTTGACGGGCGATGGGAGGGTATGAATGGGATGGGATGGGAATAGGAATGGGATACGCATATGCATGGAACGGATGGCGTTACTAGGCTGCCCTCGAGGCTTGGCCATGGGTTTGGGAAAGCATCAGCGATGCGGGCGTCCTTTCTTGGGCGTTTGCCTTTTTTCATATGATACCAGGCCGTTGTCACCGGCTCCAATACACTTCTACTTCACTTTTTTCAAAACATGTCTTTGCGTTGCTTGTGCGTGGATGTGGAAATCTGTCATAGTATACATTTGGGGTATGCTTTTACAATCTACCTATGAACTCGTCAGCGAGTGCTCGCTAGTCCCATGTGATGAAGAAATACCAATAACGCCTGCAAGATTTCGAGATAGCCTTCGCGCCTAAATGGACGCGACCGAGCTGGCGGAGCAAATGCGCCTGGCGCGCTGTTGTATCACCGCCATTTCCAACTCTTAGCCAGCTCCCAAATCCACATCAATCCCTATCATCTCTGAAGTCATTTGATTGCCGCTGTGCCTAGAACCTCTTCGCCGTCCCCGCCGCCGGTGGCGTTGGGCTCCTGCTCATACTCCTCTCGTCGCGACCCCTCTCCTTGAGCCACTTGCGCGTGCACATATCCAGCTCGCGATCCAGCTCGGCGCTCGGTTCCTTGCGATGTATGAAGTTGCAGAACCCTCCGCGCACACATCCCTCACCGCTATTCAAGCGACAACAGGCTTCGCGGAAATCGGTGACGGGCGAGAGTTCGCAGTAAATCGGGCGACCCGCGTACCAGCGGGAGTTGAGCGCGTCGCAGGCTTTTTGGCTGTCCTCTTCGTATTTGAAGCGCACGTAGACGTTGCCGATGAGATCTGATTGCTATTGTTAGTAGTGTTTCTGAGGAGAGAGAATGTGAATGGCGGAGGCAGGGGTACTTACGATCATTGTTATTGTCGCATACGACGAGTTCTTCGACCAGCCCGTATTGGCACAGCTCGCACCAAATGTCCTCGTAGAACGCATCAAAGTGCATCTGCATTTGCTGCGGGTTCATCTTGTTCTTGGGGTCGTATGCAGGGTTTTGGTACAGGTTGGGCAGGAGGATGGTCTGGCTGTACGACGGCTTGACGTGCTTGCGCGAGCAGCGGTCGCCGTGGCGACATGCGCCGATCTTGTAGTAGAAGGAGCAGTTGACCTTGTCTTGCTCTGTGCCGAAGATGGAGGCGAGGTAGTTGGCCATGGTCGCGGTTGTGGACGCGCGTCTGCTGGGTGCGGGTGTGTATGAGCCGTGGGTGTTTTACTGAGTCGTCAAGCAGGTCAAAGAGATGGGCGCCGGGTATTTATGGGGTGGCGGACGTCGTGGTCGTGAGATCGCGAGGCGGAGAAAAGTCGCGATGCTGTCGCGAAGCTGAGCAAGCGGAGACTAGCGCCCACGGGTCCGAGCTTTAGTCATGCCGCCAAGGAAGGTTCGAGATGCCGCCTGAGGCTGCTGTCTTCTCTCGCCCCCTCATCACCCATTGATGACTGTAGAAACTTTCAGCATCTCCAGGCCTGCACCTTGAGCTCAGGAATGTCTCAGTTCGAATATCAGAATATGCATCGAAAACGACATAGGCGGTCGAGCCGCTGGCGCCCGATCGGAAGCCGCATGTGTTCAATGGCAGGTATACGCTCACTGGATCATGTGCACAAAGATCAGCAGAAGTCATTGCATTGATGGAATGACTCCAGAAGAAAGTTTGAATACAAGTAAAACGCTATCCGCCATGCAGAAATCCAATAACACCACCGCTATGCATAGCCACCCTTCATGTTTCCTTGAGCTTTCCGAATCTAGATCAATGGCTCCTGGATATGTACAGCGATAGCGTTCGCAAAGATCGCCTGGCCCGTCACAGTCTGATCAGCTCTGAAGCAGCGATCCATGATCAAGCCCGCCGTCTTCGCAATCTCGTTGCAGTTGACACTGTCAGGTCCCTTGCCAGGTGTTCCCTTCACCGTCACAATCTGAGCCTGGCCGATCTTGCACTGGCTGATCGTCGGCGCATTGACGTTGCAATTCTGGCCGGCGCGGCCGCGAGCAGCCAGCTCGTTGATGCAGGCAACAGCATCGCCTGCTTTGGCTGGCTGACTGCCCTTCTGCGCGCAGTTGGCAAATTCTTGTCGCTTGGAGAGAGAATTGCCAATACCAGCATTGTACTGCTCAAGGGCTTCTGAAGGGGTGAGGGCGTTGGAAGGGTCGCTGGCGAGGCTGTCTACCCAGGAAGAAATGGAGAAGTCGGAATGTACGATGGATGGGTCGGAAGAGCCAGCCGGGATGGCAGTGGCAATAGCTGCAAGAGAGAGGAGGATGGAGGTGATTTGAACCATTTTGAGAGTTTGGAGTTTGGTGTTTGGTTGGGTGAATGAAAGGAGCTGGTTGGTAGTGTTGTGCGTTGAGTGAGTTGAACTGTTTGATGCTTCAGCTAACACGATCCTAATGGCATTCTTTATACTTGACCGGAGTCTCAAGAATAGATGCAAAGTCATGTCTGCCCGCAAGGCAAGCAATGAGCGTAGGGCTGTGTACATCTCCTTCAGCCTCAAAATACACCCGCGATGTTTCGACTCGAAGAGCCTCACAATAGCAAACGCCCCAGAGTAACGAGCCAGCAGGACAACCAACCCCAGAATGGCAAGGCTGTAGGTTCCTGCAGCCTTATGCTTGCTAACTTGTACAACTGGCGATGGCTGGTGAAGGCTGAGCGACGTTGCTGCGGCCGGTAAGCTGACATTCTTCGAGATCGTATTTGGCATCGCAAGCGATGGTACCTGAAAGCAATCCTTGGCTTGGGCGCCGGGCGTATTCTCACGGTCATGAATAGTAGCAACAAACACTGCAACCTTGCACTTTCGATGGGACACTCCTGGAGGCCTTCATAAGTGTCTTGACCTTGGCGCACGTTCCGTAATGAAATGAAGCCATCGCGCCGGTCACAAATGAGACATGAACAAAAACTTTAACAACCTTCCAAGAAGCCCGCGATTGCACTCAAATCAAACAGCGACACTCAACAGGGCGAAGTTGCGATCCATTGTGCGCAACTAGGATTGCTGGCAAGGTTCGAGACAAGGCCCTTAATGGGATCTGGTACATGCTCGAAGGGCATATTCCTTAGTACCATAATGACTTTTTTCGGAAACGAGTACAGTTCATGTGATACATGATAGCGAAGAACATGGGTAGTGATGTGGAATGGATTTGAATCCAGGACACACTTACAAATGGTAGCAAAGAAGAGGTGTGCAGACTACCTTGCCATCCTACACATTAATGCTTGGAGCATAGACCTTTAATCTTACCCCTCACTTCAGTGTCGCAAGTGTCCAACGGTCGCACATCTAGCCTAGGGATACACTAAAGACCCGAACAATGTGCGGCAGTCGCTGAAACACGGAATTTTTTGACAGCAGAAACAAGCTGCCAACCTTCTTGAACCCAGCCGACAGTGCGACAAAGTCATCTGGATGCCCAAAACATCGCGCGAAAAGCTCCGAGATGACCTCGCCAACCAGTTTGAAATCTCCGATAGTCAAATATAGAGACTCGCCAAGCGCCAGTCAAGTTGTACAGCGCGCGACGGAGTATTTCTGGTATCGAGCAATGCGCTCCAATCAAATCACGGGTCCCAGATCTTAGCGTGAATGCTAGGCGCCCAATCACGCGAGTCGACGTTGGCGATCTGAAACACCACGTCTTCACTCCACCATTCGCTTGCAGGCGACATTTCCTTCTCGAAGCGCCTCGTCGACGCCCATTCACCTATCGTCGGGTCATGCAGGCCATGCTCCCTCACATCTTGGAGGCTTTGCAGTGCAAAGTTTGTGCTCGCCTCGCCATCTCGTGACGCGTCGCGCGCTTTCCGTGAATACAGCCTGCACAATGGCCTCTGACACTACAGGCAACAGGCTATCGTTGCTTCCCTGTCGCGGCCCGCTATGCGAAGAGGGAGATCACCAGGCCATCTAGTCGATACCTAGCTGCCGTAAAACTGTCGAGAATGCACGGCACGCAGTTCCTGATACTCTACGACTCATTGCAGTTTCTGCAGGAGCCGTGCGCAGCCCTATGAGCGGCCAAATATCGCCATGGTGAAGAGGCCGTTTGCGCCAGATCTACGCCGGGCTGCAGATGTGTGCGCTACGCCGCGACACTGCTGCGGGAGCGGAACGAGGTGCAGTACATGGCTGGCGGCTACAGTGTAGGTCCGACATGAAACGCAGGCTCAAAAGGTTTAATGTGGAGTCGCGTGTAAAGGCGCTGCGTTTCGATAGCTCGTGTGTCTCCTTCTCTATTGGCTCCTGTGACTTCTTTCCTTCTAGGCCTGGACATGTTGTTCAACGTCCCATGGGCGTTTGTCGCACGACTATTCAACCGCCTGATAAAGGACCATGACCGCCGGAATACGGGTTTGTACTCACTTTCGGTTGCATCGCGTATTTTCCTTTTCGCTTCTTGACTTTTTCGTTTTTGGTCGAGCGCAGGTCGCAGGATTGGAGGTCAATAGAGCGGTGTATACTGTTCTAACCAACAGTCACATTGTTGCAAAAGAAGCCCTGGAGGTGAAGACGAGATTGTCACGTGTGGATGACACTGTGCGCGCTCAATGATTCTTTCGGCAAACCTGGACTCACCTTCATAACGCCTTTATGATTTTCTTCTCTATCTTCCTTTCTCATACCACAAGTTCCTAAACAACCTCTCCAACCCATCTTCGCAACATCAACAATCACGCCCTGTACGAAGAACCGCCTATCTATCGTCCAGCAAAGAGCACCACGCAAGCCGGAGCGGACATCATTCTACACTCAAAGGACTACTGTACCGCATCAACTCAAGAATGCCGCGCATTCTCCCAGCAATCTTCGCGGCGCTGGCCGCCGCACCGGTTGCGATGAGTCACTCGTGGAGTGGACAGCTCCGCAACATAAACGACAAGGGCGAATATGTTGGCGACTACGGCTATCCTCGCGGCATGATTGCTGCTGGAGATCCTGGTTTCAACGACGAGATTATGGTTTGGAGATTACCGACCACGCAAGGGAAGGTGTTCATCGACGAGACCATACCTCTTTGCAAGCCCGACCAAACCAAGCCAGTCCAGTCACAGAAGAAGTACCCACGTCTGCAAAGTGCGCCTGGAACTTGGGTCGCCATACGCTATACCGAAAACGGGCATGTCACTGAACCTTCGCCAGCGGACATTGGCAAGCCAGAAGATGGTAAAGGCACTGTCTTTGTTTACGGCACCACCGAGCCAAAGGAAGACGAGACACTCCTCACAGTTCTTCAGTGGACAAAGGACGGCAAAGGTGGAAATGGTAAAGGCGTTCTCCTCGCCACCAACGACTTCGATGACGGGAGATGCTACGAGTTGAACTCAACTCCGGAAATGAAAGTACGTTCGAAGGAGGTGCCCAATTTTGCAAGTGGCCAGGTCAGCGACGGCCCAGGCAACTTTGCACTCATGTGCGAGACCAATGTACAGCTTCCAAAGACTCTCGACAAAGGAAAGCCGTACACAATGTACTGGGTGTGGCAATGGAACTCATCCCCTGTTCCCGAAAAGAACTTCAAGGGCAAGGACGAATACTATACCACATGCATGGACATCGACATGGTCTCTAAGGATGTCGCACAGGCAGCCGATGCATCTGGGGTAGTCAGTAAGAATGCTCTGCCTCAGCAGGATGCGATGTCAGTGGCCGTATCCAACTTCAAGTCCCGCACAGCAGTCGTCGACAATGTCATCGAGGGTGAGGTTGGACCTATATTCTCCAACATCAACTCCGGTGCCCCATCAACTTCCACCTCTGCCGCCAATGCAGGACCGAGCGCTTCGGCATCCGCAAAGCCTTCCCAAGCACCAGCGCCTTCAGGCCGCCCTGCAAAGTCCTCCAAGGCTCCAGGTCAACCTGGGATTCCCACATTGACTGGTCGCCCAGGTGCATCTCCAACGTCACAGGCAGCTGGCGGCTTGGTCACTGTCACCGACACTGTCTACGTCACGGTCACCGCCGGCGCGCCAGATGCCTCGCAGTCACCGGCAGTCATCACCTCTAAGCGTGGCGTCTCCTCTGTCAAGCCAAAGCCATCGCCCTCTGGCTTCACATCCCGCGTCTCCAGGGCACCTCGCCCATCAGGCGTACCTACTGGAAGCCCACAGTCACCAGACTCCGCTCAGCCGTCGAGGCTCCCCGGCTTCGACATGCGCCCACCCGGCGCCAAGTTCCGCGGTAGGTTCACGCGGTGAACTTTCGTGCTTTGCATTTCCAATGCGCGCTCTCTTTTTCCGTTCACGCGCAGCGCGCGTCGACTGGCGTTTCTCACTCGGGCAATCACTGATGTATTCAAAAATGGCAGGCCACAAGCACAAGCATAGGATGAGTTTCTGAAAATTGGTGTACATGGCAGGAATCATGGTTGCGCATGCCTTTTACTTCTAGCATTGCTTTAGCACCGGGCATGGATGACCTGGACAGGAGATACCCCTGCATATACCTATCGGCGTTTTTGTTTAGCATTATTTCGCGGCGCAGGTCTGACATATTGACTGGATAGTCACGGGCGGAGGCAATCATTGGTCTTACAGGCTGGCTTCACGTTATCACTCATGCATCCTGATGTGGGCTGTTGATCTGATTGCGTGGAGACAAGCATTGAATACATTCATTACTGCATACTTCTGAACATGATATTGTGACGTACGACTCTAAACGAACCACAGGATAGCATTGCCAAAGCAGTTGATGGTGAAGTTGGACGCTAGACTAATTTTGGTCTAGCCCATCCTGAACTCGACGCGACACGGTTCCCCAAGATCTTCTGCGTCCTTACACTTCCTATCCTAAAGCGTGACCCTGACTAACATCGAAAAATATGCGTGCATAGTAGGGAAGAATATGTCAATGTTCGAGTAACCTCCGTTCATCTCACTTCCGAGGTAGCTGCCTTTTCGTGTGGCGCGTTGCGACAGCGCGCGCCTTCTTCAGTATGATCACCTGAATAGCAACAGCACTCTTCCAAGCTCGCTTCAAGCACCTGCCTGTAAGGCTTCTCCACTCATCCACTTTGACACACGGTCGTCATCATGCACCCAATGCTTCACCTGTATTTCAGTCATTCATTACTACGCATTTGAACGACTCTTAACCGCCCGCCAAAATGCCTCTTGGATCGCCAGGACTACCTCCACGACCCTCGCTGCACCCGATAAGCGTATCGCCCGCTGTTTGTCTCACACAATCGCTTCCACCTGAAAGCCATGCAGATCTGTTGCTGCTTGGTTGCGAAGACATTCGCAACATCCTCTTCACAATTTATGCCGGGGCAGGGCAGAGTCAGTACCAGCTGTTGAAGCCTTCATACAGAAGAGGCGATGCGCTGACAGTTTTCACAGGCTCGCGAAAGCTCGATTTCACATGCTGCAGCTTACACGCCGAATCTGTCGCGCGAGACGTGCTCATCCTTAGCCTCATTGTTGACGACGTCGATGGCGAACACTCTTCGTGGTTGTGGAACATATACTTCCACATCTTCATCAACGCATTGGAAATTCGCCTCGTAGCCTTGCAAGCAAGGAAGCTTTTCGCATATGCCACTTCCATGGAAGCGTGGAATCGTAGCCGTTATGGTACTACTTTTCGCTTCTGTGACCGCTACACCTTCAGCAAAGTGACTAGCATCTGGAAAACTTACACCTACGATGGGTCAGATGGTGAATTATACCAAATAATACAGGCGCACCTCACCGACCAATAGGATGTGACAAAGAGGACACATTTCAACAGGACTTTGATTAACCACATCACAGCCGACGGCATATATTCTAGTTCACCTACGATCCAGTCGGACGCAAGTCGTTCGGAGTTGAAGAAGGAGCTTTGTGCCTTCTGGAGTAGTGGCAGATGTGACGAAAACGACAGAAAAGCTCCCGAAAGGCCACACATGGCCAATCCTCTCTTCTGGTGTCGTCGCGACCTGCTGGGTTTGCCTATTGCTACGAATCCAATTAGCGGATTTCATCTCTCGACAAGATATATGCATTCTGCAAACGACTCGGACGCGGCAAAGAAAGATCCACGCTCGGTATCTTCAGGCTTTCAAGTGGCGCTCGGGCAATAGGATGCATGGTCTTTGGCGTTCCGGACCGCTCTCAGCCGAGTCACAGTTCGATACATCAACTCGGATCCACTCTCGCTGTGTTATGTCCTTCAGGACCATCGAGTCAACCAACACGTCAATTCGGCGAACTGGTATCAGCACGACCATACTTTCACACCACTGGCTCTAGACCCCAACGAGTATGCAATAAATGGCTCAGCCCCTCTGATTTTCGATGTTGTCGATACCACAAGGCTTTTCGATTATACCGGAGTTTTAAATATCGTCGCAGCTTGTGCATCTCTCCTCAGACCTACCTCAACATCAACTTTACGGACAGAAATAGTTCATCCCGGGGGCGTGGAGGTACCGACATTGGTCCGGGCGATTATGTGCGGTGATCTCCCCACAGTCTCTCTCCTTCTTGGTCTTCAGCCACTTCAATACTGGTCTGGTGCATCTGCGGTGGGGCCACCGACAATTTGTGTAGAGGCGAGCTCCGACAGCGATAGTAACGACGACTCCGAATACCAACACCGTCTTGTGATCATGTGGAAGCCAGTCAATGCACCGCCAATACAGTACCAAGTCTCGGATCTGGCTGATTGCACGTTCTCCATGTATCTGGAGATGTTCAAAAACGAATTTCGAGCCACCGATGTGGATAAGCCTCTTGCGATGTCTCAATTCGAGGGAGCATATTCCCGTGCAAGCTTTGCGATCATTCTGAAGCGCGTTATCTCATTAAGAACGGTGGATGGTACTCAGCTCATCCGGGAGCTCATCGAACGCATTCTTACTAAATCACATCATTTAAAGAAAATGGGAATGTCAGGCCTTGACCCGCTCCGGCTTCAATCTCTACTCGTCCATCTCAATATGCTCTCTCTCTTAGTCTATGACCAGAGCTACAACTCGGACGTTATCGTTGAGCAGCTGGACTGTAAGGAAGGCCCCTTTCGAAAGTGGCAAACTGTACCTTCGCTTGCTTGTGTGACACTAGCTGTCCCACATGCTGCACTTGTCGACCTCAAGCACGCCCCTGAGCAATACTTGTGCGAAGCACGGCTCGAGACGCAATTGAATGATGCTGTGGTGTTTTCTGATCCTCAGCTAGCCTTTGGTGAAGTCACCATGGCCGCTGCGGGTTCCACTGGTGACTACACCATATCAGTATATGAAGATGACGGCCATTGGGATACCGACGCCGATCTGATTGTCTCGATCATGGCTCCTGTGTCCGTAATCGATGAGTGCTTTCAGCGCTCAGGAGAGATCGGTCTATTTGTCAAAAATACCGCGGCAGGCGCAGATTCTGGCTGTCAGGAGTACCACAGTGTTTATGGCGCACCATTACGGGACAGCAGTGTTTTTATCACTCGAGATCGCCCGAACATGAACAGCCATCCTTCAATCCAACGGAGCTCTACCTCATCTGTCACTGACGGTAAGCCATGAGTCTGATCTTCGTACACGTGCTGAACTTGGGACAGACAGAGAAGTGCTTGTCCTGATTAAACCTGCGTTTGATCATATGAGGCAATCAATTAGCCAGATGAGCGTCCATTACAAGCTACTTTCGCATCGACTCAAAAGTATGGCTCAGAATCTGAATGCCATCGAACTATCTCTATCGGCTCCTTCGACTATCGAACTCAACATTGGCGGAGCATTTCGGAGGACCGATATGTTACCGTTCCCGTTGGCCGTCACAAACGCGAGGAGAAAGACCGCGCGAAATCGTTTATGGTTCGAGTATGAGGCTCCAGTTGCACCTTTCGATGTTGTGTCAACACTTTCGTCCTTCCTATTTGACTCGTACTGCAGTCACATGTAAGCCCAGAATGTATGCTCATCATATCCCTTTGCGCTGAGGTGACTCGTAGGCCACCATCTCTACCAGCACTCTACTACGTTCAACTAGACTTGCTACCAACCTTACACATGAATAAGGACGAGTCGCAAATTGTATGGCTTCTGGGCTGCCTGCACGCATTGGATCTTTTTTCGGCACGGGAAGCCCTGGTGTTGGTGGCTTATTCAATATCATCCCAGCAGTTACAGGATGAGATTATGCTGGGCGCTCTTGGGCTCAGGATGAACATTTCCGCTCTCATCTTGGCGAAAGTGCTTGCCATGCGAGCTTGTAAGCCGGTGAAATACATTCTCTGGCGGACTAAGACAACGGATGTGTGTGTTTTAATCTTCAATTCAGTTCGCATGGATGCCGCAAACAAGACGGTGCTGGTAGATGCCGCATTCATAGACGCGTCTCTAGTACACTATTTCGACTTCTTCCGACCGACCGGACTCAAGCAAATCGAACTCGACGAAGTTGAAGCTACTTTATTTGTTCAGCTCCTACCAGCGTGCGCGGAGCGATGTCGCCAATGGCAGCATCGGCACGAGTGCGAGTACAAAACTCATGGTCGAGCTCCCTTATCGACAGTTCCAGGCCAGGACATCATGTGCACTTGTGGTCGTGGGACCTTTCCGGACGGCTACTTCGCAGAATTTATGGATGTTCGCGACTTTGCAGGGTCTGCAACGCGTATCGCCCTACCCGTGATCTTTCCTTCGCCAATCACGCCTGGAAGCGATCTGGATCCTCTTGAGCGAGGTATCGCACCGACTGATAAGATGACTTTTCAAACTCTTGAGATACACCAGCATGCGAGGCGAAAAGTTCAAAGTTCACGCACTAGCGAAGACGATCGATTCCAAAGGACGATAGAGTACATCCAACAGTTACGTCTCAGCCGAATGGGTCAGGCAGGATATGATAATGAAGATGCCCTAGTCCGAAAAGCGCGCAGTGCAAATGAGCAACTAGCTGTTCTGGCGAATGACGTGGCTAATGAAACACAAGAGCTGGACCTGGCAGCCGTCCGCATTTCCGACAAAGCTCTCCAGCTTGATCTGATGCTCAAACAAGCTATCGACAAAAGTCACAACTTGAAAACGGCGATGGACAACCGCAAAGACACGGACGAGGGATTTGAGACCATGAAAGACACGGTCCCCAGTGCGATGGACGCTCTTACAAGCCGAATGGATTCCGTTTTGGAAGACAGCATCAAGCGACCTTCGCAGCAAGCGCCATTCTCTTCACTGAGTGATGCCATCGCAGTCGTACTCGAATCGGATATAGACATTGATAGTGTGGCTGCACAATTTGTTGAGTTTCGACGATACCTCCTGTTCTTCGATCTTTCTGGAGAGCAAGAAGCGCCAGCCGCGGTTTCGCACGATGATACAAGCTCACATCGAATTGAGGATGATAAAGCCACCGTAGCAGAATCTCTAGACAACCCAAAGGTCGAGCTGACCGATGACAAATCTCGCACTGCTGACCTCAAGGCGATCGAAGCAGTGGAGAAATTGTTAGGTGAAGGCATATGTAATGCTTGTGGCGAGGAAGGCTTTGCATTGAGGTGTGAAAAGTGTGGAAAAGCGACATATTGTTCGAGGGAGTGTCAGGTAAAACATTGGAAGAAGGAGCATAAGAGGAAATGTAGCAAGAAGTGAACAGAAATGGTCACACGAAGCTGGACGATTGGAGAGTTCGAAGTAAGGACTCATTACTCTAGTATGGTAGCAATGTACCAGTACTCATACCTTGGCTACTGACCGGAAATGAGCTCAGCCGCTAAACAAACCTCATAGCGTGCTCGAGGAGGATCGAAAACCATTATCCCTTGACTTCATCCTAGCACACGGCCTTAAAAAGCTCGACCCATCTCAACATCCTTTAGCGAAAAGTCATGATCCATCCAAACAGCGTCCGGACCACCACGCACTTGCTCATACGACGGCATTCGGCTCAAGCTATCATGATCAACCATAACCTCTTTCGTACACCAAATCTCGCATGGCCTTTTGATCACATCCCCATTTGGCGAACTCGGCCCAGAGCTTTCGTTCCGCACACGCTCAAGCTTGAATCCCGAGTCATTACTTCCCTCCAACATCGCCGCAAGCCGACTCCGACTTCGACTCCGACTCCGCTCTTTTGGCCCTTCACTCGCCTCATACGTCCTTCCATAACTCCGTGACATCCCATACCTCCGCATCCGCACCGTCACACCCGCAACGCTCTGCACTGCGCGCTGGAACGGCGACCGCAAACACGGCACACAGATGACTATCAATCCAACCAATTCTTCGACGACAGACCACATCCCGATGAGTATGCTTTCGTTGATCATGTCTCCCGTGCGCCCAAACTGCGCTGCCACGCTGATTTTGACAATCGATGCCACACCCGCGAAAACGCCTAGACCCATAAGCACACCGACGACCACGCGCTCGCGCATTGGCCGTTGGATCTTTCGTAGAAACGTGATAGGCAGCAACGAAAAGACGAAATCCGTAACAATGTTGATCGCAGCAACAACAATCGTACTCGTCCCCTGCGTCTCTTTACTCCAACACTTCCCCTGCACCACACCCAACAAGTCCCACGCTTTTCTTAATGGCACACATTGCAGCACAATGCCGAGGGTATTATACACTCCAACAACGACCTGCACTGCGATCATAAACCAGAGGAACCTTCGCCATGTAAGTGTTTGCTCGATGCGGAGGAGCATCAACGCGAAGGAGATTTTCAGCAAGGACATGGACCAGGCCCAGAGCGGTTGCGATATGATTGCGTATTTAAAGGCTGTCTCGGCGTCGGAGAGGAAGAATGTGGTCGGGCTGGATGTGAATGTGTACGGGACGGTGAGGAGGAGGAGAGTGGAGTTTGTGAGGACGAAGATCTGGTGTATGTGTAAGCAATCGCTTAGGAGCAATGGTAGTGATAGGATTGGCAATGGTGGTAGGTTTTGATGCGAACTTACGTATGCCGCGGTACAAACATAGTCGTCCATATGCATTCGGAAAACAGGGTGTGAGCGAGACCATATTCTCCCGCCGAAAGTGACGAGTGCAATGCCATGCAGGATGAAAGTCGTTGCGACGAAGGCGCGGGCATTGTATTGTGCTGTTGGTGATGGGAAGGCTGGGATCAATCTGGGATCAGATGGAGTGTCCATGGTTGCAATGGTCCGTCGCTAGTGACATAGTTTCTATCGAGCATTCGGAAGTGCTCGAGAAGACGGTGATAGTTGTATTTCCCTAGATGCGTCTGAGCTTGATCTGGCTGGGGAAATGTGGGGCATTGTGTTCGGAAATCTGGTTCGCGTGTTCGAGGAGCATCGGCAGAATAGTTTGGTGATGCGGTTGAATTCAAAGAAGGTGGTACGAAACCGGCAACCAGGCTTCTAGATTCAATTTGAGACAAAAGGCGCATAACAGCAATGTTCGTGCCAATGAGTCTAATCTGAGGATGCAAGGTTGGTGATGATGAACATGTCCTGATGTACTCACTATTAGCCGTAATGCGACATGATGCACCTGGTCTATCCGATCCTCTCATCGCTGCACAATGTACACAGATATTAGCTACCTGTAGTCGTGATGTTCCAGCCTCGTGTTGTGAACCGATATGCCCCTTTTCTACCTTTTGTGACGCCATCAAGTCTTGTGTTATCATTGAAGACGACCACAAGTCATCCTGGAGCGGAAGGAGAATTAGAGAAATGCAATGCGCGTAAGACGGAACCTGTCGGCAGATCAACTGTTCAGGCTAAAAGCGGATCGCGCAATATCGGTCATGCAGGTGTACGGACCGGACCACAGGTGAACAGGGAGCGAGACGCGCACAATTCCAACATGCAACGACTTGGCACCATAAAATAGCATGGAAGACTTGAGTTAGGTGTGATTGGTAGCTGAGACACATTGGGCAAGTGACGGCGCTTGTGAGGTACAGTCGGTAGCAAGAGCGAAAGACTGCTCGAGGCATGTGAAGTCAACGAGCTTGTCATGTCTCATCCAGCTCGAAATTTAATAATGAGTTTAGTTGAAGTATTTATACGGTGAAAGACGGTGGGGCCGAAAGGAATGCGCGCCTTTTTGGCCTTGTGAATGAATCAATGGTAATCACCGCCCTAGAACGAGGGCTTCAAAGCTTAGCGAAAGCTTACGATTGATCCGATTGAAAGAGGGGCCGAGTAAGTAGAATGCTATGAGGCCCATAATAGTATCCGGTGCTGAGACTCATGTGCAGTCTCTCCAGTCGTAAAATGTCGAGCGCTTCTAACGTTGTGCCATACGTAGGGGTATTGTTACTCTACGGGAGCGAAGACGGACACGATGAAACCATAAATCGTGAACGCCGCGGTCTCTGCCACGCCTGAGCGGGCATGAGACCTTATGATATACAGATCTAGTGGGTATGTTTCGTAAACTTGCGTCGCGTAAACCTTTTTGGTGCTGACAAAACTTCAGCTTGCAAAAAGCCTTTGATAGTGCTCACTGTATCGTTCAAACTGGCTCATCTTTCGACGCCACTGTTGTAGTGATTTTGATATCCCTTGTCATCTTAATACCATGCTCACTGTCCCATTGATTGTTCGCAGTGAACTTTTGCTCATTGCACTCGCGCAATATTGTCTCCTCGCTTGCGGTGTCGCTTCCCATTCTGACAGTCGTCTGCAATATGCTGTCATCCGGCCCCATGTATATTTTGTTGTTCGATTGGCTGTCGCCCATGCCCCCACGACTTTTTTTCGAGTGCGAATAGTCATGTAACGGGTATGACTTCTGATTCGACGAGTCGCCGCGAGAACCATATGCGATGCGAACGTATAACGGTCGTAGGACAGGAATGCATGCGCAGACGATAGTAAGGCAGACCTCGGACGAAGACCAGAGGAGCATAGTGGCAGTGTCGTAAACGTAGTTCTCCATCGAAGCCAGTGACTTCAGTTCAATGGTGCGAACAATCGAGCAGGCACCGGCAAATACGCCCAAGGAAAGACCGCAGGCGATAGTGATCTTTTCCTTGCGCTTCATGTTAAGCCCCATGACAACATGCCAAGCTGTAGTATATTAGATGGCGCGCGGTGGCCAAAGAGAGATTTGTGAACTTACGGAGTATAGCGAGGACGAAGTCCATAGCCGCGGACCAAGCTATACCATGGAGTCAGCATCAATCAAACAACACGTCAGCGACAGCGTACCACCCATAGTGAGTCCAACTTCAGTAAAGTTCAACCAGCAGTAACCGCCCTCAATTGATCGATCCCACAGAAATGCGGTTGGCTTGCACTGCACGAACAAAAGGGTTGTCGTGATGATGCAAAGCACCGTTGTGCTTACAATGCAGAACCAAAGCAATGCAATGTGCCACTTCTTCAGAACGATGCGCAGCAAAAAGATTGCCACCGATCCCTTCGAAGCCGCAATGCCCATGATGCATATCCCCTGGCCGATCGCCTCCCACATGATGGCCTTCGAGTAATTGAGGTCCAGACGAACAATATCGACTGTCTTGCGCCCCACGCCGTAAGTGATGCCGACCGAAATGCACCCGACATAGCCTATCAGTGTGATCTTGTACACAATCAGTACATTTCATATCAACAACAAGAGAAGCCTTTCCGAATTTGACTGCTCACTTACCAAGTTTACAACCGTCAGGACATCATCCCAGCCAATGTTCCTTATGATGTAGTGTCTCGTGTACAAACGTAAAGCGATAAAAACGGTGGCTATTACCACTTGGAGCCACATGACACCATTGAGGATGCTCGCGAAGTTCTCTGGCTTTCCCATGTCGACGTTTTATGAGAAGAGCAGGTGCTCGCCTCCGACCTTCAATCTGAGGGGAGCAATCAATCGAGAGGACGTGCTGGTCGAGAGAGCGGCTGCTGGAACCGCAAGATTGACGAAAGCTCAAAAGGAAGCGACTTTCAAAAGACGTGCCTTGTTTCTGAAAAGATCACAGCTGTCATACGTGAAAGATGATAGCGACCCGGCACAATGATGACGGACACGATGGGAGGGGAGTGAACGAGTGCGACCTAATGGGCAGTACCCTCGTCTTCAAATCCAAAATGACAAACGAGTGAAGAATTGAGCAGGCGGGCGATCGACGAGGATGAGACAGACTATCCTTTGCACTAGCTACAGTCACTCCATTGACCCATGCTCGGCAAGGTACCAGCGATTGCAGGGCATCTGAAGCCCAGCAGAAGGTGGAAGGATGTGAGCCGCAAACGCCCGGACAATAATATGCCGAAAGGAGTGCCCGACCTCCAAGCGAGGTGGATCGACCTGATGGGCGAGGCTTACGAGTTGCACCGCCGTGGGGTCAGGCGTTGGAGGGTCCAAGAAATGCTTTTTTCCCCAACGCTGCTCCGTCTCGCGTGGGCAGAGAATGACGCCTTGACGTCTTTGGTGATGCGAACAGTAGGATTTTCCACGAAAAGCAACACGATGGAAAGACTCCAATACCAATAAGGAGCATTGTGATTATTGTTCTCTCTGGAGCTGCTCTTGCGTGCTCATACTTGTTGATCCAGCCAAAGATGGGCAAACACAGGGATCTGCGGAGTCGGATGTGACGAGAAAATTCCCCGCGGAGCTACGAAGCCAAGAGCCATCCTGGTCTTATGTCCTGTAGGTAGAGAGACAGTTAAACATAGTCAAATGTGCAATGCGCAAAGCAGGTGTGATGGGAAAGTCCCCTGCAGAAGCGGCCAGCTAGGTGATCAAGCTAGCCTCTTTTGGTTGTAACGTGCATCGGTTGTTTTGTACGCGCGCCAGCTGGCCGGGAATCTAGGCCAGCAGCATCAGATAACAAAGTTCTTGCGTGCGAACCTCGAATTTGCTTCTTAGCACGCAAATTGATCACGCGTTGGTGACTATCTGGTGTCTCCTTATTGACTTCTGCTCCGTTCATTGCCATTGGTGCCTACAGATGTCTCATCGCATGGTGATATGGCGAACGCTGGATGTCAAACAGACCCATGTACAACGGAGACGAGTCGTCCAAAGCCAGGTCTCGGAGAGATTTGCGACCTTCCCCTGATTCATTCGTCGTATGCAGCGTATTGTGCTGCTAATGGACCAACAAACGAATTTGCGCATCGGCAGACAAGGCAGGGAGGAGACACGGGAGCGAGCCGTTGCCGGAACTTACTCGTTTGCCCCGGCTGACCGTCTTTACCTGATGGAGCGAAGATGGCATTTCGTCGTCATGTCCATGAATCTATCGTGTCGGTCGCCCTTCTCCGATTCATCTCAGGATCACACACACCGGTGCACCACCAGGACAATGCAAAGACGGGCTTCAAGTCGGATTGGACGGGTGGCGCAGGTAGCACAAGAGACGTTTGAAAGGAGCATTACGCGACGGGCCGTTGCTCACACTGCGCTTTGAATCGAGCGAACGGCGTGGGGCGCTTTTCCGCTTGCATGCTTAGTCCGCTCCTTCACTCCCGACTCCCCGATCTCCGCCCAATCTAAGCCCAGCTGTGGCAATTCCAACCATCACTCCGCAGATATCCATCCGATGTATGATCAACACTCGGACTTTACTCCGTGACACTATATCAGCAAAAAAGGGAAGTGGCAGAAGCGCGAGCGCATCTGAAAGGTTTTGAGTGCATACTACCTAGCCAAGCCGTCCCAGAGATATTCCAGAGCGTGCATGTCCAGGCAGTCCAATGTCCTACATCCCGTGTGTACAATCAGCCGAACAATATCACAACCAATCATTCCTTCAGCTGGCTGCATTTGGTAGTGTGCGCCGACAGTCCGCGCTAGCTCTGCAGGGTTTCTGCTATATTCAACGTCCCAATACACTGGTACACACCCCACTCCGAACCCGTCCTCTCCACGGAGCTCGTCATGCCTGGGGATAGCCGATGGGTATCAGCATGTTTGCCATTCGTGATTCGTGAAGCAACCTTGACAGAAAAAGCAAATTGAGGCCGCCAGTGTTGCACCAGGCGGGGAAGGGTTGAGACACAGGTAGGTGCTGAGCATCCCTGATTCTGGTAAGAATGCTCTACCCTCAATCACACTCCGCGGTCGATCGTGGTCCTGGGTCGCTTGCCCTCCAGCTCGCCTATCAAAGCCGTGCACAAGCAGAGTACCTGGTCTTCTTCAGGGTTTTTGGCCCCTCCACTTCTTCTACTTCGGTGTTTCTTTCTTGAGCTCAGTACAGCTTGACCAGGTAATAGCATGGCTCTGACTGGGTTGATCGTGAAGGCTGTTGCCCTGGGAGCGATTCTCGTCCTTACTCAATATGTTCTGGCATATCTTCGATCTCCCCTCAAGCAGATTCCAGGACCGTTCATCGCCAAATTCTCAAACATCTGGCGCTTCTTCAACCACTACGGACAGACCCATATCGAAACACAGAGGAAGCTCCATGAGAAATATGGCGACGTCGTTCGCCTTGGCCCCACTACTGTCAGCCTGGCAGACTCAAGCCTGATCAAGACCATCTATAATGCACGCGGCACATTCCTGAAGGTAAACTTCTGCTCTGAGGGTACATATGACATGCTAACAGCAACACAGAGTGACTACTATGTAAGCTGAAGTATATTTAAAGCACTAACAATCATTGCTGACCAGCCCGAAGACTGTCAATGATGCTCTACAAGACGGACACATCATCCAGAATATCTTCAGCACTCGCAGCAACGAATTTCACTACAAAGCGATCAAACCGGTGCAGAAGCTGTACAATCTTCAGAATGCTCTGCAACTCGAGATTCTCATGAACGATGACATCAAAACCTTTTGTGGCGAGCTCGAATCGCGCTTCATGGACGGAGCTAACAAGGGCAAGACTTGTGATATCGCGGACTGGATCTCGTTCTTCGCATGGGACTTCCTTGGACACACAACATGGAGCAAGCGTATTGGCTTCATGGAGAAAGGCGAAGATATCGGCGACATGCTAGGAACAGCGGAACGGGTCATGCGCTACTTTTCAGTAGTAAGTACTCCACCATCGTATAGTTACGTCCCCTCCAATGCCGCCAATGTCGAGCAGTAGCGGCAGAGTTGCGAAGTCATCCCCACTGTTTCATAGTAAACAGATACTGACCCCATCAGGTCGGCCAAATCCCTACCTTGGACAAATGGCTAGGCAAGAACCCCAAATGGCCACGCTCCCTCTACAAATTCGACGACTTCTCCGTCGCCGCCGGCGCCGCTGTCGAGCGATACATTGAACGCATGTCGAATCCAGAACTCGGTAAAGGCAAGAAAGACTTTCTGAACGGCTTTCTTGAAGCTAAACAAGACCATCCTGATCTTGTCACCGAGGTAAGACTCCCCTGGTACAAAGTGTTCGAGCTGTTGGGGTAAGGCATGTCAGACTTTTGGCAACAATTGCGTGAAGGTCTTCGTGTGTTTGCTTTTGAGAAAAATACTCGTACTTAAATACTCTCGAGTACGTAGTTGCTAACGGCGTGTAGTATGTATCTTCCACGCACCTTTTTTGAACAACCGAAACCCGCTCCAGGAGCACTTCGCCCCACCTACGCAAAGTATTTGCACGCACCCACATTGAATCGATCGCTGACTTCATCCCTCTTCCTTCAGTAACGAGGTGATTGGTTATATGATAATCAACGTACGTACCTCATCCCCCCATCCTCCACCCCATCCCACACCCATACCCAATCCACCAACCCTCTCATCCCAAAACACACCAAAACAACATGCTGAAACCCCCCAGATCCTCGGCGGCGCAGACACCCTCGCCATAGTCATCAAAGCAATCTTCTACCACATCCTGCGCACCCCCCGCGCCCACGCACTCCTCGTATCCGAACTCCGCTCCGCCCTCTCCACACTCCCCTACCCGCCTCCCTACACCGCTCTCGAAACCCTCCCCTACCTCGACGCATGCATCAAAGAAGGTCTCCGCATGCACCCCGTCGTCGGGCACATATTCGAACGCGTAGTCCCGCAATCCGGCCTGACGTTACCGAACGGCACGACGTTACCTCCGGGTACGATCGTCGGTGTGAATCCGTGGGTTGTGCATTATAAAGAGAGCGTGTTTGGCGCAAATGTGCATGAGTTTAGACCGGAGCGGTGGTTTAAAGGTGAGGCGGAGACGGAGGATGCGTTTGTGGAGCGCGGGAGGAGGATGAAGGAGGCGGATTTGAGTTTTGGTGGGGGGAATAGGATTTGTATTGGGAGGCCGTTGGCGTTGGTTGAGGTGTATAAGGTGGTGGCGAGTGTGTTTGGGAGGTATGATGTAAGTGCGAGTGTCTTTTATCCGATTAGGAGCATGGAGTTGGTTTGGATGGGATTTGCTGACGGTGTGTTGTAGATCAAGCTCGAGGATCCGAGTAAGGAGTGGGAGTTGCATAAGCAGTGGTTTGTTTGGCCGCATGATATTAAGGTCAAGTTGAGTCCGTTCGAGAGTTCGTGATTGTGAGGGTTGGATGGATACGCGACAAGATTGTCTCCTTCTACGCAAGTGCCTGAAGACGTGGACGTCGCGTGGTCTGTTGCGTTTGAAAGGGATTGCCACATCGCGCGATCGAGGAACTATGCCTCACTTCGCCAGAAAAGAATAACATCATTTGCTTTAAATGGGTGGACTACAACCGCGTGAGTCTTTCACAGAAACGACATTGATTACGACACTTAGAGATGGTCCCAAAACTGCCCGCATAATGCTGCGTCAATAGCCAAGATGAAGGGTTCTTAGTGAACCGGCGAAGCCCAAACGCCGATAAATTGTTGCGCTTCCAGACTCGACTCCCAACTCCGACTTCCTATAGCAGACGTGAACTCTGCGGGGTATTGTCTCAACGACTTCTCATCGAGTCCATTTCCATACTCAAAATCGAAGCCAAGAGTAGCTCATACTCAGTCTACGAGCTTTGCGTCATCTGGCCCATCGGTCCAAAGTTGCTGGGGCCCTCGGATCCAGGTGTGCCGTCGTTGGCGTTCATCTGGGAGCTGTTCATGTTGCCATTGATGTTGCCGTTCATGGGGAGGCCGTTTATGTTGGATCCATTCATGCCGTTATTCATAGGGCCGTTCATCTGAGCATTCGTGCCTTGGCCGCTCATTTGCCCACTCATTTGACCGGTCAGGCTCTGGCTGTTCAGCGGTGTCATGTTCTGGTTCATGGGCCCCGGGAAATTTGAGCCATCAAGTCCTCCCAGTGCTGCGGGACCTAATCTTACAGTCTCATCTTCCTCGCCCATGCCGTCGACGTCCGGCCAGAAGCGCTCCTCCAGCCAGCATATCTGTTTGAAGATCTCTTCGCAGCGCACCATTTCTTCCTTGCCGTCGCGGGTGGTTGTGATGTTTGCCAGCTCGTCAACGAGTGCGCGCGTTGCGTCGACGAATTTGGAGAAGGCGGGCGACGTCCAGTTCGGTATGAGGGCTTGGTGCAGCGCGACGATGTGGGAGTCAGATGAAGGAGTGGACATGGAATTGCTGAACGAGGAGGCATATTGCCAAGCGGATCGGTAGCACTAGAAAGTGTCAGCGGAGATCAACTGTCGCGATGGTAGTCGTACATGTTCAGTTCCCCACAGCACAACCATTCCTTCGAGAAGGCTTGCGCTTGAACCACTTGCGCTTACAAAAAGATCCAACAGCGCTCTCGTTATTGGCGTCGGTCCTTCCTGTCCCAGAACGAGGCCGTACTTGGTCGCGGTGATCTCGAAAAACTGCATCTCTCGTCGCATGTTGTTGAGGGCTGAAATTAGCAGGTCCATAGTCCTGTACATGGGGTGGAACTGCGAGTTCTGCGTCTGTGGCAACCGTATTTTTGCCAGCAGCTGTCCCACGAAGCGAATGTATCCCCGCTGGTAATGGCCATCTTGCACCAGCCATTGTGATAGCGGACCCGCCGCGAGGGAGCCACAGCCGGCGTGGGAGAGGAAAGGCTGCTGCGTCGCTTGCGTGAAGTTTCTCGAGCTTGTCGCGAGGAGATGGGCGGTCAGGCTCGGGGCCTGGTGGGGATGCATGGGCAGGTTCGGCGCAATGGGCTGGCCATCTCGTGGACGCTTCGTGTTCGGACCGCGACGGTGAACCTGCAAGTTCGGATTCGGTGCTTGCCCGCTCAATATCTGGCTAGGCGCCTGCTGCGATGCCATGGCGGATTCGAGGGGTCCTCCACTCTGCTGTGTCTGGGCAATGTGGACCTGCGCATCGGGCGAGTTGAGGTAGGCCTGGCACTCCTGGAGGTGCTCAATCTGGCGCGTCGTGTTCTTCGCGCGCACATAGCCACAGTGCTGGCAGCGCACTTTGTTGCATTTTGAGGGTGTGTCTGTGTCTTGAAACTCTATGAAGGCTCTCCGTATGTCTGGGTTGGCGTGTCTGCCCATGGCGACAGGTCACTGCAGCCCATGGTCAGCATGACGAGGGGCAAAAGCATCGGCGACATGATGACAGCGACAGGAGAAAGATGGAAGAGATGGAAGTGAATGCACGTGAAGAGCGGATGCTGTGCCGCAGTGGAAACTTGAGTGGAGCTCACCGTATTGTATCCAGCAGTGCGTTCTGTATCTTTGCGCTGTCTCGGTCTGAGATGACCGCGGCCGCTTAACTCAGCACTGGGCGGGCCCTCGAAAGGCGCCTTCCCCTTCCTGTAAGGACCAAGATGCAGCTTGGTCGCTCGACCATATACTTCACGAACATTACATCAGCGATTATAGTGTCTTGACCCTACGCTACTGGCAGTTTCCCTTCAAGAGACATCCAATCTTCAATATCGGCCATGTCTAGACTGATGAAGGAAGCAGTGTAACCTTAGTCACCATTTTGTACACTACGCCGAGTCCAAGCAGGGAACAGCGCCAGCGAAACATTTCCGCGCTGCTATCCGTAATCTTCGGCCCGCATCTGAATCGGGACAAAACACGCTGCCGCATCACCCTACTCCATGCTACCAGCATCGAATTGCCTTCAAGTAGATGCCATGATGCCTGTCCACACCCCGTGCTCTGAAGATATCTCGGCAGGCCACGCTTCACCCATAATGCAGTTTCGGTGCTAATGGCCAGTAACAAATAAGCTTGAATGCGGCACGATCGATGGGGCAGTCCGACAAACCACTATGCTACTTCTCATTCAAACCATAAGGTATACAAGTGTAGAGACGAGTGCGTTTTCTGGTAAGTTTGGATGCATAGTGAATATGCAGTGGTGATAATATCAACACTGCAAAAGCTGTTCAGCATTCTTCGGTATTGTCAATGTGGATCAGTCCTCGCCACCTCTTTGACAGCACCTTCCCGTACCATCGTCGTGTTGGCGGGCAGGAGCGCACAGAGGGTAACAGATGAACCCCATCAACGATTTTTCCTTGTTCTATTTCACCATACGACATATTGCAGTCACATCACTCAAAGCAGCTCCATACCATCTCTACAGACCACTTCTTGCTGCATGCATTGGGATCGGATATCTGCTCTGAATACAGCCACATCTGGCAGACAAAAGCCTGCCGAATGTTCAGTGCATGCATTGTACCACCTCTGACGTCCAGCGCGACTTCACCTGGGTGCATGAGACTCACAGCACGACGATTCTAAGTCTTGACCGACCGTTCTTGCCGCTTCAAAGCGCAGCCTCGGGCAGCCTTCACATGAAGGCCCACCACAAGCCGTTGCCACCACCTCATGCACACCGACGCACTCGAAGGCTTTCCACCCTCCACACGACCGAAGTCACGAGAATTGCCTCTCTCTTCCCCGGATTTTCCCGCAACCTTGCAACCACCCCACAGCTTAGGCAGATCATCGCACACACCTGACTGATGAGCTCACGATGCAAGACAGACGGCACCCAAGAGCTCCACTGCGACGACGATCTCGACATCGTGAGAGGTCGAACAGACTCTTCAGAGTCACATTCGCCCGGCGTAAGATGGCCCGGTGACGCACCATCGGCCTTGTTTTCTCAAAGGAGAAGAGGCGCTCTCCCCGCATCAGCCAAGCTTTGATGATGTGACGCCGTCCCGCACCGCCAGACGTTATTTCCACGCCGTCTCGACTACTCAGCTCACCACCGGGTATGAAGAGTGGCAACTCTCGTGACTGGGGCCGATGTCGCGTGTTGCTGCTTTGGGAAAAGGCTAATGCGGAGCAAGGGGTTTCGTGATGATGACATGAAATGTCTAACTCCGTCGGACACCAGTGGGTGGTGTTCTGCCGTCTTTCCAGAACCCTCGTCATTCTCCCTTGTGGCTTGGAACATGGAACATTAACACTTGGGTCATAGGGCTGATCTTTAATTTGCAGCCACGAGCTGTGAGACCCTCCGACCAACTGTGTGGAAAGCTGGGAGGGTTGGCACTCATCATCACTCGAGGCGTTCCCACAACTCGGGATTCTGGTGTCCGAGGAAGCAAGACGACTCAAAAGCATGTGCTGTGTTGTGGATCAAGCTCGGCAGAATTGCACATCAGCATCTCGGTTAACTTGGGTAGATCAAATGCTCTTTGGAGCAGATGCAGCTTCCCCGCAATGCAAGTTTGAGCCGCTCCGTGGGCGGAGACAACTCCATCTTTGCAAGGCGCAAGCAACAGTTTCGATTTGGAGTGTTTGCATCGGACAGCGACGCACGATTCCATCTGCTGCGCATTCAGGCGCGCTGTGTGGTACCTAAATTCGTCCCAGATTCCGCAGCACGCACAAGTACTCCAGCGTCTGCGCCTCAGGCAACCTTGGCCTTGCGTTACCAGGGTACCTAAGATCAACAAGCTTACTTAAGACTTTGACACTCGTGAGCACCTGTGCGAGATCTCAGTGGCTGACGCCTTCCGCCTTGAGTTGCAGTCTGGCCGATCCTCACATCATCACCATCAGACAGCTCACCAATCACAAGCATCCTACACCAAAACACTGCGAATGAACAACGCGTGCCTGGAATACTACCGCAGCGTTCCCTGCAAGGTCTCCAGTCCCTTCGCCCATCTGACTCGCCTTGCTTTTCAGGGTCTCTCGGGCCAGCACCTCCCTGCGGTTAGGGAGCACAGCAGCGCTGGCACATGGAGACCTTGGGCAACCGTCACCGCCGGGAATATCGTTCTGCCGTGCCAGCACTGCGTCATATTGCCATCCGCCAGCGAAGAAGGAGAGCCGAGTCAAGTAACGATGTACAGCCCTGCGGAGGCCCGACTGGTTGCTGTCGAGCTGTCATCCCTGACACCGCCTCCTTTCGCTGGCAGAAAATGGAACCCAGACAAGGGTAGCTTCCAGTTCTCGAAAGAGATGATGATCACCCTTGAAACGAGTGCTTGGTGGCCGTGAGCATGACCACAAAAATACTGGGGCGAAAGGAGCGCAGCCGAGATGTTTGGTTTTGCTGCTGTTTATAAGAGGACGATCCCCTGGAATGTGTATTGCGATCATCAGTTTCGACGTGCGAGACCCTTGAGCAAATCTTCGGCATCTTGTTACTGTTTACAATCCTGCATTCCTGAATGAGTGCAACAATCGATTAGCTACACATATCGCGCGTAACATACCACAATTACCATCATGGTCGGACAATACTTTGCCGCGGCTGTTAGCCTATTAGCTCTGAGCTCGGCTTCACCTTTGTAGGTGGTTTGAAGGCCCCCCAACAGCCCTTCGAAGCTAATCTTGATTCAGACAACCCATCAAGCGCGCTCCATCATTTGACTACGGCAACCAAAAGGTGCGGGGTGTCAACACCGGCGGTTGGTTCGTTCTCGAGCCCTGGATCACGCCATCCATCTTTGAGGGCAATGCTGCAAAGGACGAGTGGACTTTTACGCAAATCCTCGGCAAGGATGCCGCAAAGTCGCGATTGCAGCAGCACTGGAACTCTTGGATCACCCAAGATGATTTCAACCAGATTGCCCGTGCGGGCCTGAACCATGTCCGTATTCCAATCGGATACTGGAGTGTGATCCCACGAGACAATGAGCCGTACGTGCAAGGCGCGTACGACAAGCTGGGTGAGGCGCTCGACTGGGCGTCAGGTGCTGGCTTGAAGGTCATGATCGATCTACACGGTGGTAAGTAACCATAGAGACCTGTTTGGCGCACCGAGTACTAATTAGTCCCAGCTCCCGAGTCACAGAACGGCTTCGACAACTCTGGCAAGTACGGCAACGTTGGCTGGGGTTCAGGCAATTCTGTAGACCACACCAAGAAGGTGCTGAACAAGATCCGCGACGATCATGCATCTCACCCGGCCGTTTCGTCCATCCAGCTTCTCAACGAGCCTCTTGGTCCCGCCCTCGACATGAACACCGTCCGTCAATTCTACATGGACGGCTGGGGTAATCTGAAGGACTCCAATGTTGCCGTCGCCTTCCACGATGCATTCCAAGGTGTGACATCCTGGGGTGATTGGGGTGCGGGCATGTGGAACCTGCTCCTCGACACGCATCACTACGAGATCTTCGACAATGGCCAAGTTTCGCAAGACCTTGCAGGTCATATCAAGATGGCATGCGACTTCGGTAACCAGATGGCCAGCACCGGCAAGCCCACCATCTCCGGCGAGTGGACTGGCGGTCTCACCGACTGCGCCAAGTGGCTCAACGGCAAGGACAAGGGTTCGCGCTACGATGGTACTCTCAGCGGTTCGTCCAAGGTTGGCGATTGTACCGGCAAGTCAACCGGCTCCGTGGCCGCCCTCTCCAGTGCCGACAAGAACAACATTGGCCGCTTCATCGAGGCCCAGCTCGACGCGTACGAGAAGGCCGCCGGCTGGATCTTCTGGACATGGAAGACTGAGGGTGCACCCGAATGGGACATGCAAGACTTGCTGGCGAACGGCATCTTCCCGCAGCCGCTGACAAGCCGAAAGTGTAAGTTGTCCCACAACCACCTTCACCAACTCTGTACTGACATCAATAGACCCTGGCCAGTGCGGTTGAACACCTCATCGCATGTTGGTTCCGCTTCCAACTCTTTCATCTGAAAACATCTCCACATTCGCTCGCCCTACCACTCGAACCTGCTCTTCTTTCTCGCCTTGCGCAAAGTAACGATGTCACGAATTTGCTTCGCTTCGAAGATACCCCGATGCGTTTCGCTCGCTTAAAGGGCTTGACTGTTGTCGCCCGCTGTATACATACATATCTTGTTGCTGTTGTTCATAGTAGTCGCACCGGTAGCGTCGTCGAGAGCGGGTACAAACTTGCTGCGACACGATACGCAGGTATTTAGGAAATATCATAAAAGTATACAAGTCACACAACACTGCACAAATGTCGTCAACCTCACCAGCTGAATGAATGCATCCGACTTTGCTGACGACGATGAGCGATGATGACGAAGTTTATTTGCCAAAATCTCCGAAGTAAAAGGGCGGCGGCCAATTTGTGTGTCTGCCGTCCCCGCGCTCAATTTCCGTCGCACCTGCCCAAATTCAACCAGCTCCGCACGTGCAATCTCATCAGTGGCAAGGCTCGTGCAAATTCCAACGAACACTTCGCTTGCCGGCGGTGACATCGTGCGACATGCGCAACGGGGACGAGGTGCGGTGCGACAAAGGAGGATGCATGGCCTAGTCGGTCCGCTCTCCTTTTCTTGCCCGCAACGGGTCCTCCGCGGACACGACGGGGGTCTGGGTGTCTCGCCAGGCACGCACCAGGCTGCAAGCGAGCGATTCGAGTGGGCACGGAACTCGTTGATGGAACGATGACTGCGAACGGCGGCGCAATTACGTTTGGACGAGAAGAGATTTCTTTGTGAGGGGGATCCGGGGATGGATGGGATTTGCTTGTAACGTGCTGTTTGCGAACATGTCTCGGTCGCATTGGTTTTGAGGGTGCCCAGTCAGACGGCGAATCGGGCCTGCCCAGTCGGCGCGCGTTGGTACCTGGCGGGCGCATCGCACATCGTACCTGCTTTAGCACCCGCTCACAACAGCGCCGATCGCTGCTCCACTGTTACGAGGAATCTGGAGAAACAATGCGACGTGCTGACTGCGCGCGGCGTCGCTGCGACGGCCAATGCCTCGATGGAATCTGCGCGCGCTGAAAGCCTTCTGTCTGCGGCTGGAACAGCAATATCGCCGGCTGACAGGAGACGCGAGAGAAATGCGCGAAGGCTTTCAGGCGTCCGCACCTCAACGGCAGGCAATTTCCCATAATAGCGCACGGCTCAAGCCAACCTGACCGGAAAAACGATCCTTTGGCTGCTAAAACACGCCGGGCCCCTTGAACACGAGCACTCTAAATTGCCGTCACGCCTGCTCATTGGGCGCGCGGCTCTTAGTGGCCTGGACTCGGCCTAGGGAGCTCAATTTCAGCGTTTGCGGCGTCGCCTGGGGTGTCTACTGCAGGAACAGGGTTGGCTGGGCGCATCATGAGATTGGACGCTTAGGGAGGTGTGACCGGATTTCGATATAACCTACAGCGCCGCCCCGTTGACTCTTCTCCCACCTCTACACCTCCAGCTTACTACCAACACGAAGACGTCCGTTCTTCAGCCCTTCTTTATCCACAGTCATTCATTCAGCTGAACCTCACCCCCCAACCACTATATAATCACCTCCCTCGCGCTTACGCGTTAATCACATAATACCAACCATCAACATGTTCTCCAAGACCGCCATCGTCGCCCTCTTCGCCGGCCTCGCCGCCGCCCAGCGCACCCCCGTTGGTGAGCCATCTGGCAACCCCATCACCCGCCCATTGTTGGAGGTATGTATTCCATGAGATGCGCGACCGCCGTTGTTGCAGCAACATCAGGCACGCGCTGTGCAACACAACTTGCGCTAACAGCCCTATCAGGTCGTCCCCGCCTGCAAGCCCTTCACCATCACCTGGCAGCCAACTACCCCCAACCCGGTCTCGCTCGTCCTTCTCCGCGGCCCGTCCACCAACGTTGTTCCTCTCTCAACCATCGTTGTCGGCATCCCCAACAGCGGCTCCTTCGTCTGGACCCCAGCCAGCTCCCTCGAGCCCGACGTCACCCGCTACGGCATCCAGCTCATTGACGACATCACCGGCCAGTACCAGTACTCTACCCAGTTCGGTATCTCCAAGGGCCCCGAGTGCGACGGCTTCGTCGCCTCCAGCGTTGCCTCGACCCCATACGGCGGCGGCTACCCTGCCAGCACCCCTGTCCCATCCAGCAAGGCCTCTTCGTCCCAGGGCGGATACCCAGTCTCCAGCCCAGCTCCCTCCAGCAAGGCCAACACCACCACCATCGTCACCAAGACCAGCTCCCTCGTCCTCAGCACTGGTGCTCCCCACGGTAACTCGAGCGTCATCCAGCCATCCCGCTCGCTCTCTGTCCCCGCCAGCCTCCAGTCCACTGCGTCGAGCACTGCGACCGCCACCCGCTCCTCCGGCATCCCGGAGAGCACCGGTGCCGCGTCCAGCCTCCAGGCTGGTCTCAGCCTTGCTGGCGCCGTTGCCGCGTTTGCATTCATGCTGTAAGCATTTTTCTGTGACCGTTTGACGGGCGCGCGCATCGCTCCCGACCTTGATCTGGTCGAGTCCGCGCGTTTCTCTAGGTTGGAAAAAAAATTAGAAATGTTTATATGTCATGACCCTATTTGCATTTGCGCATACGTGCGCGATTTTCGTTTCTGGTGTTAATTAGGGTATATACCTTTGTGCGCTCTTGAATTTGACTGGTTCCGTCTATTGTGGCGAGATGAGGTGGTGTATGTAGTGGAATGGAATGGAGAGATAAAACTTGCTTAAACTTGTCTTTGTCGTCGCCTGTGATTCTCATGTCAAGCGTGACTTCCCATGGTGCCGTATCCTTGGACAATTCTAACATTCCAGCGAGATACATCACGTCGCAATATACAGCACAAGACTCTTGTTCGCACAATGCTCGTTCTCGCATGTAACATCGCGATGATCACCCTAAACCCTTGACCCTAGATGCGCCCTACCGTCATCGACTCGAGCACTGCGACGTCGCCATCGACCACGTATCTACGCAACACCAAGTGTCATTCAGTTATAATCGTCCCACATCTCAGATTCATACTTACACATCGACGTAATTTACATACCTAGACAAATCCGAAAGTGGGACCAAACTTACTGTGGTACATTACCTAGGTACCCCACACCATTTATTCCCCCGCAATCAAGGTATACCCGTAACAAGCGCAGGATATCCACTCACGAATAACGCCGAAAGATTACAAAACACCAATTCCAGCTCGGCTTGATCTTTGAGGATCCGCCACATTTTCTTCATTTCGATATCCATTCACCTCTCATCCTACCTTCTCCGTCTTCACCACCTCCCACCAACCCTTGACCTCCAATCCAACCCAAACCAACCCGCTACCCAAGAAAAATGCCCCCCTCCCTCCCCAGCCACACAGGCGTATCCTTCACCCCGACAATCCACTCCTCCATACCCCCGAACATCGACCCCACGCGCGTCACGCTCCCACACCCCTTCGTCGTCGTCGTAACGGGCGCGGGCAAGGGGTTGGGCTGGCATATCAGTCTTGCGTTTGCGAAAGCTGGCGCGAGTGGGATTAGTATTTCGAGCAGGACGAGCGGGGATTTGGATGCGCTTGAGAAAGAGATTAGGAAGGTTGAGAAAAAGAGGGATGGGAAGGGGGTTGAGGTTTTGAAGACGGTGTGTGATGTGCAGAGTGAGGAGAGTGTGGTGGGGTTGGAGAGGGAGGTTAGGGAGAAGTAAGTTTTATTTTCCGTTTTGGTTTGGTTTGGTTTTTGGTGGGTATATGTCTCTTTGGTCTTTTTGAGGGGGGCGAGGGGAAGCTGTATACATGGTTATGTGTATGGTTGTTGTGGTTTGTGTTTCCTGACATCGACATCTATGATCGAGAGGGACGGAAACAAAAGATAGAGATGATGAGTATGGATTTACAATCGACTGGGTTGGATTGGATTGGATGGGGAATGTTCTGTTGTTAGAATCTGTTCGCGGCCAAGACTGGCACTTTCTGAACTGCGAAACGAAGAAAGGTCACTAGAGCCAGAAAGAGGATATATGCTGACACCGCTTTTCAAAACAGATGGGGCCGCGTCGACGTCGTAATCGCCAACGCAGGAATCATCAGCAAATACGTCGACCGTCCAAAAAACCCCAACTCCAATCCCAACGGCCGTAAGTTTGCCTTCCCATCTCATACAAAAAACCCACATACCATACCTCCCTCCCCTCCCCAACAAAGTCGTCCATCCAAACGCCACAGCATCACCACTAACCCACCCCAGCCACCGAATCCAACCTCCCCATCGGCATAACCGAAGACACAGACTGGTCGCGCGTCCTAGACATCAACCTGAACGGCGTCTGGCGCATCTCAAAAGCCTTCATGCCGCTGCTCTCCGCCACCCCCACCGGCCCCCAAACCCTGATCTGCAGCACCTCACTCTCATCCCACGGCACCAGCAGCGCCATAACGCCCATCGCATACAACGTGTCCAAACTCGCCTGCAACCGACTCATCGAACACATTGCCGCGGACCACGGCGATGCCGGGATCCACGCGTATGCGCTGCATCCGGGGGCCGTCTTGACGCCGCAGACGCAGGCGCATGCGGGGCCCGTGTGGGAGAGTGGTCTGCTTTCGGATGATGAGGGCTTGGCGGGCGCGTTTTGTGTGTGGTTGGGAAGGGAGAAGAGGGGGTGGTTGAGGGGAAGGTATTTGAGCTGTACGTGGGATGTGGAGGAGTTGGAGGGGATGAGGGAGGAGATTGTGCGGGGGGATAAGTTGGTTTTTCGGATGGTTGTTTGAGGGAGGGGATTTGGTGGGGAGATGGGATGGAGGGTGGTGAGTGTGTTTTTTGGGAAGAAGGGTTGGAAGGATGGATGGATATGAATGTGAATATGAATATGACTTCGGATGATCTATACTGTTCTGCACTGCAGAAGAAAAGCGAGTGTATATACCACATCTAACCCCCTTTGACCCAACACTGCCGAATATGCTCAACTACAAACGTAGGAGCCAACGAGCAACACACGTTCTCAAACCACGCCCGAAACACCATAGTGGGTATATATATAACGACAACAATACTCCAAATATTGCGCAAAATCTCATCGCACCCAAAAATACGCTCTCACATCATTCCTTCATCGATCACATGACTACACATCCAATCTTCCTCTTCCTCTTCTCCTCGCCAGGACCAGGCGTCCTCGCACCATCGCGGCCCGTCATGCGGCTCATCCTACCACTTGCGCTCGGCTGTATAGGCTCCAGCACCGGCCCTGGTGGGTTAAAGGGCCGTTGTGGCTGTGATGGGTTCGAAAAGGGTAACGGCTCTGTCCGCGGCGGCGCGCTCATTGGAAATCTTTGGCCTTGCGCCAATCCCGGTTCAGGCGGAACGAGACGCGGTAGTAAGCCTCGTCTACTGGGTCGAGGCGATGCAGGCGTGAAGGTTGCGGATTCCGCTGTGTTCACCCTGTCGAGTGGACTCGTGAAAATCGGTCTTCGGCCCTGCGCTTGCAATGGCGCACTCGGCGCTGAGCCTCGTCGTCCGGTTTCGGGATCGAGTATTGGTGGAGGGCGTAGATCAACTGTGCTCCCGACTGCGCCACGAGAGCGTCGAGATGGGCGACGAAGTGGGTTCGAGGATGAACTGGCTGCGTTTTGATGGGAGAGTGGCGGTCTGTTCGATGTGTGCTGGGGTGCAGCCATTTCTTGTGGTGGCGACCGAGCCGATGAACTGCGGCGACGGATCGAGCCCGAGGATTGTGGACTGGGATAGGTAGATGGATGCAGTAGGGACGGCCTCCGTTCTCGTTCTTGCTGTGGTGGAGTCGAGAGGTCAATTGAGGATATGCTTTGGCCTCTGTTTTGGTACGGCGCAGATGGAGCTAGTGAAGTAGTCATTGATGCTGGCAAAGCAGGAACCGGTGGTACCGCAGACGATGAAGGTACAGGTCGTCGAGGAACGGGGGGCGCATTTGGATGACTTAGACTGACACTTCCGGCTGCGGCAGCTGTAGCAGTATAGGCCGGAGGTGGAGGGACCCAGTTGTCGGCATCGCTCTCATGAGGCAGCTCACGATGTCCATCAGCACGGCGATACTCGAGGGGCCTGAAGGGCAGAGCACGAAGATGACGCCGATTGGCAGGAGACACTGCTGCTACAGTCGCTGCTCGTGCTAAAGACATTTGGGATCTGGGTTGCTGATTGTCGTATGGTGCTTCGAACGCTGCCTGGGCTTCCTCGGCCGTCAACTCTTCCTCATCTGGAGCAGGCGGTGGTGGGGCGGGTATGCGGTCCGTGGTGGTCCGGACTCGTTGGACAGCCGTACTTCCAAGCCTTGAATTTCGCCGTGATGAGAGCGCGTCTCGTCGATCTTGTGCTTGTCTTTGCACCCTTGTTCGTGTCCGCACCAACTCCACTTCGCGCTCAAAATCGAATGAGCCTTCTGGCAGCATTTCACCGGGACACAGGGGGTCCAAGTCATACTCCTGTTTCGTTGGAGTGGGCGCGGCATGTCCAACAGCTCTCCTCTTGTCAAAGTCGAGGATGACCACCACACCCTTGGAGCCAAGCGGCACTCCCGGCACATCACTCTCATCAGGCACAATGCTCGAATTACCGACCGCCAGAAGCCGCTGGGTGTTCGCATCTAATTTGACCCATCGCAAAACACAAATCTCCTGCAGGGTATCTGGACCATCGTTCGGGATCGGTATGCAGAAGCACGGCTGGATTGGCGCCTGCATCTGAGCTTTCTCGCTCGGGTTGTAGTCCCAGCCCGGCACTTCGTATATCCAGATGTTCGTTGTTCCGCGCATGCGCAGCGCAACCGCGGCGAGATCGGCATTTGGCGACACTGCTGGCATGGCATCGTCAACGAACTCGGAGCGCGTCCACCGCTGGTGATCCGGAAGGAACATCTTCCGCTGCGTGAAGCGCTGACACGCAATGTCGTAGATGCCCCAGGAATCCTCCTCGGCGTTGAAGGCAAACAGCTCATTGAACGTCCCGGTGTCTGCGTCTGGCAGCAGCGTGGCTTGTCGTGCTATCCTTGCCGTCTCAGGGAACAGCACTGAGCCCGTCCATGCAGTCTCCGGCGGTTGGGGTATTGGTTCGCCCTCTTCCGTCAGCGGGCCATCGTATAGGCCGGGTAGGACAAACAAGGCCGACCCATCTGACTTCCTTGCGTACCCGGTTATCAGCAGCGTGCGTCCGTCGTCGGAGAACTCGAGGGCGTCGCCGGCTGGTCCCGAGAGCGTGCGGCGCGCCGTCTCAGGTGCATCGGGCCCAATCGCTATCACCTCAATCCCAAACTTGTTCCCCGTGATCAAGATGCGCGCGTCGGGCGACACGACAATCGACGTCGCCTCGTGGACCAGCATGACGGTCCGTCTCTTCTTGATCTGGTTGTCGCCGTCGCCATGAATCTCGTAGAGGTCGACCTGCGACGGCCGCGACAGCACCGCCAGCAAGAAGCCGTCTTCGGTAATGTCGATGGCGACGGGTTTGCGCTTGACCTGCAGCGTCCGCGCCCACAGCCGGGGCAGCTGCACCGTCTTGATCAGCCAGATGTTGCTCGACGAGTACACGGCGACAAAGTCCCCCTTGCGCGAGACATTGAAGTCGAAGCTGTCGGGCAGCGCCGAGCTCGAGGCCGAGTTGGACACCAGCTCGAGCAGCGTGAGGCTGGGGTGCGCGTGGGTCGATGTTGCCGTCGTGCTCGAGGGGCCCGGTCGGTCATCGTACGTGGTCGCAGAGGTCATGGCTGTCGAGTGGCCCGAGAAGCCCGACGAGGAAATCGTATCGGTGTTCCCCATAGACGAGGCCGAGAGGTGCGTGTGGACCTGCTCGTCGTCGCTCACGGAGCTGTTGCGCGAGCGCGGAGCCGGTGCGCTGGCCGAACTCGCTGCTGCATTGCTGTCGAAAGTCACGCCTTTGCCCCGGACATCGGTGCGGATAGCCAGGTGGTGTGTCTGGCTGCTGCCCACCATGCTTATGCTGGTCCCTGGGTGTCTTGTCGCTCGCGGGCAGTCTACAAGGCGTCGTTATCGCAGCGGGGTGGCGGGTCGACGCTGGGTTTGAGGACGCAGACACATGACATGGAGGAGAGAGCAAGAGCGTGCATGTGCTGCGTGGCAGGATCTGAGTGAGGATCGTGGGCTACATGCGTGCGTTGCGTTGCATCTGGATCACCGTCCGCCCAGTTTGCCGCTAACTAACGCGGATCGCTCCTGCCCTTGCGAATATCCCCTAAATATAGACCCCCAGTCATCACGTGTAATCCACCCTCATCGTATTCGGCATTTTCTATCAATTACTCTATGTTCACTGGCTTCAGAGCGTGCACATCTGGTCTTCTGTTACCGTTGCTGCTTCTCGCTATGCAGCGTTGCTATCAATCCCAAACCGCATCTGCGCCCTTGGAGGCTGAGCACTTCCCTAATCCGATTTCTCGGGTGAGCCAGACGAATCGCATGCGGCTGGAAACTCCTCGGACGTGCAGATAGGCCTATCCCTGCAGCGTGCGAAACGCGGGGCAAAACATTTGCTTACCTTGGGCGTGTTTTTGGGAAGGTTCTTGTGGTTTGGTGGGCGGCACAGTTACTCGAAGCGGCGCAGCACTCAGGAGCTGCCTATCTGTGCGCATCGTGGTGCTTTCAATCTCCACGTCGTAACGATGCTTCAGAGTTGGAAATTTTGCATCAAGACTCATCTCGAAATGGACGTGCAGCCTCGCGTAGAGTAGCGGTCGGCTGGCGGACTCCGGGAATAGCCATTCTTGCATGCAAAGTACATAATGTGGCTTGCTCACATACCGACCGACTCCATCAGCACTCGTGTCCGAAATCCTTCGGTGCGAATACGCTTATCCTCACGGCTTACAGAGAGATGACAAAGGCACTGGCAAGTATCAGGTCCTAGGGCGACTGCCTATGGGTCGGAGATGAATGTAAAAAGCTCAATTATGGATATGCATCATCTGGGCAACGGCTGGTTGGCTCTACTCGCATTCCTCTCTTCCTCCAATGCTTCATGTCTACTCACAATCTCCTCCGGGCATCGGAAGTTGATAAGAAAAGGCACATGTCCCAATATTTCGCGCGCGGGCGGCAAGCCAGCTTCCCTCCTTTGTAGCCTGTGCTTCGCGTACCGCGCAAAGTGTCGCACGGGGCTCCATTCGCTGAACTCAAAGTCAATCGCTGCCTTGTCATTTACTGCCTCCTGCAGTGTACGCGCAAGGGTTCGCTGGTGATTCGACAGCTTCTCTGGTGTAGCATGAAACGCCTCAATGGCACGATCACGAATGTAGTTCCGTGTGCGTGGATCATCGTGAGGCAGACTCCACCACTGCTGCCAAAACAAATCCGGTCCTTCGGCGAGTATAAACCAGGCCAGCCACGTTTTGCCCTTCCTTAGCGCACGTTGCCCGTCGATGCCACTGCCAAAATCGAAGGGCCAGGGCTCAAATTGTTCGCCTATGTTCGAGATGGACGTACTGAATGCGGACGAGAGTAGCGTGAACAGCAGCTTGTAGTCTTGCGCCGCTTCATGACTGAGGCGGGCGACATGCGCCAGCCGCTTCTGCAGTATCACATCTTCTGTATGCTTCAGAGCTTCAAGCTTGAAATGTGTAGGCCGGAAAAGTTTGTTGGCAAAGTCGGTAGGGGTTTTCGAGGTCTGTCTCATAGCAAGGGCGTGTTCTGTGGCAGAGATTCTCCAGAGTTGCCCGAGGACGCGCCAGCCGCTGGCTACTCGGTCGCGCAATGGGTCGCCAAAGGCGTCCTCCGCGGGTATTCCATATCGGCTCTGCATCCACTCATCTGCAATGCGATGCCTGTCCACCAGAATCGCGGCCAATTGCTCCGGTATGAGGTCTTTAAGGAACTGGAACGAGAGCGACGGCAACGTGTTGACATAGCGCTCGAGTAGGTGGTCGCCGTGCGGGAAGGTGGAGCGTGCTACTGAGGGTGCGATGGTGGTGATGTACTGGTCAATGATATTCCGAGTCCTTGCACTTGTCAGTCGCAATGCGAAGAGCTCGTCGACGCGGCATTGCGAGCAAATGAGGATAAGAATGTCGTCCGGGAGCTCTAATACAGAGCCGGGTGCAGCACATGGCTGCAAGTGTTTACGACGGCTCAGGGACGGCATCGCGAAGAGCGATCATTGAAAAGAGGTGCCGATGCTGACCTGAGATTCGGGTCCTAGACTGCATCCCGGAAATGCTGCACGGCCGGCAAGATACGCGACACGGGAAATTGTGCTAGGGAGTCCATCGCAGACCAGTGTCTGAGGCAGTGCAGCACAAAAGACTGCCACGGGATGCTTCGCACGAGCGAGATCGGGAGCCAGGAAAGTTTCGCGATATCGGCAAGCACCCACTACCGTCTGCTGTCGTTGAAAAACGCGTGCCTGTGTTATCAGTGGTGCCTGACCCGCACCTCGAGCTTTGGTGAAGGATGACTAGCAGCGGGCCGAGTCGGGGTCCAAGTTGGCGGGTCTTCGCGCTCCATCACTCCACCACCACCAATCTCCACTTGTGGTCATGTCTTCATGAGCAAGAGGGTATTGTCTACAACAACAAAACGCTTGATTGGCTCTTCGAACGACTGTACTCTCCAGGCACATCGGCAAATTACAAAGCACAGGAGCGGCACCGAGGCTTCACCTTATAATTAGGTGCTGATCGTCCCAGATCGCTTACCCTGGCTCGCTCTACCAGAACCGCTTACCGCCCTGCGGCCAGCGATTCCGAGCACAAATCTCAACGCTTGCGTTGCATTTTGACGGGTGAACACATCAGTTGCATTCCACAAAGCTTGACTTACCCCATCAGCCTATAGGAAGCCAGTGGAAGCGTCGACTTGCCTGTGGCAGCGCTTCGATAAAAGGCGTGTCTTCAGCTCTCGCCAGGACGACCCATCAGCTTTCGCGCTAGAGCGCCACCTCATGAATGTCCCGGGGTGGTGCTGCACATCACGACGCCCTACCACCCCCGTTTGGCAACCCGATGCCCACATTCAGTGACAGCCAGTCCAGCTGAGCGACAAGTGAATGGCCGAATCGCCGGGAACTCTATTCGCTAGCCTGCATAGGGCTAGCTTTGTACCTGATGCCACTGACCGGTACTGCTCCACCACAACATGAAAGGCAGCCTAAGCCTTCTTGGGGACAGTCCATCCGTGACAGCCATGGACAACACGAGCTCAGTGCGACTAGGATAGGGTGGAAGGAGGCTTTGCAAGTGGAGATTCGGCGCCCAGCACAGGTGTTTTTACTTAAACTACGCGGCTGCTCCCTTCGCCCTGTCGCTTGAACGCCTCTGGGAGTACCCTATACCAGACCACGACAACGACATGTCTCCAAAAATTGCCCTCACGGCTCTTTCCGCTGTCGCATTCTCCGCGTTCGCGACCGCAGCCGTTCCTGCTGATCCGACCATTACCTCGCCCGCGGTTCTCCCTAAACGTCAGAACGACGCCCGCTTCATCGGTTATGTCTCGTTCAGCGGCAGCTGTGAGTGTAAACAGACATTCTTAAGAGTACTGTGCTTATCAACTCGCAGGGTACTCTGAGCAGTGCAATGCCGGCCTCACCTGGTACCAAGATTCAAAATACGCGCAATGCTGCCCGGCCACCGCAAAGTCATGCTACGCACCCACTGCATGTGTATCCGGTTCCTTAATTTATCCTTACTCGGATCAATCGAGAACGACTACAGTCGCTTGGTAAGTCTGGACACGTCCGATCTACTGCATGCTTGCTGACTCAGCTAAAGCACCGAGAACTACGACAATACGGCATACTCCATTTGTAATACCGCTTTCATTTTTGAGAATATGCAAGTGAGTATATGTTCTGAGAGAATGAATCCCCTGAGGCTTATTCGGAATTAGGATTCAAACCCAAGAACCGATATCGTCTGCGGCGAGTCCAGCGTGAACTGGTCGTACTACCGCAAGCTCGATGCAACAGTCACTGCTGCTACATCCTCAATACGTGAGTTCCGAAGGCGCAATAGGAATGCCATCAAGACTTCTTGCTGACAACTCTCCAGCGACTTCAATACCACAACCGGTCTCAACTGCACTCGTCGCGCCCAACGTCACAACCAACAACAATGACGGAGGCTCCAAAGCTTGGATCGCCGGTGCCGTTGTCGGCCCCATTGTTGGTCTCGCCTTGATTGGTGCTCTTGTTTGGTTCTTCCTCCGCCGCAAGAAGAACAAGAAGCTTGCACCCGCTCAAGGCGGTGCTGCCATGGCTTCTGCCAACCCCTCCCAGCCGCCTCCTGGTGTTGGAGGATACACAGATGCTAAGCCACAATTCGTCCCGCAACAGCAACCCGCTTTTAACCAGGACCCATACGCCAACCAAGGCGCCTTCGCCGCGCAACAACACCAAAGTTACTCGGATGCGCCGGTTTCCCCGGCCCCTCAGTACAATACTGGTGGCGCCCCCTACAACAATCCACCTGTCAGCCCGCCGCCCGGGCAAGAGTACTACGGCAACGACGTCAAGCACGCGTATACCGCGCCTTCAGACGGAGCTGCAGAGCTTGGTGGATCAAGTGGCGCTGCGCCTGTTGCTCAGGCCTCGCCCACTCACCAGGCAGCAGAACTAGGCGGCGATTCAAGACAACCCACAACTTCAGCGCCATACACTGGCACGTCTGAATTGCCCTCTAATCCCAAAGCATGAGCATCGTAGCAGGAATAGTTGGGCATATATAGAATGGAGCAGGAAGCCTGGTAGAGACTACAATATCACCAGGCGCATTGTATATGCAAAATCAGGCACTCGCATTCGCTTCATTTGTTCAGACCAGATCCACATACCCCTTTTTGAGCTGTATATTTATACACATATTTTAGTGTAAATAGAATGACTGAGCATGCATTTACATTTGAACTTTGCCTCAACGCGAAATGTTCGAATGCCACATCGAAGACTTTTAAACTTTCACTAGTTCGCGAGACGTTCTTTCCTGTGTAGAAATGGGTGCCTGCCGCTAAGCCATGTCTACTGCTCGTTGAGGATGGGGATGGATTCTCGGAAAAAGATATTGTGACTTTTGGAACAGCTGCTGTGGCTGTAGACGTAACGCCTGCTGCCTGTGTTTAGTGACATGTGGCTAGTAACGCTGAGGTCTAGGGGGGCGCTAACGCGCGTCCAAATTGAAGAAGTCCAGTTCTGAACATCCACTCCCCTGAGTATACACCTCGTCTGGCTAGCCTCTCGCTCCTCCCTGCGTGACAAACTCTCAAGCTATCAACGAGCTTCAGTGCTTCCAGAGTGTCGCATCGAACGCTATGTTTGTTCACCCTTGATATTCATACGCTAGCTGCGCGTAATTCCAAAACCTACGTCGCGCCCTCTCGCAGCACAGCCACATTACATCCACATGTGTGCTTGAAGTCAACAACAACTAATCAAGTCACGTTTCCACACATTCAGAATGTCTTCCACGAATGGCAAATTATCGGCAATAATTACGGGTTCGTCTTCCTCTGGTACACCGCCCAGGATGTTTCAACACGCTCCGCTTGATCACAGCAAGGCCGCGATACGCCTGGTGCAGCTTCTGCCGAATCTGTCATCTGAGGGACTGATCCAGTGTACCATAATACACGATACCACTAATGTCGAATACACCTGTCTTTCTTATCGATGGGGTGCTGCAACGCCGATAAGTGCCATCCGGGTGAACGGCGAGGTTTTCCATGTTCGCCAGAATTTGCTGGACTTTCTCTATATGGCTCGACAGAATCCTGAAGCGCTGTGTACTTATTGGATCGATGCGCTATGTATCGATCAATCGAATGCAGCAGAGAGAGTACACCAAGTTGCTCAGATGGGCGACATATTCTCCAAGGCCAACCAAGTATATTTGTGGCTTGGTGCAAATCCTGACCTTGCCCCAGCACTGGAGATTTTTCAAGACCCCGCAGCTGCCACATTTCAGGAATGGGCTATCGTTAGTGCGAACCGGACCGCACTCGAGGACTACATCTGCGGTAACGAATACTGGGAACGAGCGTGGATCATCCAGGAGATCTTTCTCGCAAACACTGTCACCGTCTGGGCCGACAGAGTGCCTTTTCTCTTTGAGCACCTGCACTGGACGATTGACTATTTCTACCTTGCCTGGAAAGACAGGCTAATTGCGCAATTCAAGCTGCACACAAGCGGTATGCCAGAGCCAAAACAACTTGCCTTGGGATTTGCCGAAGCAAAAGCTTTGTATCAAGGTGTCACTCTTACATCTCTTCTACTGCAATTTCCAGATAAGATCTGCGAAGTTCCCCGAGATCGTATATTTTCCCTCCTTTCCATAAGCGCACAGGGTTCCCTGATTGACGTGGATTACGACGTACCAGACGTGCTAGTATGGCTGAATGTCCTGAAGCACTGCACTTCACTGTGCATTTGTGCACCACATTTGATAGCACAAGCACTACATCTTGACGATGCTGCCACTCGTGCTTATATAGAGAGCGCCAGTTGGTTGTCGGTTTCGCTGCAGATGGAAGTCAGTGGCCTTTCGCTGAGTCCCAACATCCGCCGGGATATATTCAGGGTCGATGACGAGACGTGCATTGTTCGCTCATTGTCTCTTGACCCCGCCAGTAACGGAGACATAACTCAACCTGGAGATCCTCATCGCCAATCGGCAAGGCTCACTTCGCCCACGGGATCTTGGGATCAATTGGTCCAGCAGCTACTGAACCATCATTTCATATCATCTCTTGCAAATTTTGGGTCACGTACACCGCACACGATGATCTCTCCGCGCCCTGACTCCGATCAGAACAATGCCACGAGCCTGGAGCCCGCGCCGCTGCGGGTGGAAACACCAGTATCGGTGTGGAGGGAATGCCCAACAGTATACACGCCAAAGTTTTTCATGGAGTCGCAAACGCCAGATTCATACGATGCGAGCATTGCAATAGGCGAAGTGAGGCCCGTTTTCCGGTTCAGGCATGAGGATTGTACCACAATGAGGCAAGCTAGATTTATCTGGAACGCGGACGAGAGAATACGTTACAGGTATGTGCTTAGAGGCTGTGAAGGCAACACCCCCGAAGATGAAATCGGCATGGCTGTCAAGTTGCAAAATGCATCCAAGGAATTCGGGATACTACGATTTAGACTCGCCTGATTTGACTGCCTGCAACAATATGCCGCGGCGCTTCTACTCTGGTAGTGGTCACACCATCTGGTACCTATCGAAACTATGGTATGGTCAAACGGTCACCTTATCCGGTGCCAAAGATTCGCAAGGTGCTCAATAGCAATACATCACTATCGAATTCCACCATCGTCGAAGACGCAGCTTTTACATATTGCACTTTGGTGATAGTGGCAGCATTGAGGGATGTAATAGAAGTAATGACTACGCCGTTTCCCGTGTTTCCACATCCGTAGTGCGTTATAGCTTCACTTGTTCGTACGAATATGTATTCAAGCAGACGTATGGTTCATGTCGGCATCAATGACGGTGAAGGACGATGATGCATTCTCTCGAAAGCGATTCAAGACGTGTTGGGGAATAAGTTGAAATGCATGATGTGTGGTAAGCGGAGCCGGAATACCAATTCACATGATGCCCGAATAATCGGATATATTGTTGCGCTTCTGATCGCAGATGTACTGTGGCTACCGTGATACTGCTCAACTCGACATCCTGATCGAATGGATGAACCTTTTCCCACCGGCGTTGATCCAGTCAAAATCAAATTTAAAAGAATATATTCTGTTCTCCATTACTCATACCCTTGCGTCCTTGCGGAACTGAAGGGAAACAAGGGGCAAAATATTCAATAACGCTGTGAGAGTTTTGTTTTTGGGAGCGTGTTATGCTAATAGAGGAGTAGTGCTCTTGGTAAGATGATTCTAGTGCTCTTAATCTTGAGAGAATGAGTGATTGTAAAGAGATATGCAGATGACGCCTAGGAGCGGAGGGCGGTAAAGTCTGGATGGGTACAGATGGTACCCAGATGGTACCCAGTCTCTTGAGCCAACTACTTTGAGGAGATACAGTGACCAAGGTAGAGCTCTTTGCTAAAGCCGCATGCAAAAGCAAGACCGTGATTCGACCCAGTTCGAATATGGAATATACTAAGCGGATACACGCATAGCCAGTATCATACTATTCCAGACAGTCCCGCCATAGCTTCCAGTGGTCGCTGCCAGTCTTCTTGCGTGACGATTTCTCTCGCAAGCATCTCCGCGCCCCTCGCGCCTCCAAAGTCCCGCAACACGGAACCGTAGTCTCCTTCTTCCAACACCAAGAGGCGCTGAAAATGTGACGTTGTGTAGGTGATGCAATGCATACATGACGCTGAGACATCCAGCTTTGCTGAGAATAAGGGGCAGAATAGCGCTCGGCATTGAGTGCAACACGTATGGTTGCAGACTGCAGTCTTTTGCACGCGCGTATCGCATACGGGGTGGGGCGTGGTGTGTAGGTAAATGAAGACTTCTTATGCTTTCTCTTTAGGCGACGTTTCTGCGCCCTCGACAGCGCTTTCGATGCGGGGTTGGCAGTCAACGTATGCGCCGTGCTAGGTATGGAGGCAGAGTTTGCAGAAGGCGAATGAGCAGTCTTCGCAGTTGCAAAGGCGGTGGGTGGGGAATTCTGGCGTTTTCAGCGAATTCGTCTTCTTCTCCTTGTTCATCGTCAATCGCGGGATTGGGGTCTATCGTTTTGTTAGGCATATCATATATCTTATCTCCTCCTCTAGTGGTGTCTCTAGCTTTAGGAAGTTATTGCCACGCGCCGCGCCCTGGTATCACGTCCGATACTACTAGTCTGTCGACTCGTCTGTCTCAAAACTCTCCTCGCGCATGATATCGACATAGCGCTGGACTGCGTGCTGCTCGATCGGAATCTGCAACAATCGCACGGTGTCATGAGCCGGGCTATTATGGGTGGTCGAAACTGAGTGTCTGTTCCACCAAAGCCGCAGTCAGAACCAGGGCATTGCATATCGTCCATGTGTCGGGTCGGATGGAGTTGTGGTAAGTCTTGGAGACATCGAACACAGAAGACGCGGTTGCAGTGCTCCATTCAAAGGCATGCTGTGCCTCGCTTTTCGTCTAAGCGGTTCCTACATTCATAGCTGCCCTTGTCGAACGTCTTCTTGAAGGCCTTGAGATCGAAAGTGAGTCGTTGAGGAAGCTCCTCTGATACTGTGATGGCGGACAGTCTGAGAGCAACGTCAGTCGTCGCGGTCTCACCCTTCCTCGCCTTACTCATGGAGGAGCCAAAGTGAACTCTCGAGAGCAACATATACTTTGATATTTCAAGAATAGCTATCCTGACGAGTCATATCATCGACATAGATAGCCTGAAGGAATTGGAGCTCGTCGGTACGCTCCTCGTTGAAGGGCCCCATCGAGGTTGTGTTCAAAGCTCGAATTGCCCAGGTGAAACAATTACTTGATTAGCCATGCGATGTTGGTGGTTTGAACTGAAGAAAGGACCTCCTTGTATTATCGGAGAAGCGTTGCGAAGTAACAGAGGCTGTAGGTGACATCGTGTGCATCAGAGTTACAATGATAGCTGAAAGGACGCTGCTCAGCTCTTTCACCTCCTGCTGAATTTGACCCGATTACTCGCATGTGAACCACGCCAGAAGCGTTGATGATGCCCATAATTAGTTTTAATGTGAACGCTGGCGTAGGTGCGTAAGGGAAACATCCATGTACATTGCTCTGTTGTGCATGTACGGAGGTTTTCGTTGGCTGGTGAGAGGAAGCTGCGCATGATGTTATTTCCGAAGTGACAGTAGCAGCAGAGGTATGATTCAAGAGAGTTGATTTGCTCGCACATGACCGCGGCTGTAAAAGACGCGAGAACATTTTGATGAAGAAAGGCCCTTGGTGGAAAACGCACCTGGTGTTTTCAGAGTGATGACGTAATCAGACTCGAAACTGAAGCGACACCACGGCACAACCTTTGCGGATCGCATATTTTCTCCAGAATAAGAGCATTCAACATCTACGTACTCTTATGGTAGCTCCAGGGTCATCTCAGAATATTGGAAGGTGTGATGGCCGCCATCGCGACCGACGCGCCAGAGCGAACTCGTCCTCGACCGCCCTGTGGTACATGCGGCAGCCTTAGGTTTCAGGCGCTGCTGGATGGTTTCACTAGGTGTAAGGCATGACGGCTTCTTCAATGCCTGTTGGTGAAGCTTTTACCAACGACGTCCCCTTAAACTATTTCCTTGCATCTTCTCGCCACTTCCCTTCACATGTCACGAGCACGACCCAGAAGAACTGCTCGACCACATTCCTTGGACCCATGCTTTACTTCTAGTCGACGATATACGAAGTCATATAATGGATCCGCAATGCAAGCCTCTGCCTAGGCTCATTTCCCTTGATTGATAACTGTCATGTGCTAAAGGAATGCAGGCCTATTCGGAAGCTCACTCACCGTGACGCTAACGTGATCTTATCTCCTGCCCAACATACGACAAGGCCTCACACGTGGTTTGCTCTACAATTGAACAAGCTTGCCGACAATCTACACAGTTGCAAGTGGTCTTTTATGGCTTGAGCTAAGCGTAAAGAACAAGCACATTTGAAGTGATGCATGGGCGCAGTATAGGTCTACAAAGATCTAACGTTATGGTGCAAGAACTCTTCCTAAGCTTAGTCTTATTGAGCAGTTCCAACGCCTTCGCCTCACAGCTGTCAAAACATGGATTTCTCACATTGTTCAGGTGAGCTTGATGCGATTCGACTCTGAAGGCGCATCCGAGGCGCAGAGAAACTTTGCAATCACGCGCACGCGCACAACAGTAATATGCATGGTCTCATATTAAGGGTGGCAATAGCCTTCCAGGATCTGGGCTGCCTCCTCTGCCGTCAGCGAAGGAGCCGATATAGACCGGGTGCAGTCGGATGGCGAGAGCCTTGCCGCCGCTTGACCCACTGACGGCCAGCGGCGATTGTCTCCCTCGCAATCATCTCTGTGGCTTGGACTCCATAGGAATATCGCCGGAAGCTTGCCTCGCCCTTTGACCACAGATGCACCTGGCGTTAGCCACAGTTAAGTGTCAGTGACCTGCGGTCGGCTGCAAACGCCCTGGCACAAGCACCCCTTCCATGTCATAGAGGCTGCTATAGCCATGGTCAACCAAGGGTGTCATTCGCTCTCCAGGCTCTGTAGCAAATGACCGCCTTGACCGAGCGAAGTTCGAACAGCCAGGTCCAGGGTGCGCGAGTACTGTACTCATTGAGTGGCCAGAAAGGAGACAGACCCACGCTCTACAATTCAGGCTTCGAAGGCGAGGACGGAGACAGGCATTCATGCAGTCAGCTGGTTGATCAGAGCACTTCGCGACGACACCCCGACAGTCCTCTAGTTCGTACCGCTCATCAGCCCCATATCGTCTTGTCCCAGTGACCACCTGCATCACGATGCACTGATACAATAAGCGACAGCCGCATCGCTCCTCCTGGGGAGCCGGGGTTGTCACCACTCGCAGCCGTCGCGTGTCCATGGAGTATGCGACGTTGCACCCGGAGGGCATCGACAGCCTCTGCGGTGCGCGGGATGCTCGCTCGCCGCTTGATGTTGCTTTGGCCATCACTTCCCCTCTGCTCATCCCTATCTCCAGCAGTGAGGCTCTACAGAAGACCAGCCGAAGTGACAATATTCACCATCTTCACTTGGTCACGACCAAGTGTGAAGTCTCTTGATACCGTACTTGCCAACAGCACAAGTGCTTGTCGATTCAAATGTGGTCGACGCACTTCAGACTCCACGGGCCCTATGTCTTGTACCAAAGCATCAGAAAGTTCTGCAACGTTCAAACAGCGTGCTTTGAAATGTTGTAAGCAACGAGAGAATGAGAAGACTCTTCGAGGGAGCATTTGTCACAACATCGCCACATCTGCTCGTTCCTGGCAGTTTGTCAAGGACATCAACTGCTATCGTCGTCATTGACGCAGAATCACCAGCACATTCCAGCAACCTGAGCATTTAGAGATCCACCTTGAAGCTCAGAGACCAGGAGGACATCGATTTTCCGCATCCTTCGGCATGCTTCTGCTTTGGGCCAAGTACCTATATCATGGCCACATATAGCCTGTATCTCGCCTCAAACTGGATCCGAGAAAAGGGCCTCTCCCTCGCTGCTCATTGGACCGATCCCCGCTTTCTGTCAACAATCTTGTCCAATAATTTCTGGTCTTTAGTTGCAGTAGTGGAGCTGCAGCCCACTGTGGCCGCCTCATCCTGGGGTAAATCTTCAACGAAGGGCGAGAAAGACAAACATGTGTCATCGCAGGTACACGCTTCTGCGAAATAAACGCGATTGACCGCTTACCCGGTCACTGGTCACTGGTTTGTTTGCCTCCGGTAGTGCGCCAGAGGGTGTGGTTGCGGATGGCGGCTGTCGGGCGGCGGGTGGCATCAGCGCAGGTCAACGCTCCTCGGGGGTTAATTGCGTCTGTTATAGCTCAACACGACGCGACACGGAGCACCTGCAGATGCGAGGGAGCGTGCACAATTCCTAGCATCGTGCAGCAAAGTGGGGAACAGGTCCCGCCCTCCATGTGCATACGCTAATTCTTGTCGCGACGCGTCTGGCTGTGTGGAAGCCAGCAACAGAGATGACATTTCCGTGAGCTGGCAGAGCCGGGCCGGTGTTGTCTCATGAAGGAAGTGCACTCCGTGTCAATTTGGCTTTTAGTGGAGCAAACCTTGGAAGAAGACGACGTTTGGGCCAGCAGCCTCTCTTGCCCTCCAACGGCCCGTAAACACTAAGTGCATCGGCCAGCAATTGTTGCGATTCCAATGCATATGCACCGCTGACCCGCAGTGGAGCTCAACGGTCGAATGACTCCTCAGATGGTCTTGGATCTACGTAGCTTCGAGCTAGCTTTGCCCTTGTCGTCCTCTTTAAGACAGTGCAGCTCGATCTGTCTATGTGTATCAATCGGCGCATACTGGTGTGGCAGGTCGTCTCTGTCGATTGCCACACACTTACGACGGTATCCATGCTCGGTCTGGTCTAGAGTGCTCATGTGAAAGAGAGCTGCAAGCCGCCCGCACATTACGCTCTTCTCAAGCTACCTCAACTCGTGTTACTCATCTTGACACCGGTGGATTGGTCAACGCATGCGCAGCAATGGCAAAATTGCACCAGACTTTGTGACTGGAAATTGCCACTGCCACATGGCCAGACGGGCATATCACTTCCAGGATGACGGGAAAAGCAATCACCACTTCGCCATAGCTGCGGTGTGCTGATCAAGACAGCTTGCATGCTATTGCATTCTCTGCGACCCCTCCTCTCCACACTGTCAAACTAGGACGGAGCACGAGAAAAGCAGACGGGATCCACATAAGCTACGATAATCATTTGCCGCGTCAGAACCGGGCAGTGTGAGTGTTGGGAAACACAGCGCCAGGGAGCCTCGAAAGCGGCAAACGGAAGTAACAGCCGAAAGAGTGTGTCTGCACCCATGGTAGCGGGGCCGCTGATCTCTATCGAAAGCTCCCATGCATGATCTCCGAACCGTCTGATGCACAGAAACATGCCTTGTCTCGATCGGAGCGCGGCGTGGCAGTGATGTGTCGCCCATATCCATCAACCCGTACGACACGCTGAGCGGCACGTTTTCTGACGTGTGCTTAGCCACTGCCCGCGCACCATCTCGCTGGTCGTACGGGAAGTGCCTTTGGCGGATATTACTCCTGGGATGTGGGTTCGGGAACCATTGGTTCGTTGAATCAGAGCAGAGTGGGTGTGTGTGGAGAAAGGCACAACGGCTACTGGCCGGAAAACCTTGGACAAGTCGGGTACGTGCCATTATTGTCTCGCGCTGCCCGAGAGCACCAAAGTTGGGTCCCAGCAAGCAGTCGTCATCTTATCCCCGAAGTCACTCTACCTCTGCGCGTGACATGGGTTGACGACATCTCAGCACAAATCTGCCTCACTGTTACCAGTATCCCAGCAACAGCTAAAGCACGCGCCGACGCTCTGCACGCGCGGCGGCACGCCACTGCACAGCGGAATGGACGCGGTATGAGCGGAAGTACTCTATCGCACTTGAGCTCGACCCGGGTATTTCCAAACGAGATTTTCTCGCTTGTGGGTAAGCCGCTCAGCTGGCGAGGGGAATGGGGGGCGCGCTTATGTGCAAGCAATATGGAAAGTATGCGGCATCGGTGATATTAGCGAAACTCGATAAGAAATTGGGAAATTCTTGGAACTTGGTGGGAGGTTGGGAAAAACTGGAGAAGGGATGGTTAGCGGCCAAGATGTGATGAAGAGGATGCGTGACATGTGTACAGCCAGAAATATTGCTTTTATGAGATGTGCAGATCGTGTTCTTGTTGCGCTTAGTGCATGTTGGACTTTATACAGCGGATGCTGGTCCTCGCTTCGGAGAACAGTTCACTAAACATGTGCACGGACCGTAAACCAACACCAGCTATGTTCACCAGCTTCTCGAAGTAAAGAAAGTAGAGGTATATGCGATTTCTTGCGTCAAAAATCACATCAGGCATGGCATAGCAAGATCTGAATATCATACAACCATCACATACTCATCCCGCATCACGCAATCATCCTTCATCATAACCTCCATAAACCTAAGCCCTCAGTATCTCAACTGCCATAAATGCCATAAATGCCACAACTCTTCTAGAACTAAGTCTCCATTATGATAATGCCATGACCGATAATGCCGTCCGCATCGTCTTGGATCTCGCACTCTGCACTCCAGTGATGTAAGCTCCAACTTCTGCAACACTTTCCCTCCCTTAAAGCAACCTGAGGCCACATCGCCCTCAACCCTGAATCCATGCAGCCCTACATCCCAACGGTACCATCAATCCGACGACCGGTCTACAAGACACAGGCTGCAGACGCGTGGCTCTGAGACGCCAACGTCGCGTTTCAGATCTGATATGCGGGGTGGCGCCGTGTCTCAGATGCGTCCGGCAGGTTTGTACGTGCGCATAACCACGGCAAGAATAATACTGTGCGACACAAAGGTTTCTAGAATGACGCCGATGATGGCGAATATGTGGATAATGTACGTGATTTGGATTCACATAGCGCGCGGGTGATATTGATATGAGACGGGTTAAGTTTGGCGGGGTGTTTGGGACATATGTGTGGTGTTATAATGAGATATAAGGATCGCGAGATTTGAGAATATGTGTACATTTTATGCCGAGATTTTGTGTGTGTAAGTTGTGCTGGTATTACAAAGTGTACTAGATCTAAACAAAGGGTGTGTGGGAGAAGTGTGAAAAAATGCTGGATCTCGGCATATGTTGCCCACTGCCTTTGTCCATTGCCGAGATATTTGAGATAGCAAACATAACTGTGCCGAAAATGGGAGATGCTGGATGGGGTATGATGGAAGAACAAATGGAGATGTAAGGGGAATGCCAAAATGCATGAATCTTCTGCCGATAGCTTAAACTGTCCATGACGTGTACGCAATTGCTTCGCAAACATAGGAAAAGGTGTGTGTGAAGAGCCAGAAAAGCAGGAAAATGCAGACAGTGAAACAAATGACGATCAAAACCTCCTTCCTCAAATCCGTGCGCGCCCATTGGGTATCTTTTCCTCAACACCGCCTTGTCTCCATCTCGTTCTCATGCGCCTCCGTGCGGACACGCAATCGCCAAGATATCCTGTGCTGCAGGTGGAGACCGCCGCTGCTGTACCTCGAATCCTATCCCCACATTCTTGATGATGCTTTGCCCCAGAATCTCAAATCTCATCACCTCAAAATGTAGTGCCTCGAACCTTGTCCCGTGTCCTGACGCCGTTCGCAATGCTGTGCCTCGGAATGGGTGTGCGCCGCCCCCCAAAAGTTGTGTTTGTATGCAATAGTAGCGCTGTTGGTGTTGTTGTCGATGTTTAAGTGATTGTATAGTGTGTGTATATGCGAACGAAGGGTATACCATGAGCATTCGTACTTCGTGAAGTTGAAGGAGGATGAAGAAATTGCGCGTGATTAAATGCATGTAGGCCTCAAAGAAGTGTGTGTGTCTCCCCATATTAAACGTCGGATCGACGGGTTGTGTCCAGCACAACCCCGCAATAAACCATCTCGTGCTCGTCTCCCCCAAAGTAGAAATCTTTCACCACGCTCGAAGGCTCTCGAATTGTCCTGCAAGGCCCTCGCACTGTTGGTCGGCTAGTCATTGGTAACTTGCGCTGGGTTCGCTCGGTCCGGCACCCATTTGCGACGACGTGTACCCGCTCTGGTGTTGCTCTTGCTCTTGCTCTTCCTCATCAGCTGCCTCGATGGCCTCGATCTCCTGGGCCTTGTCTCTGCATGCAGCCGGCGAAAAGCCACTACCAACTTTTGAGGAAATGATGCGCCAACGGTCGTTCTCGTACTCCTGCATGGCGTTGCGAAGCTTCAGGACCTGTTGTGCCAATTGCGGTTAGCATGACCAAGGTTGTGGCTGGCAACGCACGACGTCGTGCGTTTCAAAAAGCCGTTACAACGGGCGAACTTACCATCTCATCTGTCCAGACCGTGGTCTTTGCTTTCAGCTTCGTGCAATAGCGGACTTGCAGGGTACCGGAACTGCGCCCTGGGAAGAAATCCGCGATCTGCTTCCAGGTGAGGTTTTTCTTCTCCTTCAAGTCGACGAGCAGCTGGTCGTCTTCGGGCGTGAACTTGAGCTTTGGACCCCGAGGTCGCGCTGCTGGCGGGGGCATGCCCTCCTGTCCGACGACGCTAGGAGGGCCATGCTGCTGGGCGGGAGAGGGTGGCGCGCCTTCCATTGGTTGGTGACGCTTACTGCGATGTTGATTGGGAAGGTGATGGTGATGGGTGGGAGGTAGAGCGGATTGCGGGGGTTGCGGCGGAGGATACTGATGTAGGGAGTATCCCTGGCCAGGGTGTCCGAGTGAGACGCTTCCCGTTGCTTGTGCGTACGGATTGAGCTGCTGCTCTAAAGTCGGAAGCTCTTGGTGCAAGTGATGCTCCTCTTGGTGACTGCGCTTGCGCGGGACGGACTGATGCGAGGCTTGTGGATAGCCCACGTCGTAGGAGGATGGAGTCGGATGGGACATCGAGTGGTGGCGTAGCAGGTGGGGTTGATGTAGTGACGGGTGTGTCTCGATGTCGGTGTATGCAGGATGATGGGCACCACCAGCATGTTGGAGCGTTTGAGATGGGTGTGGCTGCAGGTAGGAGTGGTGGTAACCGGGAGGCAGTCCGCCATGGGGATGGAGTACATTTTGATGCTCGACGTTTGACGTCGGAATGTGATGTTCTTCCCCGGCATCGCCTGGTACGCTGTAGTCGAGGAAAGGGCCTCGATAGGGACTCGCCAGTGTTGCGAATACGCATGGAGACTACCAGAGCTAGCTTGCTCTGGCAGGCCGCCGCAGTGAGACCTGAGCCAGAAAGAGAATGCCTAGTTTGAGTTGGTGTGTCGAACGAAGGTGGTTGTATCGCACGTGTTTGGGATTCGTCGATTTTTGTTATATTGACAAATGTTGGAGCAAGAAGAGCCTGGACGAACGCGCCATCGGTCGAAGTCTTATCGCGTGTATTAAGCGTTGGGATGCGCGGATATAGCCTTGTAAAAAACCAAACCAAAGCTGGGAGCGCTGGATGGGATATAAGATGTTCGCGCCTGACGGATGAAGGCATTAAAATTTCGGGCAGTACGTCCCTTCAAAAAGCCCGGTCCTGTGCGATTGCCACACGGACACAGACTCCAAGCACGGTGAGCTATGGGTCATCCCCACGAGACGGTCTCTGTTCCTGAAGAGTACGAAATAAGCTTAGTAGGGAAGGCCCGGGAACGGATTCTACGTCAAGCATAATGCGGTGATCAATGACAAGGAGGGGGCCCCGGCACAAGATCTGGATGAGCACCTAGGTCATTTACGCCAGTTCAATGCTACGGGCTCGTGTTGTGAGTGGCTGCTGATGCAAAATGAGATGGGCATGAGGTACATTTGGCCCGGCCTGCATTGGGCCAGCGGGCGGCGGGGAGGGTGGTGGTCCCTGCCATCGTGGGCCTACCTATTTCTAGAATGCCGCCAGAAAGATCTCCAGCGCCGTTGTAGCGTCTGCAGGAGGCATCCTGGTGAAGCGTGGTGGCCAGGAGATGTGCATGAGAACACTCTGAACGGGCTAGGACTCGCGCGGCGACACGGCCAGGGCAGGATGGGCACTGGCCCAAAGCGGACGCGCCACCAGGTCGAGCAGCATGCCAGATTGATGGGCAGCTCAGGCAGTCGAGGAGCCAGGACCGCGGACAGAGCAGCTCGGCTCCTGCGCAGCGGCGATGAGGTGAGCGTGCCTGAAGGCAGGACTGCACAACACCATGGCATCGCAATGGCATCTCATGGCATACTGCGCTGGTGCCTCAGGACAGATGCGTTCATGCCTGGAAGAGCCTTACCCGCTGGTGGCTCTCGTGAAGCATGATGCTGCTTGCTGCTGGCGCGGTACTCGGATCAGGCAGCGTAAATGCCGGCAGAGGAAGCTGTCCTTGCCGTAGCACCCGCCTTGTAAGCGCAGAGGCCCGGGCGGCGGGCAGGCCTCAGTCATGGTTCTCTAACGCATAGGCATGACGGCCTCAGATTGGCTCATGCATGGGCCGTTTCAAGGTATACATGACAACCCGGCCTATACGCGGTTCGCCATCCCTAAGAGAGAGGATCGCCAGCCACAGGAATCTCCCGAGCCTGTCTGCTGCAGCCTGGATGACGCAGCAGCGCGCACCGCAGAGCCAGCGGGCGTACGGAGGGAGCGCGCAGGCGCGGTGGCGGCACAAAACCTACCTACTGCAAGTCTGCGCATCGTGGGTCTATCTGAGACAGTGGTGGATGAAGTTTGTTAGCGAGGGTGGGTGAAGAGCAAGCGAACGGCGACGGCGCGAACGTGGCAGCAAGCGTGCGATTCCAGCGTGAACGCTAGCTCGGGACCCACGATGCTCGCACCTTGGCCCGCTAGCCACGCGCCCGTGATGCCAGCATGGATCTGCCCGCCTGCGAGCCTCGCATTCATCTCATCTCTCGACTGCAGATGCAGCGCCTGACAGAGATGAGGGCGCATCGCTTCGCGCTCGCCAGCCAGGTCGAGCCCACCTGCATGCCATCAGGCGCGGCAGAGGCGGCCGCCGAACACGATCCCCACCAAGCGACCCGCACGTGACTGGCAATGGGTGGCGCACGATTTGCCCTCGCCCAGGGGTTTCCCTGCACGCGTCGCATTCGCAATGACCTCACGCCGCGAGGTGTGACTTTGAGCAAGCCTCGCAGCTAGCGATGCGAGCCTGCCAATCCTCAAGTACTTAACCAGCTTTCAGAATTAGCCTGAATGCGGCAGATGAGATAACGCGCACTCATACGCCTGACCGGTCGTGAAGAGCGAGCATGCTCCCTTCTCTTCTCATCAGACCCTCGCTGCGCATTCGCCCTGTGCCCCTCAACGTTCGTATGCTCCGCTGCGGAGCCAAGATATTGCAAGGCCGCAAAAGCACAGCGGGGACAACGCAGAACTGTCTAACAAAACTATCGTCCCTAAAATGCCTCACGCATTCAGTGGCATGTCGGTAAAAACGCCGCGTTTCATGTTGCGACTGCGCCCATAGAACTGGTTCGGTAGTGTAGCCGAATGGTTCGTCTGGAAACTTCGCCGTTGCACGAGGAAATCTGGACTAAAATTGCGCTAGAGAGCGCAGATCGCACGAGGAGAAGCGTCAATGTTGTCTTTCAAGGTGCCACACTCTAGTCCCATCCGAGCCTCGCTACACCAGCGGTCTGTAAGTGCCACGAGTTGACGCTCTTCGCGGGAAGCGATCTGTTGTTGGGAACGTGGAGCAGACCAGTGTTTGGAGGCGGGCGTCGATCGAAACAACCTGTGTGAACGACTGCGGACACCCGAAACAGAGGCGTGAAACGCAGACATGCCCAGCGACTAACAAAGACATCGATCCCACGCGTTGTCAACAGATGCACTTATCATGGCCGCCCTGCCGGTTCTGGTATTGTTCATTACGCCCTTCGAGGGACTTCGCGCACGCCGAGTACCATGTCCCCGGAGATACAAAAAACGATAGACACTTGTCTTTCCCGCTGAGCCACCCAAAAACCCTGCAGCATGATCAACAGCTCAAGCCTTTTAAAACTGATCATCATCTCGCGTATGCGTTGTGCGATGCGTACTCCACTGCCGAGAACCACGGCCGAGAACTCCGAGAAGGACGAGCGGATGCCAGCAGGAGGTCTGCAAAGCTCGATCGAGAAAGGAAATATGGTATCATGAAGCGGATCACCGCGCCAAAACCGGGAAGATGCAGCTTGTGGTTATTAATCGTTCAGTATTTCCCACCGAAATGCTCCTTCGCATACTGCTCGCATGCCTGGCCCGTGTTAGCTCGAGGCTATGGTCGACCTTGCAACACCTTTGCAATTCCAAGTCTTGTTGGGACTTACTTTTGCAGGCTTGCCAACCTTTTGGCCGATGACCTTCCATTTATTTGCATCGTACTCTTTGATCGCAGCGAGCAGCGCTGCGCTCTTCTTACTCATCAGCAGGAAGTCATTAAACGTACACATGTACTCACTTCGTCTTCGGCGAATTCGGCGTAATGCATATCCTGTTCGGACCCGTTAGCTGCAGCAATGAAACTTAGGAAACAGGAGGCGTACCTTATACCAGTGCTTCTTGACGCTTCCTTCGGTCCGTTGTGGGAAGGTCTAACCCACCAAAAAGTATCAGCGACAATCCAAGAGAGTCCACATTCACTGTCGCCACAGCAATTATAGTCAACCATACCTTCGCGATTTCGCTCCAACTGTTGCCCGAATCTCTCATTTGCTTTAACCTCAACTCCTCAGCAGGAGTCCATGGTGTATTCGTGCGACTCTTCTTGGGCTTTGGCTCTTGAGCAGGAGCATCGGCTTCAGCAGTCTGGGGTGCCGTGGTATTCGCTGGCGCTTGCGTTTCTGTATCGCCAGCAGAGCTTGCCATGTTTTCAGGAGGCTGGTTCAAAGAGATTGATTTGCGCTTGCGACTCGAGGTAGGTGTCAGTGGTGGTTGAGCAGTGGCGCGCGGCTCTTGGCTGGCCGTGGCGACAGGCGCCGCTGGCTGCAAGCTCGGCAACTCAATGGGTGCTGGGTAGTGGGAGTTATGTTGAAGAGGTGCAGCGGTAGGCGATGGCTTCAAGCTGCGTTTGGTAGAAGGCGAAGAGCTGTGGAATAGCAGGTACGACGTCAGCGGATACAGCTAACAAGCTCGACTCCAAGCCAAGGCCATATGGAGTAACACTTCGGAGAGACTCACGACATGGCGGCGGGGGGGTATTTGAACTGAACCGGGCTGGTAGCGACACAAAGCAGCTTCACTGGTGAGACTGGATGCAGCAGCTATACACCGCGGTGGCATGCTCGTATATTGCAGGCTTCAGGACCGCTCGCAAAAGGTACGACGGCCAGAGTCATGGCGGTAGATCATCATGATATTCAAGTAGGCAGATCGCCTGTCGGAGCCAACGCTGATCAAGTACAGGGAATACAAAGAAGGTCAGGTTCGCAGGCTGGCGAGCGAATAGGAGGATTGCAGCGGCACGAGTGTGGAGGACGACAGACATCTTGTGAGGTTAAGCGGCCGCGTGCTAGCGGGGGTGGAGGTACAGGTACATGTCTTGCGGTGGCATGTCCGCATAGTGTCTCCCATCGAGGAGCTTGTTGTAAGTACCTGGTACATCCGGGACTTGCATCCAAGAAGCGGGGTAACAGGCTAGGTGGCTTAAAGGTTATGGGGGAAAGACGAGGCGTGCGATGGACGTATCGCGCGCGTGACAGCTCGCATGAAAGCTGAACGCAGGCGCCCCAAAGTAGCTGTCTGATATGACGGAGGAGTGGTACCCACCAGTGTAGGGCCATGTCATGACTACAAGCGTACCAGATCCCGCGAGCATGTGAATTGCAGCATCGTCGCGGTCGACATGCTATTCAAGATTGTACACGCCAGAGTGTTCATCCTGTTGTGAGCCGAGATGCAGCGGCGCGTGCCGCGGTGTTGATGGTGAACTTGTCGGCGGGGCAGCTCCGATGTGATGCACTGACCGGGCGGTCCTTCCCTGAAGCTCGTGCCTTCCTGCCATGTCCTGACCGATGATGCAAGTCGCAACTACCTACCACGCCTCGCCTGAAGCCATCATGCTACGGAGAGTGACCACGTCGACGACACTCGTCAATCTATATCTTTACTTTTCGCCCTTCCCACCAATGATGACACCACAGTGTAGATTGTATCCTATTTAGCCCCCTCTTGATGTTGCGGGCACCTCGCCATCCCTGCGTTTCCCCGCGAAAATCTGCAGCCACGGCCGGCGGCTGACAAGTCTACCAACACGACCCGTAACCTTGAGGGCCGCCGACAGATGGGCGGGGAAGAGTCCATTTCACTTTCGTGGTCGTCGTCATGGGGGCGCAAGAGTCTTTTCAACAGTCTGCCTTGCAAGCCAAGCGCCGCAGCCCGCTCCTCGCTGGAGCTGATGCATCATGCGTTTGAGCGAACCGCCCCTGCCAAAGCCCGCCCAGTAGCAACGTCCATGAACCGCCAAGCTTCTCGGCCTGAGAAGCGCCTTATCAGGTTGATGCTCGACGGCGGATCATGACTGTTCCGACTGTACTCGTTTCGCCCGTCTCACAGCGTCAACGATTACCTGGTCGCGCGCCGAATGCGTTGCGCGTCCTTTCACGACATCTCTTCACCTGCACAGCTGTTTACTGCGCGTTACGTTTGACCGTCTCTGGTTTTGCCTGTCTGACAGTATGCGTGAGCAAGTCATTGTGGGCTGTATTGTTTTACCGAACAGGAGGTAAACCGATGCACTGTTCTCCCCGCAGCCTGTCACGGCGCATCACGGCGCATATCCAGTTAGCGCCCGCCGTCTCTGGGGCCTTGGGCCAAGCTTGTTTCCAGGCTCTCCAAACACCGTCAAACCTCTCGCTTCATCAAGTTTGAGGCACGTTCCGCTCTGTGACGCCTCCAGTTTTGAAACTGACTCCTTAGCTCCCAAATAGGCTAACAAACTCATGCAACCCGCTCCAGATCCTCAAGATGCCCGGCGGTCAGATCGTGTCAACATGAATGCGTCGTCCTCTTCCGGCTTAACACGTCTCGTGTCAGGGTTCTTCTAAACATTTTGGCTTCGAACACCGCCGTTAACCATGGCGGCCATCATGATCCGGGCTGCAGGAATGACGGTTTGAAAACGTTGCCGACATCAGGTCCTGCCACTCCAATCATCCATGCTGGGTGACCAAGCGAACGACCCGTTTCTTGTCCTGCACCAAACTCTATAACTTGCCGGATGCCCCAAGTTTCGAGGCTTCAACCGCTCCTGTTCAATCGGCATCAGTCTTTTGTTTTCTCTTAGCAGCCTTTTAATACTTTCTTTTACTTCCCACTGGTTTGGGCTGCCTTACATTCCTTAATTGACATTGCTGAGCAATTATTTGTGTATACCAACACACACACTGATAATACATTCTTTCACGAGCCAGCCTCGAAGACTACCGACGAACATTTCCAGCGAATACGATCTGACGATACTTGACGGCAACAAACCTTCAAACAAACACAACACAACACCACCCCAACAACAACCGAAACACTTTTCAAGATGCTCCACCACCAGCCCCAGATCCTCTCCCCTCTCCCAGAGATGAACTCTCAGTCTCCCGATCCTACCAGCCTTCGGGCTCGGAAGATGTCCGCAGGTGGAAACAGATCCTGGTCTGAAGAAGAGGTACGATCAATCAATCAAGGAACGAGAGACTCGACTGACCATCATGTAGGAGACCTACCTTCTCCAGACTCGCATGCAAAAGATGCCCTACAAGCACATTGCCGCGCACCTAAAGAAGACTGAGCTTGCTTGCCGCCTCCATTTCCATCAGCTCTCACACGGTAGCCATCGCCGCAAGCGTACCTCGTCCGTTTCTTCGTCGGCCTCGTGCAGCTCCAATGGCCAGTCCCCAGCCTATGCCATGACAATGGACCATGACGCTTACTCGCAGTCGTCTCGTCATAGCTCCCCGATGAGCTACACTGGCAGCCCACACATCCGAACAGCCTCGGTCAACGTCTCCCCTGGACGTGCTCAGCACAAGATTCTTCTTCCCAAGCCTCGCACTCTTACCCCTCAGGGATCTCCCGAGCCCTTCAACGGACTGCGCATCAACACGGAAGTTGCCCACCAGCCCAAGGTCGTCGACACTGATCGTCTTCGCTCCATCTATGAGGCTCGCCGCAACCAGTTCTGGGCCACCATTGCCGCCGACTATGGTGCTGATGTCTCGCCTGCTCAGCTCGAGGAGATCTGGCGTCATGGTTCCGGCGCTGTTCGCCCTCCTACTCCCGATGCTTCTCCTGATGGCAGCATCATGCACAACCCAGTGCTTAAGCCGTCACCATTCCCATACGCATCGCCTGCCCATAGCGAGCCAGCCAAGCATTACAGCCCAATGAACCAAATGAACCACGGCGCAGTCTCCGCTTCTGAGCGTCTCCCGTATATGCTGCCAATGCCCGTCCCATCCACTGGCCGCCAGCGCGCTGGTACATGGAGCTCGGCACCCCGCGACAACATGCCCGCCTGCTCGGTTGCCAGTCTGCTCAACGACGACAGGAAATAGATAGAATCAACATGGGTCTCGGCACCGCCGCACGAATTTCACTTCTCACTTTCGTTCACTCTTCTTCACGAATGGGTTTTCACTTTGGTGATTGATTAGGGGTCATGGATGCAACGGGTCATTTGTCTCGGCATGGCAAGCGGCATTTTTTCGGATCCGGGCTTTCTTCCCCGCGTCCTCTGCTTTTTGACTCGTCGCATCTCATTATGTTATGTCAATATTTGTTGTCCAGCGCATACCAGAATGTATCAGTAGAAACCTTATCTGGCGTCTCCAGACAATCAAGAAAACTCTGTTGCACACATGTTATGACAATTACCATGATCCTCTAATCTCTGATGAATGCAAATATGTTTGAAGTCACGATCGCGCCTTCGTGTTTGAGGGATCTGCACTAAGCGAGACACGGCGGCATGGCAGCACTCCTTGACCCTGCATTTGCATGACGGTCAGTCCAGAACTTCACAAGTCACACAAACATGTCCAGAATGCGTGCGCATCGGAGCCTCAGAAACAGCGCAATGTCGTCTCCCATCTCAACAAACCAAACTCCTCAAGAATCCTAATCTCTCATCAAATCATCTTCCCGCGCGCTTAAGACATAAGCTTTTCCCCAGTACCGCGCCACATCTCCACACATTTTAGACTGTCACTTCCACACAAACGCCACCATCGCTGCCACTGCACATCTGATCCAAGAGATCTTGACAACCGCCAAACCGAAACTGCGACCCGCGCGCCGGGAACTTCGTCGGCGTGACTCTAGTGCAGGTGGATTATACACCGCCACGTTTAAGCCATCTGCAACGTGACTTGTCTCAACTTGAAACACGAGGTATGAGGAAATGTGGGATACGGGCCGGGAGCCTGAGCGTGGCGATGGAGTGGCCAGGTGGTAAAGTGTGGAAATTGGAGATAGAATGGTGTGTGTAAGTGCAATGATAGGAAGGTATGTGGTCAAGTGTGACTTAGTCGCGTGTTCGTGTTCGGATTGTGGGGGGATGGTGAAGTACCCGACATCCAACGCTGACATGCGTCATGCAAAGAAGAAGCCTCAATCGTTCCTCTGTACTCGCATTCCCAAAACCGAACGCCAATCGTCAATGGTCACGAGGCAATTTATTCAAACTTCTCAGCGAACGCATCCAGAACCAAGATGCGTGATCACGTGGCCACTTAACAACGACATCTCAAACCTGCTCACATTGTTTCATCACGCTCGCACAGCCCGGATCACCCACAATCCTACTTTCCAAACTATCAACACTCCCACACCCAGCTGGCTCCGAGTGCAACGTTATCAACCCCAAGTTACACGTCGATCCATCCACCACATAATCAAATACCCAACAGCGCATCTCCCGTCCCGCTAATCCCGCCTACAAGCCTTTCCTCGCTATTCGCATCTAATCTCCCACGTTCATGCTTGATCCTTCTCGACCACGCGCCCCTGTCGTATGTATCTTTGCTCGCCCAAGGCATCCATGCAAATGCGAGTACCCTGTGACGCATCGCGCATCCATGCGTTGGCAATCTTATATGCCGAGCGTTATGCGGTCGGTGGCGCGGCACTTGGTGGTGCCTTGGGCATGACTTGCTGGTGTCCTGGCAATCCTGCTGCGGGCTGGGTGCGTGTAGAACGCATGTAGGTGGCGATTCCGACGACAGTGATCGCCTCACAAGTCAGACACCTAGTCGTCCCCGCTTGAATGCCTTACACGTACGGTTGTGTCGATCGACACCCGGCGTTGTAGCCTTACATGGCTTGGCGTGGGAGGTGAAGGATTTCGAGCCAGGATCGAGCATAAAGGGGGTATGACGTGTTGGTGCGATGATCAGCATGCATGTCATGACTGCGTTTGTATTCTGGAAAAGTCGTCCGAAGGCGAGTGGTGGTGCATATGGCGACGAGAGATCGATGTTATCGCCTTATGCAGGTAGGGGTGCGGATCCTGCGGGTGCTAGTAAGCAGGACTCGCTGGAGGTGAGCGGACCGAGAGTGCATGTGGAAGTGCCGATGGAGAAGCAAGTACTCTGCCCGCTGGCATGCACGACAGTGTACTTGCAGCTGACTATTCTAGTCCGACTTCAATCCGTCCGCGCTGCAGCTTTCGACTGATTCATCTCGGACCCACTCGCTGTGCGCACAACTCTTCTTCTTTCGGGATTTTGCTCGGCCAGCGCAGTCCCAGAGCCTGTCGTGCCACTCTGCTGAATATCCTCTCTCAGTTCTTCCACCTCTTCTGGCGACAATATCCCTTGCTCGCTATACTCCTTATCCATACGACGCATCAGCTCTTCACCAGGGAGCAATATACTCCTGTCGATAGCGAGCGGTAAGCCGCGATGTCGACCCCGTACCATGACGAACAGCATGACAACTTTGCTTAGACTGGCGAAGGAGCCACTAAGACTGTAGTCCTGGCCTGGTATGCCGGTACTTAGACCGACTGTTCCGTATGCAGATGTGACTTCAAATAAGATTGAAAATTCCGTAAAGCCCGGATCTTGTCTAAGTATGTGGCCACGCTCGATAATACATACGAGGAAGAAAGCCAAGAATTGGAACCAGATGTCGTATGCCAACTGTTTCTGGAGATGTGTGGCAATACCAGCGGCGCTGCTATCGTGCTCTTGGAGGCCGATAGACCGTTCTTCGTACGTGTTTGTTTTCCGGAGAGTGAGGACCATCGGGTAAGATGAGATGTACATAATAATTACATAGGCGACCAGGCATGCGGGTGCGAGCGAACTAAACGCAATGATGTATGCGCCGCTCGTGCGCAAACCTGTTGCTTGGAACAACCCATCGAGAATCCGTGTTCCTGTTGGGAGTGCCTCGACATCTGGCATCCCGATATTGAGAATCTCGAAGCATAGCCATGCGGTGATATCGATCGTGATTTGTATGAACAGCAGGTACCACGTCTCTCGGCTAGGAAATAGGTATAAAAAGCATCGTCTGGGATGTTGTAGCAGAAAGTCCAATGTATTTTGGAATCGCGATCCTGTGGGGCACATCTTCTTCATAATCCAGATCGTCAGCCGTAGGAAAATTGGGAACTGCGTTTGCCCTAGAAACGCCAAGCATCCAGCAGTGATGAGAACGAAAGGCTTGCCGCTAAAGGGTATGAAGTTCGAGTTGACGATGTTCAGCCCTCCATTGCAGAACTCGGTGACGGTTGCGAAGAAGGCCCACCAGCCAGGATTGACACCACCAGGTTGTACATCGCGAAGTATAGCCCTGGTCGCACCACGATATGAGTACGGGACGAGAAATATAGTGCCGATGGTGTACCAGAATACTTGGTATCCCACCAGGATGAAGAGCAGCGCCTGCAGAGCACGATACTCCACGCCACCAAGTTCCAATCGGTCATGCTCGCTGAGCTCAAGAAAGCGGCCCTTTGAATCCAGATGTGGCTTGAAGCTCAGATAGCCGTGGTTCTCCGGCTTCAACTCGCTCGTGAGGCGATCGACAATGCGCGAAAAGAAACTACGCGCAAGCTTCGTTTCCCAGGGAGTTGGAACAAAGCCAAAACCAGTCTGATGGTGAAAGGTACGTCGCTTCGACAGCGGTTGCATCTTTGGTGATCGATCTCTTTTTTTCTTTCCATTCGCCTTTTGGCCATGCTCGCCCTCCGGAGCGGGACTTTCATCGCTCGTGCTCGCGACGGCATTCTGATGATGACTTTGTTCAATATCTTGCACCAGTCTTCGCATAGTGCGTGAGTGCTTCACCACATCCGCCATTTTCTTTCGAAACAAAGCTCGTCGAATCAGTACTACCCATGCTGATACAAAAGGTATACTGCCTAGTATCATGAGGACGCACAGTAGTGCTTGCTGGAAGCCACCCAAGTCGCCAAGGTCTACCGTGTTGAGGCCTATGCATCTATCAGCCATGTCGTTTCGACAAAATGACATGACTATTACATACCAGTGGTCGTCATGGCACTCGCGCACAGAAATACCGCATCAACATACGTGAGATGGTCATCTCGAAACTCCTTCGGTCCGCGCGCAATGCCGACTCCATACAGAATGACCGATGAGATCGCTATAACAACGATAAAATACAGCATGTGCGCTCGGTAGAAGTTGAGCGTGAAGACCTCATGACGAAGGTAGTTTACAAAATTGTCTTTCGCTGTTCTCGGGCTCGGCAACTCATCATCCGCGTCTGTCATGTCGTCGTTCTTTGATTCACTCCCTTCGCTCTATCACGGCAGTGCGCGGGCGCACCTTGGTGTTGTAGGAAAGCCGTATGCGCTGGCAATGTCATGCTTCAAGATACCGGATGTCAGGGAAGCTAGATCCCAGGAGCGGAGGGCGATGTCGAGGCAGTGCAGCGATGCCAATGTTCCGCGGTGCTCGGCGCATGACATCATTGGCTGCTCCGAGGTGGAACGCAAATCGCGCATTCACCAAGAACGAATCGGCGCGATTTAGCGTGGCTGATCTTCAGGTCCGGGCCACTTGCGATTGGCCAGCTGTAGTCTTCTTCTTTTTGTTGATGTTGCTGGTTTCTTATCAAAATGGCGGCGAGCTGATACTTCGGCCCTATTGTTGAAGCATGGAAGTCTTGCTTGTAATGACGCCAGCGCATATTTGCGGTGAGTTGAGTGACGCACATTTTTATGCGCTGCCATTCTTTTTTTTCACTGACATGTGAAGGAACGATAAAACGCTTCCAAGGACGAGAGGTGGGTCTTTGTACCATGGCCGGCCCTCTAAGGGCCATCGGCTTTCTATGACTTAATCGCAATGGGCAATGGTGAGCTTCAAATAAGAGTGCATAGCCGGTATGTCTTACCGGTGATACTCGTAGGTGTACGAATACCAGCGATGAAGAAATGATTAGCAAGACTTTAGAACATCGTTTCAAAACCGAACATTCACGTACATGGTGCGGCACTGAGGAATATTTTCTTAGTCAGCTGGCCCTTGGTTAAAAGCTGTCGCATGAACATGAAGATATAATGTACCAATGTCGTAGATCGTTCTACGGTCATCAACTTTCTCTAGATAATCCGCCTCTTTACCGCCAAGCACAGTAGTAGTCAGCGAGCAAACATTCGACAGTCTTCTGATACACAGTACAGGTATTCATTGAATTGTCTTCGGGTGAGGGATGCAACAACCAAATTCTTGTGAATATGCTATATCAGAATATCCAACGCGATATATGGCCTACGATAGTCTGCGGAATGGTAGCTGCTAGAACCAGCCCGAGGGACAGATGTTCAAGAAGTTCCAGGCACATCTACTCTGAGCACAGCGTGTAGGAAGCAGCGTAATACTGTCTTGCGGGAAATGAAAAGGACAGTAGAGAAGAGTCCTAGCAGTAACATTTGCTCAATAGTTTAATCTCTGAACGAAACACACATTTTGAGACAAGTCCCTTTCGCCTCAAACTTTTGGTTCTTTTTCTCTTGCCAGCTCGTCCTGTGATGGTGTACTGTGTGGAGACGCAGATTTGGTGGCTCATGATGAACTTATCTGACTCCTTGGTCAATCATATCGGGGAAGAGTGTTTCCTAACTGTCGTCGCACCAATTTATGGACAAGATCTTAGATATTCGATACAATGATACCCATTTACGGTCGCTAAAGCCCAGAAATTGTTCCCAGATAACAAGACCTACGATGCGTTGCAGTCGAAAGACTGGATTCGAGCAATGTGCACTGGCACCAGACTTCGCCGCACCTGTACATATTCGCCATATCTAGCATTACCCCCATCTTGTCGGATTGCCAAAACAAAACACTTGCGAACATGGGATCCCATTCAGGAGTCGACCTATCCGCATTCAAACGTCGCTAGTGTACACTTGGATTATTCCCTGCCGCCTAGTTGGATGAAGTATCCAGCGAGCGCGACTCTGGTTCATTTGCACGACATGCATAAACCTTCGGCCCATCGTGTGAGCGCACAAAGCCACCACCCTACAGCATACTTGTTCCCACCCATCTTCCGTAATATACAATATCTTTATTGGCAGCACAAGTGCAAAGGGCGGATTTTCACGACACTCAACAACTATCGCCGCCATTGCAAGGAAAAGAGCCGGGATCACATGAAGCCACAGTGTCCGGTGTGTGGACAGGAATTTGTCAGAGAAGCAGCTCGCGATGCGCATGTTCAACAGCAGAGGTGTAGGGTTGCGGGCGTGGACTTGAGTGGGAAATCCCATAAGTACGTCAATCAACGTGGACAATGCTTTGTGGTTGATGTCATCGACCACGACGTAGGAAATCATGCATAGAAACGACAAGATATCATTGCTGTTTCTGGTAGACTTCAGATTCATCCGGAGTCTCTGCGCAAGACAGTTCTAAAGGAACAGTCATTGCCGCCCAGGTACAGGCGGGGGCAGTAAAGCAGTGGGTCCACTACCGGAGCTATTCACCCTCTGAAAAATGTATGCCACCACATCGCATACACTGAACGCACATGGAATGCTCACGGATAACGCAAACAGCGGACTGGTCTTCGTCAAGTCAACCCAATAGAATTGGATTGGCGCGAAAGATAGCCCAATAACGGCCATGCAAATACCCAGTGCGATCGCGATTGCGCAAGAACCTTTCCGCCAGCCGTTACGAGAAGCAACTAGTCTGCACAAGACGAACATGAAGATGTAGTACGCTAAGCCCAGAGCCTGTGGTACATATCGATTGACGTCTGCGGTGTCCGTATTGAATGATCGTGAACTGCTCACGAACATAATTGCCGTAGCAAGCATGAGCAATGATGTTTTGTCTTCTCTTCTACTCTTATGGAATTTGCGAGCCGCAATCAAACTTCCCGCACAAACAATGAATGGAACTGGAAGTGAAGCGCCAAGGACAAGTTGATCGGTGAGCTTGTTCAGTGCCCGTTGTTTCCAGTCAGGATTGAGATCGCCGGTCGTTCTCGTTGTCGACTGTGCATATAAGGGAGAGATGAAAGACCCGACTAACAACGTTGTGAGGATGGGACTGATTGTGCAGCCGGTACGATGAGCCCCGGTCGAGATACACGCGCTGTCATGGTGTGATTGCCAGGCATCCTCAAAAGCTAGCAAACCGGTATCATGATCGATTCGACTTCTGCCTAAATGATTCAGCATTTGCAACACAGCCGGGTCCTGTAGTAGCTGCGGGTGGTGTGTTGGCCGGTATTTGAGACGGGACATCAATCTTTGGTCGTCATGACTATCACTCCGTATCTTCCACGTGTTGCAAGGTAGGTGTGCCGCATCTCGATGATGTACAAGCATTTTATCTTCAGTCATAAGTAAGTGGTACTCCTTGATCGATTATTGGCGACGCTTACCGTACACGAATAGCATGTCCCGGAGCTGCTGTATCAGGCTTTCCCGCTCTCTGTCTTTTGAAGATTTGATTGCCTCGTGATACCAACCTCCATTGTTCTCATCATGATCTTCTGCGGTATCGTGCACAGCCTGCAACTCTGCCTCAACAGCACAAATCCGATTCTGCATCCACAGGATTATTCTTGCATTCAAGGATTCGAAGCGCCGAAAGACGAAACAATCATCGTCCGATGCCATCCAGGTCGACAAGGACTGGTAGCCTTCGTGTTTCCATGGCTCCATGCTGGCGCCCTCTAGCAGTTGATGGGTCGGGTTGCGTTGTTCTTGCCGTTGGATGCGTACCAAGCTTACGATCGCAAGATTGACAATTTCCAGACCTCCGCAACTTGACAGAAGTGACTCGCAATTTTGCGCACGCGGAACCAAAAAAAGAATGAATGTGAAGATGAAGGCAGGGAGAAAATATTCGAGACTGAGTGAGGAAACGAAGACCAACAGACTGCGATGGTCGCGAAATTCCTGGTGGCTGTACAGCTGAAAGATCCCGGTCACTCGACGAGCCATTCAGTGTGCGCCACGAAGTTGTGGCGCTGAGGGACTACAGCACAGCCCCGAAGTCTTCACCGGAATCTTGCAAAATCCTGTGCTCCTGCGGATGCTCCAACCTACCCTCCCAGCCCCGCTCGTGTCCAGCTTGCGGTTATGATCGTTGTGCCTTTTGTGCCATTCTCAAGGTTCAAGTCTCCTACTGTCCTTGTTGCCCTATTGTCGAATACCATTACCGCCATCTCTTCCTCTTCCACGACTTTTGGAAAGGTTTACAAGCTACCATTCCATCGAACAAATTGTCTCGACCGTTCTTGAAACGACTTTCACTACTAGCGACATGTCACCGTGTCGTTCTAAGAGCGATAGATCCAAACGGCCACCACATAGCACTATCATTCGCGAACTTTTAGACGAATTTCCAGATCGAACAACGGCAGATGAGTTTCCAGATCGTCCGTTCTTTGGTCACATCCAGAGCAACTCCACGCTTCTCGGGTCTATCTGCAAAGGAGCTGCATGGCTCGATGATCACGTCACCACGACTTGCTCGGCCATGCCATCGCGTGGAGAAACCCCAAAGTCTTTCTTCAAGATATTTAGCATATTAGTAGCGCTTCAAAGACCTACATCCACACTCGCGCTCGCAACAGGCCAATTCGCATGCATCACCGCGATGCACACGTACGAATTTTGCAATCGCACAAGGTCTTCAAACTCTGCTGGACATCAATCATGTCCAATTCACAACTCCGACTTCAACAAACTCGACCAGTGGTTTCAAGACTTCGTCACCAATCTTCCCCCCATCCTCTCCGACCCCCAAAACGTTTCGACATCGACATTCGTTATATCCGGGATGACATGGACCGCTCTCGCAATGTTCCAACACCACATCAATGAGCGAGATCGATTCCAGCGGTCTGCGGTGTTGGTCGGTCTCGTTGCGGGATTCGCGATGTGTCTGCCTTCGCTTTCGAGACCGGAAGAACAACAAGTGATTGCGTCGGTTATGGCGTTCTACGTGACTGTTGCGATGTTTGTGAGTGCTTATGGACATTGGATGAGTGGAATTGTGAGTGGAAAGAAACGGGTTGCGTTGGAGGTGGAGGATGGAGATGGGAATGGAAAGAAAGACGTCCAGAAATATTTGGGTGTTGAGAAAGAAAGTGTATGAAAGCGCTTGATCAATGGCACAAAATTTGACGAGACTTATATGATGAAGAAAGAGGATATGATAAGTTTTGGATCTTGAAGATTTTCGAGAGAGCTTTTCTATTGCTTTCATATCGCGCAACTGCGTTTTGGGAGCAGAAGATCCTTCGAGAGAGCTTTTTCATTTCTTTCATTTCGCGCAACCGCGTTTTGGGAGCGTACAAGCAACGACAGATAACAACCAAATGCTTATTCGTAGCTAGAAATCTTACAACTTGCTAATATCAATCACGCTCAACTGCACCTTGTTCGTTGTGCTCGGCGGCAGCTGTCCACCACCCATGATCAACAACTTGGTCGGATCCTGCAGAACCCTCAAATGCCTCGTGTAGTGCGTCTTCTCTGGCGTCGGGACCTTGACCCATGGACCGTCACCAAGGCCCTTGTTGATGAAAATGTCGGTGTTGCTATGCGCCGAGATGATAAGGGTGCCGTTCTTGCCGCCAACAGGGGACCACACGACGTATGGTGAGCCAGTAGGGATAGTGCCGTCGGTGGCCTTGAGCGAAATGCCAGTTGCGGGACCGAACTTCTCAGGGTCGGAGACAATCTTGTAGTAGACGGGGAATTGGTAGGATGTGGTAATCGCTGGGCCGCCACCGTACTCGTATGCCATGATGTACTTTCCATTGGGCAGGAGTTGAACAGTGGGCATGCCGGGACGCTGGGTGTACGTGGGATATGCGACATCGTCAATGACCGGGCCCCATGTCTTCAAGTCCTTGGTCGTCTGGTGGACCATCTTCTGGCCGTAAGTGGCGTTGTCGCGCTGGTCGGAGTAGTAGTGGATCAAAGTGTTCTTGTACTCCATGAGGAAGGGCTCCCACACAGGCGTAAGACCGTTGTTCGGGCGCGCCTCGCCACCAGATGCCAGATGGGAGACGAACTTCCACTTGTAGCCGTTGTCCGTGGAAGCATAGAGATCGAGTTGCGTCTTGGACAGGTCGGTTGGAATGGATGATCCGGCCAGCAAGACCGTGCCCTTCTTGTATCCGGCAAAGTTCTTCTGGAGAACGTAGAGGAAGGGCTGGTAACGAAGACCCCAATTTTGCTCAGTGTCTTGAACACGTGAGATTTCTTTCCAGTTCAAGCCGCCATCTTTGGACTCATAGATTGGGAAGTACACCTTCGGTGGCTCTGGGCTGTAGTTCTCCCATGTTGCTAGCAGAGTGCCGTCCGCCAATTGAGCAGACCGAGCGTACAGCACACGAGGGTCGGTGTAGTTCGACGGAGGTGTGTAGATGACATTCTGAGCAAAGGTGGGCTGCGCCTTCTGCTGAGGAAGAGCAGAGACGATGGAGATCAGCGAGAGAATCACGCTTGAGAGACGCATCTTGACGGATCACCAGGTTGAAGTCGAGGAGATGCAGGGCAAGAAGGCGAGCAGGACCACGTTAAATATAATAAACAGATCTTCTCCCTAGTCGTTTTTTCCAACTACCATTTCCACATGCCAGGTTCCCGTATTCGCCCATCTTGAAAACCTAGTTCAATGACCAGTAGTTCACAGAACAAGGCCGAAGTGCGACCATGTTTACACCATGCGACACCGTTCATTTGCGGGGAAATCAGAGCGAACGGAAGAATTGTGGAGAGCGACAATCCCTGGGGTGCTGCGCGGGGAACGGCAGTGACATGAAGGCGGCTACTGGGAGGAACAATAGTCCGAAAGATGAATTTCACGGCGATCAGGCCCTGAATGTGGACATGCATCCGGCAGGCCGAGGCTAGCACAGTATGTCGGGTCAACTTGGAGCTGCAGCTGACTCAGTGACATTCATATTTGAGGGCTGGTCGACCCTTTCCAAGACGGCTTGGAAACTCTGCGTAAAGAAGCTGTGGAGGTCCTGGTGGTGTCGTTGGCATTGCGCGAATGTATGACGCTACAAGCGCTGCGAAGCTACGGGAAGGAACACGCCACATACACCACAAGTGACACTCCGTAAGCTTGATACGATGTCTTCCGCCGACATAAGAATTAAGCCATCTCTTGGCAAGCCATTCTGGCGGTTGGGATACTGGTCTACGCATAGCCTCCGCACGGGAATTGTGTAGTCTACCGCGGAGCATACATGTGCAGCACGGAGATTTATTAGAGCTATACAACTACGGGACAAGCATCCGCCACATCGCAACGTCTCGCCACAACAACCAGCACCATCCTTCCGCCGTCGCTGGACTGTTGCGGGGTCTTTCGACCTACACGGGCACTACGGAAAGTAATCAAAGATAGGAAACTACGGGATAAACATCAACCATATCACAACCTCGGCGCTACACCATATATTATCGCTTCTTTGCCATCGGCTGTGACTTCGTCACCAAACCTACTCTGATAGCTTCGTGGGACGCAGAATATACAATGCACGTTTGTAGAGTAAAATCATTCATTGGCACATGGTGACTGTCCATGATGTGTCGATGAAGGCCCCCTGGCCGTAACCATGAACGCCTCGCTATGCTGAGTGGGTATCAAGAAGTATTCGACAAGAAAAGAAAAGGATCAAACGCCTCGTGCAGTTGTTGCACACCTCAATCGGTCTTAGAACCACGCAAGACTCCACAATGCAGGCATGTTGGGCCAGCGCTCTTGCCATGCCGCAAGTATCTCGGGTACCCGTTCGTCGAAGCCTGAACGTGCAGCGCCTCCGCCTTGACTCCAACCGCTGTCACCGTGTGCTTCGCGTTCCTTGCCTGCTGCCTCGTTCAGGCTCAGAGCGAGATCAAGGATTGCCTTGCCACCAACGAGAGCCTCTTCGTGATTATCTCGTATATCCACGTTGAACACATGAACGGGTCGATTGAGCTTGCCGCCCTTGTTGTGCAAGTCTTCAAGCACAGCATCGAAGCAGCGCTCCTCGCATGTGACGACGACGTCGACCACGCCTGACTCAGTGCCCTGGAAGCCTTTGTCCTCGGCATGTTCTAGACGGGGCTTGCCGGGCACCCAATCCTGGAAGCGCTCTGGGAAGCCCTTGATGTTGAGGTTGCGACCCAGCATGTTCAGTAGGCCGTTGTGGGTGTACAGGGCAGTGTTTTGCTGCGCAAGCTCGTCGTGTATAGCGCGATAAGTAGTGCTGTTGAACTGATAGACGTTGGGCTGTGTCACTGACGGACCAGGCAGGCGCACAAGTGAACCGGTCCCGAAGGAAATTGTGGGAAGATGCGCAGAGGCGAGCTGGAGATGTGCTTCCATCGAGCTTGATGAGTCAGTCATAGAGTAGACAACAAAGGCAAGGTGAGCTCACCGATTCTGATTACTGGCGCACACTGTGCAGAATTTGAGCTTGAACTTGTCGTCGGCTACCATGTTATTCTCTGCGTGCGCATCATTGGCGCCATCCATGCCCATTGGAGCAGGCTCTGCAGGCGGTGGAGGCGGTGGCGGAGGAGTAGGCGCCGCCTGCTGCTGTCGCGCTCTTAATCGTGGGTCGGTCGACATTGTGAAGAGGATGACACGGGAGAATCGCAAATTAACGCGTCTCGGACAGCTTGCAAACTCTTCATTCTGGTTAGTGCATGCTCGCATAACGCTATTATACAACGAGGATGGAATGAGGGAGATCAGAATTTTCAGTGTATATTATGAAGTCCTCAAAGGCTACTGCCTAGGACAGCTCCAATAAAGGTGTTCATCATCTCAATGAAACGCAGGTTTGGGTTATACATACAAGACTGAGGTGGTGTAGTAGCACAGCACAAGCTCGTACGCTGCAACGGCGCACACATGAAGCTCATGTAAGATCGCGGGAAGCAGTTGGTATGCCGTGGCTGCGGCACCAGGTGCCTGTGATGTGTGGTGAAGGCTTTGTCGCAAGCTCAGGGTGTTTGTGCAAGCTAGCATGACTAAGCACGGCAACTGCCGAGCGCACGTGAACGCGAAGGCGGGGCATCAGACTTCAACACAACCATGACAAGATGGGGGGGCCATAAATGGGGTTTCATTATCGGCATCGCTACCTGTTCCTGAAGCACAGTGGGCCATAGCATTGCGACCTATAGCGGATCTGTGAAATGAGATGGGATTGCTTTGCGCCATCTGCCGCCCCATCGCAGGGGAGCCTAATGAGTCGGCTCGACATGCTTGACGGCGAATCCAGAGTTGCCCTATGGATCCTGGTCTTGATGCCTTATCAGGACTGTGTGAATTCATCCGTTGACAGGTGCCACATCTTGACTGAGTACGCGCGCTTCCACCTCACAGGCCTCTTGCTGAGCTTTCTGCGTCCTTCTCCTAGGAACCCCCTCGCCGACATCAAGCCAACCGTGACGGGCTCCAAAGACGGTACGCCAGCCGCCTATATGCCGTTAGCGGTGCTGATTCTGAAACGTGCACGTGAGAGGCTAGGGTGAAAGCAGTCAGGCCTACAACGACCATCCAAAGCAGTAGAGCCGCCAGTTCACAGCCACTCTACCCGGCCAGCCAGGCGCGAGCTGCTTTTGTGAAGCGTCTTGCTATCAAATTCGACATATTTTCTCTCTGCAGCACACCCGTGACTCCCGCCGTTGCGCTCGCTGACGCGCCCTCGAAAGTCTGAAACATTCAATCGGCGTCTAGCAGTCCCCCGCCGTCTTTCTAATAATAGCCTGTATTCGGTCGACGTCCAGTCCACAGTCCACGACGGCGCGCTCCACACCAGTCACGACGTCCACCACCACCCTTCACAGCACCGCAATTGTGTGCGCCCGTCCCAGCACGACACTTGATCGCCTGCTCGCCGCGGCCCATCCAGGCTTCGCCGCCGTCCCGCACCGGCGCAGTGTTGTGGCCGTTCACTGGGTAAGTGTTAGCGCCAGACCCGACCCCCACAACCCCCGGCGAGCGCTTCTCCAGCCGCTGCCCACTGCAAATATCTTCGCTCCCACCCGCTGCTGTCCCAATCGCTGGGCATACCGTCGCAGTCGGCTGCTCTTCCAGAAGGCCTCGAGGCGCCGCCCGCCGACCCATTGGCTGTCAGCATCCTCGAAACATTCTGACAAACATCGTCGCTCTGCGCCCGCAGCCATATCCGGACCCAGCAGCCGCCTCCCAGGTACCGAGTCCGTGTGATTCGAGAGCGCCGTGTGCGCCTTGTGCGCTGGCGACGGGAGGCTTTCCTCTGCTGCCCCTACCTGCCGCTGCTCTGGCCCTCCAGTTCACCTGCATCGCGCCCGGCCTGGTCTCGAGCGCTGCCCTACACTGCACTCCGCCGCGTTTCATGTCGCCATAAGTCCACTGCTGACGATCCAGACACTCTCATATAAGCAATCCTCTGCGCATGACCGACAGCACTCTGCCTCCATACCCCTCCGCCGACTCCCAACGGCTGGATCACATAACCGAGGGTGTCGAGGCTCGAGGGCGAGAGCGACACTCCACCATGGCTGCCGATGTCTTGTCTCCTCGCAGCGAGCCTGCCTCTGCCACTTCGGCTGGCGCGAACCGCACGACACTCCCACCCCTCGTCACCTCCCCGCCGTCCCGCGCAAAGCTAGAACGGGCCAGCTCATACCTCAACAAGCGACTTTCTACCTTCTCTAACACATCAAATACACAGCAATCGATGCGCTCGCGGCCACAGTCGACCGCTTTCCCCATCTTCCACTCGAGCCTGCCGTACTCACTAGTGCGGGACTTCGCTTACGATCCATTGCACCCGCTCTTCTATGGCCCACTACCTGATCAGCCTTCGGATATATCCACGCCAGCAAGCGAAGTGAGCCGACGACTCTCGGACCCGCCACCGGTCGCTTGGCGCAGCGATCGCGGCGGGTGGTCGGCAGGCAGCTGGGATGCGACGGGCGAGCAGCTTCCGCAGACATCGTACGCTGATGGTCCACCCTACAGCGAGGATGAAGATATCTCGAGTCCAGTCGTCACGAGCCACGCACGGCACAAGAAGCAGAAGTCCAACACCGTCAACTTCGATCATACGCGCGGAAGGAGAGGCTTCCCAGAGGAACAACGGCGGGCGCCACTTGTTGGGGTCAACGGAGAGAGCAGCCAGTCTCGCGCGGCCACCGACACTAGCGATGGCAACGGAACCCCAAATGAGTACATCACGTACCCACCGGGCTCTTCCAACCTTAGCGTGCCCGAAGGCGCATCACGGCGCGATTCACACTTTGCGACTTTGCTTCCCCGGCGCACATATGCAGAAGGCGACGCGCCCGCCTACGATTCAGATGAAGAGATGTCCGAGCCGGAGGACTATATTCAGGACGACAACCGCTTCTCGCGTGATTACCAGTTTACCATAGCCTCGCCAGACGAGGAGATGCATGGCAAGGCAGTTGCACTCTTCGACTTTGCACGGGAGAACGACAACGAACTACCCCTTGTCGAAGGACAGGTTATTCTGGTCTCATACCGCCACGGTCAAGGGTGGCTCGTAGCGCAGGACCCCAAGACTGGGGAGAGCGGCCTGGTGCCCGAAGAATACGTCCGACTACTCCGAGACATTGAGGGTGGCTGGAACGGGCTCATGAATGGAACCCTACACTCTACTGAGCCCAATGCTGGTCCTGAAAGCCTGCTGAGTCCTGTGTCCGCAGGCCCAGAAGCGAAGACGCCAACACAAGCCGATCATTCTTCCTCGTACACGCCAGTCATCTCAACGTTCTCGACGACTCACAAGGATCTCGAGCCGTACCCAAAGGAAAAACTGAGCACACCGACAAACACCGAAGGAAAATCTCTAGGCAAGGGCCGAGATGGCGGCCCGATGGAAGGCGTCGAGACGACCCCTGAGCCGTCCTCACAACCACAAAAATCATGACAGCAGCACCAGGGCTTGGCTTACCCAACAGACGATGCTCATCTCACCGAATCGGACATGCCGAGGAATGACTCGTATAGGCCCGAAAGACGGGCACGAAGTTAGTTTCCAAACACAGCAGTCAGAATCTCACCGCCAAGGAATATGTTTCTCCACTTGGCCAGCAAGGACTGGACCACACGCTCGACCTTCCCCACATTCGCTTCACCACCATGTCTTACTGGTCAACCCTTTTTTATCTTTGCATTAATTGGCGTCGAGGCGCGTTCGTCGAAGATATATCTACGATCTACGAAACAGCAGCTTTGTTCGATATACGAACAATGGGAGGTGCATGGCGTGGGCGGGAAGATTGTAGTTGTATCTTTTTTTTTGACGACATATGGGTTCTGGGAGCGGTCCTGTGGGTCAACGATGACGAGGGAATGATGGGATCGTGGACGGATGAGATAGCGATGAGAATATGTGCGCCCGCCAGCACGGAGAATGTGCAGCGCGATGTAAACACATGAAGTTCAACCTTAACACCGTCTGATGAAAATTCTTGAGTGATGTCATTTTGAGTAATCTGCAAGCCGAACGCACAAATTGTCGACTCGCAAAACAAAGTTATCTATCAGAAGTGGCTGAGCTTGGCATAATCCACCAAACTGTTCCCTACTTCATCCTCGTAACTTCCATACCACAAATCCTCCGACCAAATCGACTCACATGGAACAGGATCGCACCTCATTATCACCTAGCCGCTTGATAACAAATTGATAGCCTTGAACTCAAACTATATGCCAATTTCATCTTAGACTCACATGACTTTCAGCATCCGCTCCCGGATTCCGAGCTCATCCATCACACATACCACCCCACTCACGCCAGACGCGAGAGAGCCTTGCTCTAACATACCCTTCACTTACTGACACGGCGTGCGGATCACTTGATCTCAGTACATGTACTCATGCATTATTTTACACGCCACTCTACGGTATTACTGTGACAATCTCGAATACGCCTACGATCGGATCTATCGAACCCGGTTACACTGCCTTGTGGAGCCCAGATGTGGTCGAGCTTGGGATGGATAGGCAGATGCATATGGTATGCGACGTTAGATGCGGTGCTATGCTGGAGGGGGCTGGTAGTTGGCGATGTATAAGAATGAATGGGCTAGCAAGTGTGTAGATTTAGAGGTTGAGATTTACTCAAGTGTCAAAGTCTCGGATAGGGCGATGGGCGTGGAAATGTGAGAGTTGAGGTAGATGAAAGTTGATAGGGCGGGGAAGTAATATCTTACGGGTGAGAGAAGCTTAACAGCTATCTTCCCACGTATCAGAAGGTCGCAGTGATGCCATGCTCGATACGGCAAAGTGTATATCTACTCTTAAAAAGCAGAGCCACATGCTATCCTAGCAATTCTAGCCATGAAAAATAAAAGAGGGAGAAAACGCCAGACGCGTACGCTAACCTTGCCAAAACCACGAAAACGAAAGGAAGAATACTATACAAGAAAACCACCCATCTCGTTACGATCGACCCATTTGGCGTCCGCCCAGGCGTCCAGACACACCCTTACAATGTCGGCGCCTTCTTCAATCCCCGACAATACCTCACATGCAACGCGTCAATGAAGTGACTATGTCTTATCCCCGGTGGGCGCTGTTGTTGAAAATGATCAATCGCATCTTCAACCCTATACCCGAGGCGTTCGATCAAGTACGACACAAGGAAGAATCCCGTCCGGTTGAATCCATAATGGCAATGCACGCCAATCAAGCCCGGCTTCTTTTCGCTGCGGATTTTGTCAACGAGGTCGATGAAGATCTTGACTTCGTCTGCTTGCGGCGGCTGTTTGGACACCGTCGGGAATTTATGGTACGGGATGCCGCCATCTTCCAGTCCTTTGGGGTCGTATACTGGATTATCATGCGATATATCGATGACGGCGCAGATTCTGCCTGCCCATTGTTTGGCTACCACTTTGGGCGTGTGGTGCTCGTCCACTTCGCGGAGGGTTTTCATGGCGCGGAAGACACCGCCAATGGGGTCGGAGATGGGTTTCACGGCTTTCCATTTCTCGAGGTTCTTCACGTCCCACTTGCCTTCCGTGGAGAGGTATTGGAGTTGCCAGGCGAGCGAAAGTCGGGGATCGATGTGGTCAGCAAAGAAGTTCCCAATAAGGCCGGAAATGATACGGGATGTTGAGGGCGCGAAAAGGAGGGAGTGGGCTGCTGGCTTGGGCATGATGGAGGTCTTAACTACGAGTCGTCGTGGGTGGGGCCTGGGTTGGAGGGTAGACGTTGACTTTGAGTGTGCAACCAGTGGAGCGTCAGCTGTTGTGACTGGCGTGATTGTTGGAGCTTCTTCCGCAGTGGTGGAGCTCTCCGATTGGGAGATGATTGTGTCGGTGTCGTCCCCAAGTTTTGGTAAGTCACCTGCATCGATGCCAGAATCCTGGTGCTTGCGTTTCTCTAAGCCAGGGTCTACTGTCGCAGGATCGAAGGGTGCTGCTGCTACTGGCAGGCTTGCTTGTTCGCTCGGTGGCTCCAGTGTTGAGACGTCTCTCCCAAGAAATTCGAGGATCATCTTCAAGTTTGATGCAGGCGTGACATGATCCCCCTCTCCGCCGATTAGGAAGACAGGTATACTCAGGCCGGACCACGTCTCCCTGCCCGGAAGACCCCTAGTGGAGATACTATTAACGTATTTCGGGCACATACCGTACGCGTAGCGCTGCCAGACCGATGTCCGACTCTGCTTGTTGAAGCGTAGTTGCAGCCTCTTGGTCTCCTCTTCGGCGTCGGGGCCAGTCATACGTAGTACACTTGCACTTTCAATCCCACCTCGTCGATCCCATTTTCGGACAAGGTCAAACACAAAGGGCGGCAATGAGGTTGCGTACCCGAGCTTTCTAACTTGTTCTTGGGTTGGTGGCTCAGCTTTAGGGCAGATGGCGATGAGGCCGGCGACATTGTGAGAGAGTGAGCGAGCATGTCGTGATGTAGGTGAAGCAAGGAGAGCAGCGAGAGAGCATCCCATACTATGACCGATCAGGATGACCTGCTGGCCCTCTTGGGCGGCGCGATGAGCTTCGATGACTACAACTAGAAGCTGTACCAATGCGTCTGTCGTGTACGCCGCCCAGTCCTTGGGATCGAAAGAAGAAAGACCGCATCCTGGAAGGTCGATGGCCAAACATGAGGCCAGATTTGAGAGACTTAGGAGAATGGGGTTGAATTGGGCGATAGAGCCTCCCAATCCATGAATAAAGACCAGAAGTGGAATCGGACGAGGCTCTCGCGGCAGCTTGCTGTCCTGTGGATGTGGCCGATAGAAGGTCCTGATGCCCCGATAAGTCAATTTGGTCGCTGGAACTGTATACTCCCGCGTGGTGGAATGTTTCCTCAAGAGCCCAGGATCGGTGGTAACAGCATCATCTATCGAGGTTAGTGACATGTCTAATACATTGGCTGTCCGCTTCAACGGGTTTGCATAAACAGAAGTCGTGTCGCAGATCACTGGGGCAGTTCCTACCTATAGCCTCTGCATGCTGGGATTCCTCGGATGAGGAAACCACCTTTCCATTCTGGTTCTGTTTGCTCCACAGCCAGAAAACAGATCCGATGCCGCAAAACGCTGCTAACTTGACCATGCCCACGAACGTCGAGAATGGCAGATTATCACTAACTACGAATGGGTTGATGAAGGAGACCAGATGATAAGCCGTGTTTTTTATATCTGGCCAGAGTGCAGGGTCGGCGGTCTGTGTCACTGTATCACTGGTTGGTCCGGCGAGAGCAGATCTTAGCAACAAGACGAGGGCCTGTGGAAGGCGCAACGTGCCATTGTGAGACGAACCAGGACGCGAATGAGGCTCCATTACGTCTGGCGTGCCTCTGAGCTGAATGTATATTCAACGGAGCGTGGTGGTGCTGGCGGACAGGCTGGCGACTGGCGCAACCCTGGAAAGGAAAGCGACCAATGGAAGGGAGAAAAGCAAATCGTGCTCTGATGTCTGGCGCTCGATAGCCGGCTCCGGGAACGTCTGTTACGGTGCGCCGCGCGCACGTTGGAGCACCGAAAGTATGCGGCTACGACGGGAAATCACCAAGCAGTCCAAAGCTTCGGCCAGGATGTGCTAGTCGCATGTTGTGGAAGTGATGGATGTTCGTGTGAGGCCAGCAAAGAGGGGCGGCAGGCTACCGTGCGATAGGCTGCAAGACGTATACAATAACCGGGAAATAGGAATTTGCGCGTGAAAAGGTCGCGACGTGGTGCCGAAGACATGGAGAAGGCTTGCAGCGCAATTGCGGATGATGTCAGGTTGGGCTTCTGAGCGGGTACGCGGGAGCGGCGTTGGCCCATCGTGCCTTCCAAATTCTTGATCTTGGCAGGGCTGTGCTTAAGCTTCCACCACCCCTGACTAACCACTGGAAGTTCTTTCGCATCCTCAAGTCGCTTTCTCTCCACGGAAGCATTTTGCCGTCGGACAGCCATCAGGAGTCGATTGTGAACGCTCGTCCTTTAGATCTCTCATGCCTTGAAAGGCTCGATTGTCCAGCTTCTGCGTATTGCAGCTCTTTGAAACATGGACTGTTCTCGCCATCGACTGTTCACTTCCGCGCGAAACCGTCTCGAACATATCATCGCGCGAGCGGAAGGCTCAGGGACGTCTACCGAGGCAGCCTCTTCATCACCAATCTTTGTACAGGCACATCCATACTCTGGAAGCCAGACGCACTCTTAGATCACCAAGGGAGCACCTCTGATGATTCGCTGCGCAACTCTATTGCGAAGAAGACGCGACTTGAGCAGACCGCCGGTTTCGCTTGCACGAGATGCAGCCCAACGCCATATGCACCCATGAATCAGCACTCTTGAGTCTGACTTGGCGTCTTTCTTCGACAAGGCGCATTACAAAGTAAGGCCATGGATATTCTGCGAATTTGACATCAACGTATGCTATGCAGCTTGACTCGGCACTCCTGCCCTATGCGACCATATGCGGAATCCCAACGACTACGGTGCGTCACCACCCAGATTCCAGAAGCCGACACAACCTTCGCCGTTGAAGGCGCTGCATCCGGCCAAGCTCCGGTTTTCTTGCCGACGCCCACTATCTCGGAATTTCGACCGCTCGCTACACCGACAATGAACATTTGGCAGCACGAACGGAAACTATGCGCTAGTTCGTGCGACCTCCAATCACCACAGCCAGCGTCGCAAATTCGCGCCTTGGTATTGGCTGCTCTTCGCTCGTTGTTATCGGGCTAGCAATGCTGTAGCGTATCGGCTCTGGAGGGGCACACGGGCATGTCATGTTTCCTTGTACCCCTCCATCCTTTGGCCGTCGAGTCGAGGTCATGAAAGACCGAAAGCTAGGCCGGCCCACCAAAAAGCTCGTCGTCTTGCGTGCTGCTTGGGTCTAGCTGGGGGGCGATCTACTTCCGACAGGAAGATGGACCCTCCCGTGACGGTCGGGGCTAGCTAGGTACTCGGTATCGGCTGAGCCATTGAGCATATCTCATCCGCTTGTCCACGGGTTTCACCTCTTGACTTCTTTCCATCTCGTTGACTGCTCTCTCAGCATCACTGAATACACTTCCATCTAAGTACTGTTTCTGGCTCACCAATTGAGGTTTTTGCACCCAATTTACACACGTCCGCACACTTTTAACGACTGCCCACAATGGATCCTCGTAACCTCGAAAAGCAGCGGGAACCCGAGGAGCCACGCTTTCTAAGCTTTCCTCATCTCCCAGACGATGCCACAAGAGACGGCAAGCCTGCTCTGAACAAGTTCTCGTCTACTCTCACCGCTGGTCACAACTTTCCGGGTGCTCAGGTGCGCTAGTACCAGATGATTAGTTGTCGATCTGTTGCAGCAATTAACAGTTTAGCCAGGCGATGCTGTATGCCGCCGGTGTGCCCTCAAAAGAAGCCATGAAAACGCAACCTCATGTTGGCATTGCGAGTGTCTGGTGGGAAGGCAACCCATGCAAGTAAGAAGATGCGAATCGACACGACTACCGGCATGATACTGACGTTGCTGCAGCATGCACTGTAAGTTACCACATCCGGATGACCACAAGGTGCTATTGGCTCGCCAACACCGTGCATGCCCAACGCCGCAACACCACGTGGGGGCTTTACATTGACTGAACCACAGTACTGGATCTCGGAAAAGAGATCAAGAAGAATATCCAGAACGACAACATGCTTGCTTGGCAGTACAATACAGTTGGCGTGTCGGACGGAATTACCATGGGTGGTGAAGGTCTGTATCATTGGCTCACTTTGCGTGAGCATTGACTGATGTCAAAAAGGCATGCGCTTTTCTCTCCAGACACGTGAGATAATAGCAGACAGCATCGAGACGGTCACGTGCGCACAACACCATGATGCCTGCATCGCCATACCAGGATGCGATAAGAACATGCCTGGTGTGATCATGGCATTTGCGCGACACAATCGCCCTTCTTTGATGGTGTACGGTGGTTCAATAATGCCAGGCTACTCTGAGACATTGAAGAGGCCCATCAACATCTCCACATGCTACGAGAAGCATGGCGCCTATATTTACAAGAGCCTGGAGAGTGCAGAACCAGGCAAGTTCTCGCCTGATGAGATCATGGACGATATTGAGCGGAACGCCTGTCCTGGAGCTGGAGCGTGCGGTGGCATGTACACTGCTAACACGATGTCAACGTCCATTGAAGGTTTGTTCCCGAACTCAGCACTACTTGAGTCAAAGCTGAAGGAGTCTAGCAATGGGTCTCACTCTTCCCAATTCTTCCACAACACCTGCGACATCTCCAGCGAAGATGCGTGAATGTGCCAAGGCCGCAGCCGCCATCCGTGTCTGCATGGAAAAGAACATCACGCCCAAGAAGCTCCTTACCAAAGCCTCCTTCGAAAATGCTCTTGTCATGATGATGGTTCTAGGCGGCTCCACCAACGCCGTACTTCACCTGCTCGCCATGGCTGGCACAGCGGGCGTCCCCCTCACCCTTGACGACTTCCAACGCGTTTCCAACAAGATCCCTTTCCTAGCGGACCTCGCCCCCTCCGGCCGCTACATGGCCGCCGATCTCTTCGACATTGGCGGCATGCCGTCCGTCATGAAGCTGCTCGTCGCCGCCGGTCTCCTCGACGGCTCCATCCCGACCGTGACTGGAAAAACGCTCGCCGAAAACATCGAGCCCTTCCCCTCGCTCCCACAAGACCAGGTCCTCATTCGCCCTCTCAGCAACCCCATCAAACCCACCGGTCACATCGAGATTCTACGCGGCAACCTCGCACCCGCAGGCGCGGTCGCAAAGATCACAGGCAAAGAAGGCTTGCTTTTCAGAGGAAAGGCAATGGTGTTCAACAAGGAACACGAACTCAACACGGCAATAAACGCAGGCCGCATCCCGCACGGCGAAAACATCGTCGTCGTAGTCCGCTACGAAGGACCTAAGGGCGGTCCGGGTATGCCCGAACAACTCACAGCCAGCGCCGCAATCATGGGCGCAAAGCTGACAAATGTCGCGCTGATCACGGACGGCCGGTACAGTGGCGCTAGTCACGGGTTCATTGTCGGACACATTTGTCCTGAGGCTGCGGTTGGAGGGCCGATTGCGGTCGTTAGGAATGGAGATGTGATTACTATTGATGCGGAGAAAAACCGGATTGATATGGATCTTAGTACCGAAGAGATTGATGCCAGGTTGAAAGAGTGGAAGGCGCCGAGTATGCCGGTGACGAGGGGCGTTTTGGCTAAGTATGCGAGGTTGGTGGGAGATGCGTCGCACGGGGCTATGACGGATTTGTTTTGAGTTGGCGACTGAGGATGTGCATGGAATTTGGATGGTTGGCGTATTCTAGGTGGAAAAGTGCGGGTTTGGATAGACGGAGCATGTACGGAGGAACAGAATGCAATGAGTGCTTGGATGACTTCTACCTCGATGGTGCAACCAGACAACGAATAAACAATTCATCAAAGTGGCACAGTGCACAATTTGTGGGTGGGTATCATGTTGCTTTTCAGGCCAAGCCTGTCTCCATTGAAAGTCCTAGGCTATGCTGCCCCAGCGAAGTCATGTCTCAACGCCATAAGCCGTAAACCGTAGATCCGTACCGCCCGCAATCAAATGCAAGCAAGCTCTTTTTCATGCATGAAGCGAACATCTACTCGTCATCCTCGTCCTCCTCCTCGGCCTCGAGGGTGGTCTGCGCAATTCGGTCCAAATCACGCTGGCCGGACTGTGTGATGCGGCGGCCACCCTTGTCCTCGTCCTGCTCGAGCACACCAATCTTCTCGAGGGCCTGCATGACCTTGCGGTCGACGGAGCCCGAGGCGTCGGTGTGGTGGGAGGGGCGGGAGCCGCGGTTCTTGGTGCCACTATATGTCGTCAATACCCCATCTCATCCGGCGCGATTGCTCGTTGCGTACCCGTGGGCCTTTCGTAGGCGGCCAACACCGACGGTCTTGCGCATGTAGACGTGGCGAGCGACGGCAGCGGCGCGGACGTAGAACCAATCGATGTCCTGGGGAGGCAGCTCCTTGGAGTCTACGATCATTAGACATGCGAAGCGGGCATCGCAGTCGGAGTGTACGTACGCCCAGTCTTGACAGTATCAACCCAGCCTGTAGATAATCGGTCAGCAAGCTGAAGTTATCCCCCAATTACGGGATTCAGGCTTTTTCTTCACCCGCTGGATTGACACGAACCTGGACTGTATCATGTTAGCACACCTCTGACATGAAAGCGCGGACAAAGATTCTTACATTGGGAGCTTTCCCTGCCTCTTCAAGAAAGCGGCATAGGCACCGATGAACTTCTGCGCCTGTGCGAGTGTTAATGCGCTGCTACACGTGGGCGCGTATGGCGGCTGCCGCATACCTCAACGTCCTTGACAGTAACACCACCCATTTTGTCGGTTGTATTGGAGATTGACGGGTTAATTGAGAGAGGTGTCGGGGTCTTGTCGATGGCTGTGTCGTTCTTCGAAAAGACGATTCGAAATTCGGTGGTCGTTTTCGCTTAACGTTAGTGTCGGCGGCGGGCGGCGCTAACCTAAGGATTTACGTCGGGCCGAGCGTGGTGGGGCTATCTCACGTGTGCAATATCAAGAACGCCTTCGCCTAGAAGAAGTCACAACTGTCTTTGCTTTGGATGGTATCAAATTTTTCAGTACTTGGTTCGTATTCATTTGATTTTGCTTGATTCGTTCAACATCCGGCGTTGCTGCCGAACATATCAGACGCTCGTCTTAATTCTTTATCATAGCATCACAGCGAAGGTATTCACCCCACCTCGTTGCTCAGATTTGAGGCAGTAGATTCACAGCATTCTGTCCTTGTTGGCTTCGAGAATCTCCTCCTCATACCTGGCTTCTGCGCTCATTGAGAACATTGCGTCCGAATTCGCTCAAGATCGGTTCGAAACAGCCGAACTATCAAGCATCTGTGTTGCTGCCCATCTCTTCTACAAAGAGCAGGACGAGGCTAATCGATAATAACGCAATAATCCAAGCATATGTCCGATGAAAAATCTGGCCGTGTTCTTCTGGACGTGGACGATATCCTTCCGGTTATCGACGCCTGTCCACACTGTCCAGACATTGGTGACTTTCCTGATAACATTCTCCGGGAACGGTATTTATTTTATCACGACCCGTGCGCCAAGTCTGTTTGCTGCGGTCCCGATGTCAAAGCAGTCCCTCTCTGCGATTCATGTCGACACATGCGACTTTGGCATATCGTCTGTTGTTTAGACAATCAGACTCGTGCTTGGAGAATGATGACATTACGAGAGACATTTCCAATGACGAGTTATTCAGATACAGACTGCCCATTGTGTCAAGTCATCTGTACAGCGGTTGAAAATGCCTACGACTACGAGGCAGATACTCTGGGCAGCTCCTTATGCATGGATATTCGCGACTCCTGTATAGACTCTGTGGCTTTCACCAGGTTCCTGGCGCGCACTCGCGTTTCTGCAACGATTTCGCGGGTGTACCATGGGGAAAATGAGGTCCACTGGCCGATCGATCAGTGTGGGGAGTTGGAAATAATCGGAAGAGATACAGGTAGGTGCACATATTTCAAACAGACTTCTAACTCACTGCTTGCAGACTTCGATGCACCACATATTGGTCAATGGGTGAACTGGGACAGCTTAAAGAGAGCTGTGTGGAGCGATGGTAACAGCAGTGCGGACCGCCGCCATCAAGACATAGAGCTCGAAGATCTGTCATCAAGTTTCCGCGTGATTGATGTGGCTAATCGATGCATAAGGACAGTCGAAGGTTGCACCTATGTTGCATTATCATATGTCTGGGGCGCTGATTGCGAGACGACCTTGGTCGCCCTCAAACACAATATCGAGGCGCTGGGAGTTGAAGGGAGCCTCAGTGATAACATCTTGCCAAGGACAATCGCAGATGCCATCAAGGTTTGTGAGCGGCTAGATCAAAAATACCTTTGGGTGGACAGATTCTGTATCATCCAGGACGATGCGGAAGACAAAGCTCGACAGATTGGAATGATGGGCACAATATTCTCGTCAGCTGAGTTCGTGATTGCAGCCGCGCACGGAGACAACATGAACTATGGGATCCCTGGAGTTGGCCACCCACGCCGTGCAAGACAGCAGACAGTGACCTTGCCAGGTCTCACCGTGACTAATGTTGTCCGAGGGAGATTTGAAGAACCCCTCGAAGTTTGGCAGAGACGAGGATGGTATGTGCTCAACAGGCATCACATTGTGGCAAAGCTGAACGAATTTCGTAAGGACATATCAAGAAGCTGTATTGGCTCGCAGATTATTGTTGTTCTACGGAACCAGGGTAGTGTACGAGGGTGTTCAGTATACAGAATCTGAAGACAGATTCGATAGGGTAACTTTCCCTGAGTACATGATCTCTAATGAAAGATCCAGTAGTATTGGAGGCCCCAGGCCCTTCCCTGATTACGCGCGACACGTTGAAAATTACGCTGCTCGGTCGTTGTCATTTCAAATCGACACATACGCAGCATTCGACGGGATCACGCAAGCGCTCTACGGCCAAAACTCCACACACTTCGCATTGCCCTTACTCCACTTTGATCTTGCGCTTCGCTGGTTCACACCAAGCTATGTTACCAAGCCTTTGTCACGGGTTGTCGGAGATGTATGCTTCCCGACCTGGTCTTGGACGTCAATGATGAACCAGGAATGCAAAATAGTGTTTCAACGCTCCAGCTACTATGGTTCATTGATAGCTTGGTATAAGCTGGAAGAAACAGAACCGCATTTCTTGAAAGCGCTTAACGACCGATCGGGCACTGGACTCTGCCCGGAATGGCAAACTTACATGGCCATTGCTTGCACTGAGGGTTGCATTGTTGACACCTGGTGTAGTTCACTAGAGGTGCACGATGGGGCCGAGTTCCGTAACAAATTCACCACTCGCTGGCCCACCTATGATGCGTTCTATGAGCAACTCACAACTCAGGCACCTCACGAGCCAAATCTGGTGCAACTGATGCGACAGATGCCCGGTGCGATACTTGGCAGAAGTCAGGTCTCATTGTTCAGTGTCACACTGTGCAGTCTTGAAACAGTAGGAACGCAACTCGACATCGTGGATTCTGACGGGGAAATTGTCGGTGCATTATACGGAGCAAGCTGGATTTGGTCAGAATTGCGAGAGAACAATAGATTGGGGGTGTTGAAGCGCTACAAGTACGAATTCGTCGCAATCAGCATATCAAACGCGTCCGGGTGCTATCCTTACAGGGACTGGTCGGGCTATGCCGATGCGAAAGGGTCACCATTAAATGGACCTCCCGCTGTCGACGTCATGCTGATTGCCTGGGACGGTCCTGTTGCACGCCGGGAAGGGTTTGGATGGATTCATCTGATGGACTGGGCTGTGTCTGATAGAGAGTGGAAGACGATTTTACTTCAGTGAAACCGCACTCGGCGAGAAAATCTGGTGAATGGGACACCAGCTATCGAATACAAACTCTTCGTAGGATGGGCAATACACGTCAACCAATCTAAGCATTGATTGGATTGGCATGGGTTTATACATTCGATGAAGAACTTAGAGTCTGATTGTGACCGTACCAAAGTAGTCTCGCACACAAAGTGCCACCTGGCTAGCATGCGTATCGGGATTGGCTAGTCCAGCACTCCAGCCTAACTAGGCTAGCTCGATCTACAAAATCAATCTCAACCATCTGCAACCCCCACGGTGCATCTTGGCAGCATGGTCGACTTTTCCGACATCACGTATCTCCGATCCTCATAGTTCCTCAATCTAACAACACAAATATGGCAGACCTAGACGCCTCCACCCCACGAGTATTCATCGCCCGTCATGGTATGTTGCTTTTCACACTCGCACTCATCTTTACTTACACTCAACAGGCGAGACCGAATGGACCAAAAACGGTCGCTACACCGGCAACACCGAGCTTGAACTAACTCCTGACGGCGTTGCGCAAGTATCAGGCACAGCATCGCATCTTGTCGGGTCAGGAAAACTGATCGACCCTGCACGTGTTGTGAAAGTTTTTGTTAGTCCGAGAAAGCGTGCACAGCAGACATTTGATCTGCTGTTCAAGAGTTCGGGATTAGGCCTGGATGATGAGAAAGTGAAGTTGGAAGAAGACATTACTGAGTGGGATCATGGGATGTATGAGGGTTGGCTGGGGAGCGAGATCAGGAAGAGCAGGAAGGAGCGAGGGTTGGACGGGGAGAAGGAGTGGAGTATCTGGAGCGATGGATGTGAGGACGGAGAGTAAGTTGGAAACTCAGAAGTGGTCTATTTACGCGTTGTTGACAGAGATCAGGACGCCGCAACAAGTGACCGAACGACTTGACAGGCTTATCGCGCACATTCGTGACGTGCAAAGACCGCATATGAATGGCGAAAAGCCGGCGGATGTTGTGGTTGTCGCGCATGGGATGAGCTTAAGGTGTTTCGTGAAGAGGTGGTTGGGTTATCCGTTGGATATGCCGCTCGCGTTGATGCTCTCGCCTGGAGCTATTGGGATCTTAAGGTACGTTCTTGCTCGATTGTGATGCGCAACAAGTAAAGCTGATAGTGAGAAGCTATTTGAAACATGATATCGAGCAGCCAGCGTTCTTCGTCGGCATGTCACTACCACCATTGTAAGCCTCTGGAGGTAAGCGCATAGATAAACATCTCAACAATCCGACGTCGACGAAGATGCGCATACCTTCACAAGTGGAAACAGAAGGATTGAATGAATGTCTCAAAGTTGGAGAGTGTCTAGTCTTTTCTCCACGGTGCTGGCTTGGAGTAGATTGACCGCGTCACACAAGCTCACTTCACCTGCCTTTTCACTCGCGGCAGCCGCTTTCTCTTTCCGCATAAAAGTCTGCACTTGCTGTACACAATCGATTCCAGGTCTCACCACAACGCTCACTTTTCCAATCCTGCATTCCCCTCAACTCGACACTTATTTGCTCAACATCGCACCCAAGATCTGGACACCGCATTCTTTCGCACGTCGGCATCCACACACTCTACGCTACGCTTACAAAATAACACTACATTTAATCAAAACCAATATCCCAACAAGATGGCCAAGAATAGTTATAGCGCCATAGAGCCAATGCCTTTCCGCCCTCCAATGATCTCTCCCATCCTCATTCACGACATCGATACCCCAAACGGACAGGTTCTTACGACCTCTCTCCTCGAGAAATTGGCTTCCCCCAACCTTATCGGCATCACCGTCAAGCGATCTCCGTCACCGCCCGAGTCGTCAGAGCCCTTGAACATCATTTCATCAATGAAGAGTCACCCGCAACCACAACCAGGCCTAGAGGCTGTTTCATCTTGCTCAACACTTCCGTTGTCTATACCTAGCGTAGACCTCTGCGCCACACCATATCTTCAGGTATTCAAGCACTGTCAGCCGGTAACAACAGTCTTGATGCACATCGATCCCGTGCGCTATGTGAGCGATCATTCAATTGGCTCATTCGCCGGCATGATCCATGTAAGCAAAGAGGTCGCTGGACAATTCCGACAGCTCGAAGATTGCAAGGAAGTATTGCAGAGTGCGGCAAATGTGAAACGGGTTGTCATGTATGGAAAGGACGAAAGTCAGATGGCGATAGTAGGCGAGATGTTGGTTCGGTGGGTTCGCGAGAAAATGCCTGGGATTGTGATGGGCAGGTTGCAGCAGACAATGTTCCAAGATGCGGAGCCGAAGTTTTCGGGGTTTGGGACGAGCGAAGACAGGGAGGATGTCGATCTATCGGATTTTCTCGATGGGTGGAAGTCGCTGACTGGCGAAAAGCAACATTCTGAAAGTGGATTTGACACGCAGGTCTAGAGGTCTTGTCGCAGCTCGTCCGACGACGAGTGTGGGCGTGGTAACGAGCAGATAGACAAGAGGAGGCCCAGGTATCCGCCGTCTTACAGTTTGGGCGGTCTCAGATACAGAGCCCCCTTCAATTGAATTGTTTTCCGATACGGAATACCTACTTAACATCGAGCGGCTAGCTTGATTCCAGCCAATGAGCTCCCATGTGTCATGATAGTTTTGCGATCGCGAAGATCCTCGGTCTGGCGCAACACTTATCTTTCGTTACGCTCTGAATGTAGTGAGCATACTATTGATCCACTAAGGATGTTGCACACTATGCGCGCCATCGAGTTCAAACGGCCGCGCCGGCGTAGGTAGCTCCGTCTTGATTGGCCCTGAACCTATTTCCTGCATAATCTGACTCTCTGCCTCCGCTCGATATATTACTGCCCCGAGTTCGCGATGTGTACCATCTTGATTTTGGAGACCACTGGCATGCCTACCCTTCCTACGAAGCAAAAACCATGTCAACAAGGCAAGACAAGCGAGCCCTACCACGCCACCAACCACGCCTCCAGCTATTGCCGCTACCGGTGTTGAGGTCGAAGGTGATGATGCTGATGTTGCCGCTGCAAGCGAGGACGACGCTGTGGCCAATGCGCTGGTCGGCGATGCACTATTTGAAGAAACAAAAGTTGCCGCATCTACATGGGCAAAAAGTTAGCCTATACACCACAAGCTCAGGAACAATTGACGTACCAACCCCAGGTCGTAATAGACTCAACATTTGAACTCCTCTCGGCGCCTCACCCGCCCTCGAGCACCCATTCGTGTTGTTCCGATTGTAACCTTGCAGCCCCTTCTCGCAGCAGAAATAGCCGCCATTATTGTACAGATCCCACGTGGCGTTCGCGCATATGGCTTGTGGTGGACTGATGTATATATCTGCGCAATCCGAACCCGGAGGGCAGCAGTCGAGATTGTACTGGTCTGGAGGACAAATGAGGCCGTTGGGACAGCAGCCTACGAAGGGGTCCTTGGTGGTGCCACACGGTACCTCGACGTCGGCGAGGCAGCTGCCGTTGCGCCGGATGGCGAAGCCGGGGTTGACGAGAGACATTTGTTGGTAGATCTCGGGTAAGGGGTGTTGGAGGTTTCAACGCGAAAACGAGGGGAACGCGCAAGGTTCAGAGGATCGTGGCGATGCCATGCTGGAGAGGGTGCTTCGGGCTCCGCTTAAGTGGAGGGTGGTACCACACAACCGGGGCCCTGGTGGGACAAGACCGCAGAAATAGACATTACTCCGAGAATACGATATGGCTACTTCTGGCGTTTCTTGGTCCTAGAAGTTCTGTAATGTGTGCATGTAACTATCATTGTAAGATGTGTGGTGTCTTGAATCTGATTAACATTGTTCTTGCAGCGCTGACGCGACGCGATTCTGCGCCCCAAATCTCCGTAAGTTGCGCGCCAGCGGCACATCTTCCAATTGGCTAGATATATCCGTACCTGACAGCATCGCGCCAGCACCTTAAGCAGCGAACCCCGTGACGAAGTTTATCCGCACTTTCACGATTGACCAATCTTTCGAGACGGCAGGACTGACGTGTGGCGCGTCACACAACGGCTCTGCCCATGGCGGTGTGCAACCACGTCGTCGAGGCGTGTTGTCCGGATGACCAGCCGGTGCGTCACATTCAACATGTCAGCAATCATATTCAAAAGATTCTCCTGTCGCAGCTCCGTGTAACCTCGACTCCAGAATTTCTCTGGCATCATCGTGCACCGAATCCTTGAGCGGCAAACACCTACAATTTTCATATTCAACCTTGCAACAGTCCGCAACAAAGAACCACGAACGCAGAAAGTCCCACGTGCTCTCACAGCATGCGATTCGGACACACGGTGCGAAGAGCACTTCATATGATTATCTTGATCGCTTGTCTTCTCATGACATATGCACTCGGATCGCCCACCTCCAACGCAAAATGTCCGGCGGCACCTATATGCGGCTGGAAACTCATGGAACTAGGTCATACCTCCCTGATCCCATAGCTACGTTAATAGCACGGACTGATAATTATCCAGGCATTCCGATTTCACATCTCGGCAACGTGTTTGCTAAGCAGACAAATGATCGATCCCAATGTGTCCCGCAAGACGGAGGAAAAGAGTACTGCACCTGTGTTTTCGAGTGTGGTAATGGAGTTTGGACTTGCGAGAACGGGAAGCTTAATTATGAGAGTGGTTGTAAGAAGTACCGTCATGCTGGCGAGTGTGATGGGGATGGAGCATAGAGGCGAGGGTATGTTCGAGAAATTCCATGAAAGGCAACGTACTAATACGTAATTCATAGATTTTGGAATAAGTATGTACATGAACAACGTTGGGCTTATCCCTCTACCCAAAAGTTCTCCCCAGCCGTTTTCGTTTCCATTTTCTTTCCAGCCATCCGACCGCCTCTCGACGCCTCCTCTCAGCGCTGCAGCGTCAACACACCCGGCCTATACGGCAACAAGTTGTAATCGCTCGGGTTATTATTCGGATCCCGTCCCTGATAAAACAACTGCAAATTACACGGATCAACCGTAAACGTCTGATCCGGATTCGCCCTATACAAATCCCCATGACTAATATCATTCGTCCACGTCGCGCCAGAATTCTTCTTCCCCGCAAACGGATTACTCTCGCTCGCCGCCTGCGGCGTCCACGCCCCGCTCAAGCTCGTGGCCGTGAAGCTGCGGAAATACCTGCCCTGTGCACCAATCGCCTCGACAATCATGAGATATTTCTGCTGGCCTTGGAGCGTATACACTTGCACTGCTTCAAACAAGTTCTCCCGGCTATCCGTCATGACGACTGTGCTGCTTGTCCCGAAATTGCCAGGGAAGTTCCCGATCGGCATGCTTGCGCGGTAGATCTTGCCGTTGTCGCCTGCGAAGAAGAGGTACATGTTCTGACTATCTCCGATGACAGTCTGGTCAATCGCACCGGTACTCGATCCATCAATCTTGCCCGAAAACAGCGGCTGCACGGCACTCCAGCTATTCACATTACTCGGATCCGTGGACGTACGGTACGAAAACGTCGTCGGGCCCCATTGGTATGCGAGGACCCAGACACTTTTCGGCGCAAAGTAAAACAGCGTCGGTGCGACTGCGCTAAAGCTCATTCCGGTTTGTGCCGCGGAAGACAGGTCGGACCAGTTGTTTACGAGACCAAAGGCCATGGAGCCGTAAGTACCGCCTTTGTTATTGGAGCCGTAGACGAGTTTCTTGCCGTTGTATTGTACCGTTGTGAAGTCTTTGAGCGAGGCCCACCCGTTTTTGGGCTGCGCGAGCACGCCGCTAGACGTCCAGCGATAGGTAGTTGGGAGTTGGCATGTTTGTGCGGCGGTTAGGGATGAAGAGGCCAGGAGCAGGATGCCTGCTGAGAGTATGTTGGAAAGCATGGTGGCAGATGCTTGTTGCTCTTGTCTGGATAGTTGTCGATAGCGAATCCTGGTTGGTAGGTATTTTCCATAACGAGGGTGCGAAGAACTTATATCCTTCCCTGAATGTTCTCCACTAGTACTACTACTATGCCTTCTATCCTGACCCTAGTCCCGCATAGACAAGCTCGTGTACCCATCTTCCTCGCTTGTCGTTCGCAACCAGGTTCATGGCAGAAATGCACTTCTCGTACCACCGGTACTCGCACCACAGATTAACGGAAGGACTGATATTTCGCCGCCTTAATCCTCCGACTTGCGGGGAACCCCTGAAACCCATTGAAGCTACCAGACCTCCGGTCCTTGATCATCAAAAGCTTAAACAAACAGCGGCATCTAGCGTATCGGTTTGTTTAGCCGGTGCCTTGTACATCACTGTCACTGTGAGGCTGTTGCAGTTGCCTTTTTGGTGGTGTGGCGTATGACTCGATCAATTTACAGTCAGCCAATTCTTTGATTACATGGTAGATTCGCGAGGGGATGACTGTAAGCGATGGTGGTACTTTAGATGCCGTTGTTAGCTTCCGTTGTTGGCATGCTTGTCCTGGTAATAAATCTGCTGTTATACTAACCCTTTAGACAATGAGCGAATCAAACCTCATGAATCCCACAAAGTCAATGCAGATACATGAAAACACAGAGTCGTTTACAGCAATACCCTTAAGAGCATCCTCGATTATCGGCTCTCTATTTACAGAGGCCCGACCATCACTGCACATAGTCATTCACCATTGCGCTGAAAACCCGGTGGCAAAGTCGATGCACACTAAGCCTCGTCGCGAGTTCATACAACGAAATTGAGTACGACATTCTAGAAGAACTAGTCCACTTTCCACCCAATCACCACGCACTCTTGCCCTGTTGTTTCAAACACTGTGGGTCCGTGTCGCGGGAGTCGGGCCATCGTGGAGCTAAACCAGTCGTTCATGCATGTGATTGAAACAGTGGTGACGAAGCGACAAGGTAAGCGAGATGAATTATGCTCATATGTGAGCAATATAGTATGTGAGCGGTAGCGTGGAGATCTGGGAGGAGAGTGTGATGATGGACCGAGGTAAGTGCGGATGCATGTAGCCTGGTGAAATGTTTCACGCTACACGCAGTGCTGGGCAGCAATGAGATTCTCGAATATACTGCTGTGAGAGGGGCGCATACCAGATTGGTTGGACTCTCGGATTGTTGGTAGCTGTCATTACAGGATGAATGGATATCTTCATACTTTCGAGATACTGCTCGCACTACACCGTATCCCACACACTCATCCCTTGCTCCCGCATCTTCTTGTACCATTCCTTCACGTACGGCAAACCAACATGCGGTCCATACGGATCCTTCTCCCACTGCGGCCGTGGCGGCGGCAGGCCAGTCTCTTCCACGCACTTGGCCATCAGCTCCGTCACCGAACCTCCACGATCGTAGCTTGCCTCTACACTCCAATCTGTCTTCGCGCGATCCGCTCGCATCTTTTCGCGGAGCTCTGTGGTTGCGCCTTCATTCACTGTAAAGTCTGATGGGCGTACGACGACACCATAGTTGCGAGCAGCGCCAGACACTGTGACAAGCCGGCGATGGACTTCCTGTGCAACGACAGTAGCAGGACGAGTGAGAGGGTCACCGAGACCGCCACCTCCCCATGTGATCCATTCAAGAACGTCACCTGTAGACTATATTAGCACTTGCTGACCGAGACGTTGTAGTATGAAGAGGCTGAAAGCTTACCCGGATAGACATGCACGTAATCCTGCTTAGACTGGCAGATTTCGATGTTGTCTTGCTCCTTGTCCGTACCGTAGCTATTGTTCCGGTACAGGATCTTCCTCGACCGGCTTCCCGGCATACCTCCATTCACACCCCACGGCTTAATCATCCATCGGTCGTCATGGATGCTTACGTCGCCTTCGCACAACCAGCGGTATAGCGTTCGTTGTGCGTTGCCACCTCGGTAATACCCTGCGCCTCCAGAATCTGGCAGCGCTTCGTTCGCCTCGAGGATGACTGGGAAATAGAGCTCAATATTCTCCGCAGGTATACTCTTGATGGCAGGGAACAGGCAGTGGCAATCTGGGCCGTCGCCTATTGGACGCGCAGGTACGCCACCGAAACCGATTTGGTACAGGAGGTAAAACTCGCCATCTGGCTTGAAGCCGGAATAGAATAGATGTGGTGAATCCGAGAAGCCTGCAGCACATCGATAGGCCGCATTGCGCTGCCCAAATAGTGCTTGCATGACATCCATTACACGTCCCAGAAGATGCGTTCGGCAACTAACGGCCGCAGGACGTACTGGACGTAATATAGTGCCCGTAGGAATTCTGATGTCGATAAGGTCGTGAAATCCGTCGTTGACAACTGCGTGTGGATCGTACACGGCCAGGAGATAGTACCCGATGAACATCTTGAACATAGTTATTGACAAGTAATAATTCATCGAGGTATTCGACTGTGGCGATGTGCCGTCCCAGTCAAACACAAGCTTGTCGCCCTCTTTTTGCATCGAACAGGAAATTGCATACGGTCCGATACCGTGACCATCGTCATCGATGAAGTCTGTAAAGCTTGACTTTTCCTTTCCGATCTTCGAGTCGATAATGGTCTTGATGGCTACGCGGTTCTGGTCGAGCAAGTAATCCGTGGCTGCTTCGTACACCGGTAGCCCGTATCGCTCGCAGAGCTCGTTGACGCGCGTGGCAGCGGTCCGGCATGCGGTGACGAGTGCGATAAGGTCGCTTTGGAACCACTCAGGCATTCTAGAGTTTCTGAAGAAGACTGAAGCGAGACCCTCGTTGTAGACACCCTTGGCGTAGAGCTTCACAATTGGTATTTGAAGGCCGTCCTCGTAGATGGTGCTGGCGTTGATGCTCATCGAGCCAGGTACCTTTCCTTGCACATCAGTCAAATGACCAAAGTTTGCCGCCCAGCCGATGAGTTTGTGCTCGAAGTATATAGGCAGAAGTATGATCACGTCGTTGAGATGCGATACAGCACCGTCGATTTGATAGACGTCATTTGTGACGAAAATGTCGCCTTCTTCAACAGTCCCTTTCCAGCCGTTCAAAAACTGGGTGATAAAGCTTCCGAATTGGCCAACAAGCATCTGGCCACGAGTGTTGGTGATGACGTTAAACTCATCTTGTTGTTCGCGAATTGCGGGACTCATAGCGCATCTCAGCATCAGGGTGTCCATCTCTCGCCGAATCGATCCGAGAGCGGATGCAATGAGTGTAGGAATGAGAGGCGTCTCGTTGACCAACTGCACGGCCGACTCTTTAGTGTGAACAACCTTCGCTTCAGGCTTCTTCTCTTCTGGCCAGATGAGAATGTTTCCCATGGAGTCGATTTCGCCAAAATGGCCGGGCAGGATGAGCGTGTTCGAATCCATCTCAGTAACCACCGCAGGACCTGGTATCTTGATGCCTGCCTTCGTGATCTTCGAGCGATCCCAGAACGTTGCTTCAACCTTGTTCCCTTCATGGACAATGGTTTGCTTGAAGCTGATGGCATCCTCGGGAGGCGTGGGGCCGTCTGCTTTCTCGATTGGCTTGATAGCGACCTCTTCGGAGGCATCAATGACCTTAGCGCGTAGACGCATGGTCTCGAGCTCGGCATCTGCGTGCGAGAAGCTGAACTGCTGCTCATGCGCCTCATTAAACTTCGTTCGGAGAGTTCCGAGCAAGCCAGCTGTGTCGCCGAGATCGTCTTCACTAAAGTCGACTGTGAGCGTCATCGCTTGTCCCTTGTAGCGCATATCCGCTTGATACACAAGCTTAAGGGCGGCGTCTTGATTTGCAAGAGCAACCTTCATGGTGCTCACACAGCCCTCTTTAAGCTCTCCCAAAGTCTTTGTGAGGTCCTCTGTGGTGATCTCCGCAAACACTTTGATGTACGTGCAGCTTTGCTCATGCGACATCTTGGTGGTGGCATCACCCTGAGCGCAGAGCACACCAGGGCTAGGAGGGACAATGACAGGCCATGAGCCGAGGAGCTTGCCGAGAGAGTTGGCATGGAGAGGACCAGCTCCACCAAATGCAACTAAGGCAAAATCTCGAGGATCATAACCTTGCTCAACTGAAACCAGACGAAGCGCGCCATGCATACTCTCGTTCACAAGATCGATGATGCCTTCCGCTGCAGTTGTGGAGTCCATGCCCATTTGCTCTGCCATCTTCTCGACAGCAGCAAGTGATGCAGCCACGTCGAGTTGAAACTTGCCGCCAAGCAGCTTCGAAGGCAAATATCCGAGGGTCAAGTTGGCGTCCGTGACGGTTGCTTGTGTTCCACCCTTGCCATACGCCGCTGGTCCTGGTGTAGCGCCGCTCGACTCTGGCCCGACACGGAAGTTTTTGGTGAATTCATTATACATGGCGATCGAACCACCTCCTGCGCCTACGGTCCTGACGTCGACTGAAGGTGCTCTTACCGACAAGTGCCCGACTTCTGTTTCTCTTCGGATGATAGCATCGCTGCCGGAAAGAAGCGCACAATCGGTACTGGTGCCACCCATGTCGAAGGTGATGAGGTTTTTGAAAGGGGTGTTCTTTGCAACCAAGTGCGACACCGCCTTCACTCCACCGGCAGGACCGGACATAAGAATCTTGACGGGTGTCTCGCCTGCTAGATCAACAGACGTAAGATCGCCGTCTGACTTCAAGATTCGTATGGTGTCTGTGTCATTTGCAAGCATCTTCTGGAGATTTTGCATGTACTTCTTGACCACAGGTTTGACGATGGCGTTCGCAGTCGTAGTCACGGTGCGCTCATACTCCTGGATCTCGGGAAGCACGTCGGTGGACGTAACGACCTCAACATCCGGACCGAACTCATCGTTGAGGATTCGGCGAACCTTTTCCTCGTGAACCTTGTTCGCGAACGAGTTCAACAGTGACACAGCAATCGCCTGCGGCTGCTGCTTCTTGAGATCCTGCAAGCTCTCACGAAAAGCCGTCTCGTCCAACTCGTAGTGCACCTCGCCGTCGATTCTTATGCGCTCCTTGACCTCGACTGTTCTTTCCAGAGGCACGAGCGGCTCGGGCTGTACGTAGTTTATCCACGCGCCCAGACCGCCTGGTATTTGACTCCTCCGCACCGTCAGGATGTCCTTGTGTCCCTTTGTGACGATCAGGCCGCATTTGGCGCCCTTGTTCTCGAGCACCGCATTCGTACCGGTCGTTGTGCCATGGTGGATGTAGTCGAACTTGCCGTCCCAGCCATATTTCTCCTTCAGAATCTCCCTTGCTTGCACAACGCCTTCTTGTACACCAATCGACTGGTCGGTAGTGTTGGTAGGAACTTTGGCGCGGATGGCTTCGCCGTCGGGAGTGATGACGCAGATGTCTGTGAATGTTCTGCGGAGGTGTCAGTATCCTCTTCCAAGCTTGACAGTGTGCAGCGTCGGGTCGTGGCTTCTCAATTGGCGGAGAGCTCGATTCGTCCCGTCTTCGCCCAGATGACTTACCCGCCAACGTCAACACCAAGCCTGTAACCCGCCATAGCGATGGAGTTGCTTCTGAAGTGTTTGGGCGGCGAACACACTTCTACTGCCTGTAAGAAACAGGCCCTGCGTCATGCTATAAAGCTCCAGAATTCTGGGGAAGCTGCGACACGCCGACTTTGAACCGGGTCACCATCTTTGCCCACACCCATTGCTCTCCCGCGACTGCTCCGAGGTCACAACTCTAGCACCAATACAAGGCGCGCGGTAGCAGCCAACCGATGCTGCGATGGCCGTTCGGGCCTTGAGAGCATCGCGGCGCGTCATTCGTGATAAGGTCGATCCGCGTCTTGATACGAAGGCACTAAGTCGAGCTGCCCACCAAATGAGGGGTCGCCATCGGAACACCGCCGCCGTCACTGCACGTCAACTCGGATTGGGTTTCTTGGGCTCTGGTCCGCTGCTCGCCCGTGCTGCTCCATGACGAATGGCATGTTCAGAACGAGCTGGTTCTTGGACACTTACTCGTTCGGATCGAATTCCGACGGACGTTGCGCATCACGGCGCAATCGCGTTCGGTCTCTTTCTTCCAAGTCTTTACACTGGAGAAGCTGTTCTGGCCAGTAGCCCACCCGAACACAGCGTATGCGGCATGGCTGGACATCTCGATATCTACTGACAACCTAAACTCGGCTGTGCACGAGTTTCGGAGCACTCGGATGGCCGAGAGTGCTTCGCCAATGTCACGTGATGGCGCGTCGAGCGCGTGGACTGTCCCTCTACGCTCAGTGCGCCGCCTATCTTACATGGTAGCCAGCCGATCGAAGCCCTAGATCGGTGGTATGAATCGTCTAGTAAGCTCTATCTGCATCGATGCAAGGGATGCTTCAAGGTGAATGACGACCCCTTATCCTCTAGCAGGGGCAGCGTTCGGCCAGTTATTCTTCGTCAGCTACATGTGGCATTTCGTTTCTATGTCTTTGCAGTTTCTAGTTGATATGGGTGTCTTTTTATTGACTAGCAATTAAGGTGGCACACGCGTTCGAAATGTGTTCCCTTGGAACTGATTGGTCCAACTGAAGTATGGACACATCGAGCGCATTTTGATACAACCCGATTATGTGCGAAACCCCAGTGAACACGATCGAGCCGAATTCGAGCACGAAGGTACTCCCATTGTATCCTTTCCACGTGTTCAACGTCCTCGATGCGATATGTACCTGACGTCGATGCCATGGCTCTGGTGCAGGGTTTCGAACATGGGTAGTCGTTATCTATGACAGTCGGCTATGCGCAGCCGATCATTGCTCGTAAGGACTTCACACAGAGCAACACCTGTTTCAGGAAGATACATCCAGCTCCCTGTCAGAAGCACCCTATGAATCTCTCGTACATTTTGTACTGGTCATCTTGATTGGTCGTCGCGCCCGCTGAACCATCAAGTAACCACCTAGTGCATGCCATCTGACTCGAGCTCCGGCCATCTACACCAATGTACAGCGGATGCGCATGCAGCATGCGGAGTAATACCTCGGCGTCTTTGCGGCATCTTGCATGCGGAGTGATCTCTGGGCTTATCGTATGCTCGAGACACAGCCTTGATACACGACACAACGCTGTGGTTCCCAGGATCTGATCATGTATGGCTTGGTATCACTGGGCCACAGATAAGGTCACCAACAATGGGGTAATTCAAGTACCGGTGCTGGAACCATAGATCCGCCCTCTCGGGTCAGGTCCTACATTATTTGTCCTTCTGTTCGCGTAAAATTGTCTTCGGCGGTGCTTCTCACTAAACTGCATACACGACCAAGAGCCGAGATCGACCATGGACGACAAGAAAGAGATCCAGCCTATCTCGTTGTCACCACAACGCAGCATACAAGCTGGTGAGGTCAAAGTTGCCGACGATGATTTCGAGGTGTTCAAGACCACGACGGACGGTGTGCAGTTCCGTCTGGTGGGATGGATCAAAGCATCCGTCATTTTCCTGAAGAGTGAGAGGTCTTCTGCCACGAAATCTAGTACAGAAATGCTGAAAGATTGCAGTCATCTTCGCAACCGGCGTCCTCAGTATTCCCACAGCTATGTACGGTCTAGGAGCTGTGGGTGGTTCCCTGAGCGTCATCGGCTGGGGCGCGCTGAACACTTATTTCGCGATCGTTCAAGGCAACTTCCGCAACTCGCACGCCCACTGCCACTCCATTGCTGATATGGCATACGTGGTAGGCGGACCAATTGTTCGCGAGATCTGCGGCTTCTTGTTCATCGTGGCCTACGTGCTCTGTAGCGGTTCAGGCATCGTCGGACTCAGCGTTGGTTTCAATGCTCTGAGCGACCACGCTGCTTGCACAGTCTGGTGGGCGTTCTTCGCATTCGTGCTCGTAGTAGCGAGTGCCAGTGTAAGGAAATTTGAGAAAGTCGGATGGCTGTAAGTCATCTCATCCAAGACTGCAAGCTCATGTTACTTATCATAATAGCTCCTGGGCCGGCTTCTTTAGCGTATACATCGCCGTCTTCATCGTCGTAGTAGGCGTAACAACCCGCGACCGACCTGCCGCTGCACCACCTACAGGAGAATACGACTTTGGCTACCACGCCATCGCCTATCCATCATTCATGGTCGGCATGACCGCCACAGCCACAATCTTTGTCTCCTCAGCCGGCACATCTGCTTTCCTGCCCGTAATATCCGAGATGCGCGTACGTTCTCCTATCCTTTTTCTTCCCCTCCCAAACCCACCCCATCCTCCTCCCTTCCCCCACTCTTCCACCGCCAACTAACACCTCCCCAAGAACCCCCGCGACTACAACAAATCCGTCTACCTCTGCATGTCTATCGTCCAAGCAAGCTACCTAACCTTCTCCCTCATCGTCTACAAATACTGCGGCAAATGGGTCACCGACCCGTCCCTCGGCTCCGCCGGCCCGACGCTCAAAAAAGTCTCCTACGGCGTCGGTCTCATCGGCCTCATGGTCTCCGGGTGCTTATACCTACACGTCGCCGCAAAATACGTCTTCGTCCGCATCCTGCGCAACAGTCCGCACCTACAACAAAACTCCCTCGTACATTGGTCCACATGGCTAGGCTGCACCATCGGTCTCGGATCCCTGGCGTTCGTGCTCGCGGAAGCGATTCCGATATTCAGTTTCCTGATCGCGTTGACGGGGAGTGTGTGTTTTGCGCCGTTGGCGATTATGTTGCCGGGGTGGTTGTGGTTGTTTGATCATGCGGAGTATCGGAGGGCTGGGGTGGGGAAGAGGGTTGTGTATTATGGTCATTGGGCTTTGATTGCGTTGGGCGCGTTTGTGTGTGTGGGTGGGACGTATGCTGTTGTTAAGAGTATTATGGCTGCGTATGCGAGTGGGTTGATTGGGAGTGCGTTTAGTTGTGCGGATAATTCTGGGACGGTGCATTAGTGTTGATACAGACGTTTGGGATGCTTGTTGTGGGGGTGGTGCGACGTTAGATTGAAGAGGTTGGATTCAGACTGAGGAGGATGTGATAATGGATTTGCGAATATATGCACTATACTCCGGGAACGCCAGAGCATCATGTTTACCAACATGCGCAGAAATGCAGTCAAGATATGTAACCTAAAAACGCCAGTCTCAACCGCTGAAAACCCCACCACCCTCTTCTACTCTACTCTACCCTAGTCTATCCCAATCGCCTCAGCCTTCACAAAACAATCAAGTTCCGAATCCTAACCCCCTGACTCAAGAAATAATACCGTCTCCTGACCGCCACACCCTTCGCCCTCTTCAGCATGCTCACAGCCTCATCACCACCCGCAATCATGACCAGCGGAATCGGATGCGGACGTGCCAATCCACTCGGACTCATCTGCACCTCATCCAATAAGGGCTGCACAAGCTGACTCTCCCCTGGCCGCGGTGGATGTCTTGACCATTTCTTCGGACGCGGCGTACCCGGCTTGACGTCGTCTGCGTCGTCGGCTTGGAAGCGATCTTCGTGTTCGGGATAGCTGATGATGATAACGAGTTGCAGACTGTGTGGGTCTGGGGGGTATGCGGGGATGTTGTGCAACTTTTCGCTGAAGGAGCACGAGCCGCGCGGAATGGCGATGATTTGATGTTTGCGTGGAATATCGGCGGGCAGTTTGTCATTGCAGAGAGGCGTTGGGTGGATGTAGATGCTGGTCCAGATGAGCGGGTTGAAGCGGCTATATGTGAGGTCAGGATCGGAAGTATCGGGGAGAGGCGCGGCGCCAGGACCCAAAGGCAGGGCTGCTTCGAGTGCGTATCGGTGCGTGGCGGTAGGACTTGGTACATGACTTGCTGAAGTCGCGGTGGTTGGCGCGGCCGAGAGGAGAGATTGGATCGAAGCAAGCAAGTTGGAGAGGTAGGATGGTTCGTTGGCGAGGAGCTCAGTGTCAACTTCGAGATCTATTGAATCGCCGTTGATCATCTCAGAAACGTTGCCGAGGTCCGCAAGTGCATCGTCAAGGTTCGAATATGCGCTTGGCGCAGGTTTGCTGGGGTCTTCTGGGGGCACATCGATGACCACGTCCACAGCGTTTGGGTCACGAGTACGTGTGAAGAACGGATCGAGCGGATTGAAATCATCAATAGTCGAGCGAGACATGAACACCTTCTCGTCGCGGCCGAGAGCCATGTTCGAAATGGCGTAAATGCGGAAGTGATCATCCAGCTTAATCTCCTTCGACAAAGGGGCCTTGTCGTGTTCTCGGACCATGCCCAGTCTCAGGCCACTCATAGAGTTGACCAGAATACCCTCGTCAATTCTCTGCATACCGCCAGCTTGCAATGTATTGGGCATGTTCGGGAAGGAGAGGTCAAACGTGTTCCGGTAGGCGATTGCCGAGCTTGTTGCATTTCGAGGAATGTACTCTAGCGGTAGCGTCCAGGGGTAGTAGGTATAGTTGGAGGGCGATTGGACATCCGATAGGGATATGCTCGGGTGATCAACGCTGAACTCAATGAGTGCTGATTCGGGCGTCTCGATTGTGGGCATGAGATGTAAACGGGCTAAAGCTGCTGCATGGAAGATATCTTGTCGCGCTGCAGTGGCCGATATGCTGAAAGGGACCGGGGCGGGCGGGAGTGGGCAAGTTCCAGGTTCCGAGTATCTGTCAGGTAAAGGTCCATCGCGTGCCGGCTTATGCGTGCGCAGACGTTTGGGTACGATCAAGGGGTGCCCTTCGGTTGTGAAGACGAACGGCGCGTCCCATGTATTCAGAGGATGCGAAGGATCGAACAGTAAGTAAAGATACTTTGCCGTCTCTCCGAGAAAGAAGCTCTCCATGCGATCGCTCAACTCTCCGCTGCGAACGTCCTTGAGCCCAGCCCAGCCGCATTTGGTCCAGCAGCGCCGCTTGATGTCGCGAAGGGCCATTTCGCCGGTATGGAGATACCAGGGGTCCTTGGTAGCGTGATACAGGTACCACGTCGATTCGATCCACTCCGGACGTCCACCCCACCATCGCAGGCCATGCTCGATGTTGCCGGTTGCGGTCGACCATCTTTCAGGCAAGGCCGAGTAGCGGGTCCAGAGGGCGGTGTAGAGAAGATGAGTTTCAATTGCCTCTTCCAGCTTACCAGCCATGGCCAGTAAGCCTTGGTAGAAGGCACTGAGGCTATCAATCCAAAAGGCTCGTATTGCGCCGGTGTAGAGATCCACTTGGGCGTAATGAGGGTGCTGGTGTTGAGCTCCGCGGTAGATCTGGCGCTTGATACCCGCGTGCGCATCCTCCCAGGCTGCGAGGAAAGCGTCGGGTGAATCAGTGTCTGCATTCGCAGAGTCGAAAGGCAGGCCGGAGAGCAGAATGTGGGATTTGAGCGCATACTCAAAGAAGCTGTCGATGCCTGCTCCGATGCCTGTATATGGAGAGACCCACTGGCCAGTCTCAGCGTCGATACCGCTCCCAATCAAGCCTATGCTGCTGCGTCGGTTCCAAACCGCCCAGAAAGCATCCTTGGCCGCCCGCTCGTAGCGCGGGTTGCCAGTGAGCCGACTCAGGGTCGAGAACTCCAAGACGAGACTGCCTGCTCCCGCGCTGCACGTCTCGGTGACCTCGCTGGTCTTGACATCTGGGTCTTTGCCACACTGGCCGTGTTCAGAGTCCATGTTATTGGGCGAGTTCGCGTAGAAGGGGATGCCGTGGCGCAGGTTCACTCGAGGGTATGGCAGTCCAGTCGGGGTGTTGAAGGCTGGCATCAGGCGGTCTGCGAGTTCATTCGCCAGTCGCAACAGCTGTCCGTCGTAGACCAGGCCATTGCGCCAGTGTATGCCATTAGTGCCCTTCTTCTTCTCTGGTGTTGCATCGTAGCCCTTGATGGGCAAGTCTCCCACTGCAAACTGATGTGCACTCAGCAGCCCGCCGACACCCCGAATGACCGTCTCAAACACCTGCACCTTGCTGTCCAGGTCAAAGCCCCTCGCTCTCGCGCCCTGGCCCGTGGGACCGGATGTGCCGTCTCCATAGTACTCCACCAGCAGCTTGATACCGTCCTGGAAGTCGTCGAGAGGCTTGTTCTTTCCTTTCCTGCTAGGTGGGGGCGACGAAGCGAGGATGGCGAGGGTGGACAAGCTGTCAATCAGCGTCAGGGAATAGTTCCCCAGCACGTCGTTGACCTCGATGTGGGCCGGGTTCTGGCGGTCGCGTGTCAGAGGCCCGCATGTCAACGGCCGCAGTTCGTCTTCGGGGAAGGCATGCTTCATGTAGTTGTCGTAGCCATGGTAGAAGATGTCGCGTGTCTCTTGTCTGCGTTTGTCAGCACTGCGTAGCATTCATACCGAAGCAGTGGGTTCCGTGCCTGAGATGCGCAATTCCTTCATCGGTCATGCCATGCGCGAGCGTCGCCCACCACGCAATGCCCAGCAGAGTCCATAGCAGCAGGAAGGGTGCTCCGCCGGGCATGGGCGCATTCCGCCGCAGAGACCATGCAGTCTGTCGCATGCCCAAGAAAGTCGCCGAGGTCTCTGTGCCGCGACATGAGACGAGATGCTCTATGGGCGACGGTGAAGGTGAAGGTGCGAGACAGGAAAAGGGCAAGCGCGACGCTGCATAGCGACGTTGAGGCGTGGGTGAAGTTGGACACCTTGCCAGATCAGAGCGATGCCCACGGCGCCGGCAGAATGGCCGTGCACTGGCGTCATTGCCATTTGGCAGCGGAGGCTTTTGCGGTCTTCCGATGATGCACCACCAAATTATTGCCCGCGCCATCTCTGCGTCCATTCCGCCCACGACAGGCGCAACTTTTTCTTATCCTGCACCACAATCCCCTCTTTAAGAAACTCGGTAGCGCAGATAGCATCACGCCACTCGCCATGCTGCCGCGAGCAGCTTTTCGCGCGCTGCGCATCCGCCCTGCACTCACAGCTCCGCGCATCTCGCCTATAGCTTCGACATCACAATGGACGCGGTCGTATGCGAGCAACAACCGGAGAAAGGACAACACGTGGAAGAAGTCGGACCCCATCAAGTTTGACGAGCAGAACAAGGCGCGGCCCAATCCCGTCAATCCTTCAGAGCAGCCCGAGTTCGACACGGCATCATCGCCTGCGAGCAACACCACGCCCACTCAGCCCTCGAGACCAAGTGGCAGCGCGACAAAAGCCTCGGTAGATGCAGGGAAGGACTTCAAGGCGGGCGAGCAGGAAGAGTTCTCGGGCCCAAAGACACCAGGCGAAAACACAGACCCCACCACCGAGAGCCTAGAGGCCCAGCAGAAGCCTCAAAAACCACTGCCCGATCTACGGCAGGGCATACCCTCGACATTCGCCGCCGAGTTTGCCGAGGCAGAGGCCAAGGCGAAACGCGACCCCGAAGACCCCAATGGCTTCCCTGATGAGCCCGCAGCCGGCAGCGCAGGCGGGCGCGAGGGTGGCGGCGAGCTCCCAAAGTCTGCATACGAGACGAGCACCGACAGGCGGAGAAACAGAGTCGCCAATTGGTCATACCTCGCCATGCTGCTATTCGGCACCACTGGCGCCGTGTACATGGGCAGGAACTGGGAGAGCGAGGAGGAAGAGCAGGCACACGTCGACGCACCCAATGGCTGGAGCATAGGCCAGATGTATGCGCGTGCCGCTGCCCGCATCAACGGCCAAAAGGCATACTACACAGAACCCACCTTCCAGAAGCTGCTGCCAGACAAGGACAAGATCCCCGGAGGCGCGCCAGAATTGACACTAGTGCTAAGTTTGGAGGACCTACTACTACACTCCGAGTGGAGCACAAAGCACGGCTACCGGTTAGCAAAGCGACCTGGCCTCGACTACTTCCTGCGATACCTCAGCTCGCAGTACGAGCTTGTCATCTTCACCTCGGTCAAGTCCATGGACGCCGACCCCATCATCCGCAAACTCGATCCCTTCCGTCTCGTCATGTGGCCACTCTTCCGTGAGGCAACACGCTTTGAGAAGGGCGAGTATGTCAAGGTATGTCATCTCGGAAGCATATTTACAGGCCATGGCTAACAGCCTCAGGATCTCTCATATCTCAACCGTGACCTCTCCAAAGTCATCATCATGGACACCGACCCATCACACGTCAAGCTGCAGCCCGAGAACGCCATCGTCATGCCCAAGTGGAAGGGCGAACCCGGAGACAAAGGGCTCGTGGCCATGATCCCCTTCCTCGAATACCTGGCAATGATGTCGCAAACTGGCTCACAGATGGACGTCCGGACCGTGCTCAAGTCGATGGAAGGCAAAGACATCCCGATCGAGTACGCACGTCGCGAGGCTAAGCTCCGAGAGGCATTCAACGCCGATCTCGCAGAGAAGAAGCGCAAGTCAAAGGGCAGCGCAGGTGGCATGTTCATGAAGAGCCTGGGATTAGACGCTTCGCAAAAGCCAGGTATGGTCCTAGGCGACCAAAACATCTCGCAGGGCATGTCAGAAGGCAAGATGATGATCGACATGTACCGCGAATTCAACAGGCAAAACTACGAGCATCTCGACAAACAGATTCGCGAAAATGGAGATCAATGGCTGAAGGAAATGGCAGACGAAGAGAAGAAGATGCAAGAAGCACAACTGAAGGACATGAAGGCCGGCGCCTTTGGATGGCTGGGCGGAGGAGCAGCACCCCAGTCTGCGACCGTACCATCTGCAGCATCCGCACCGGAAGCTGTCGCAGCGCACAATACCGGAGTACCGCCGGACCAGGTGAAATAAGGGCTTGTGTTGGTAATAGACGTAATGGACCATTTCCACTCTTCAAATTTGAGCGTCAGGTGCATATTGGGACTGGAAGGTTGGTTACGATTAGGGCGACCAATTCTACGCGGCGCATTCAAGTCAGCAGTGTACATTATGTTACGAACAAAAGCATGTCGAGACCTCAGCCTGCAGTCTTTCCTTTCATTCAAGTTTTCTGACTCAGCAACCGCGGAGTTCTTCCGTTCCGACCCGCTTTCGGGGATCGACCGCCCGACTGAGTGTGCCGAATCATTTGCAAGTGCCGACTTCAAGAGGCGGGACAAAAGACAGGGAGTATACATCATGGCACACAAAATCCCGGTCAAGATGAAGCATCCCCAGCATCTCCATCTAAACTCACTCAACTTCAAGTTATCCATCCTTCAACCGTTCCTAAAAACACCCACATCAGGGTGAGGACCACAATCACCACACTCTGCAATATGTCCGCCAAGAATCCCGTGACATCAGACCCGTCCTACGTGGTCCCCCTCCTCATCAATGGCAAGGAAGTCACCACCAAGACCACCTTTCCAGTAACCTCGCCCTCGTCGCACAAAGAAGTATGGAAAGCCGCGTCTGCATCTGTGGAGGAGGTCAAGGCTGCAACCTCAGCCGCGCAGGCCGCATTTCCTGCATGGTCAAAGATGAAGCCAAATGCGAAGCGCGCCATCTTCATGAAGGCTGCAGACATTATTGACATCCGAGCCGCAGAGCTGGGCGAGTACATGAAGATTGAGACCGGGGCCGAAGCGCCGTTCGCAGATGGCTTCAACGTACCTAAGGCTGCTGAGTTGCTGCGCGATCTCGGCGGCAGGATGAACGGCATCATGGGTCACATACCGACTTGTGACGATGAAGGTACGGAAGCTTTGATTGTCAAGGAGCCTCTTGGTGTGGTGCTAGGCATAGCGCCCTGGTGAGTTGAATATTCGTCGTGTGTATAACTGACAGCTAATCCATCAAGGAACGCTCCTTATGTTCTTGGAATGCGGGCAATCCTGTATCCGCTCGCAGCAGGCAACACATGCATTTTGAAAGGATCCGAATTCTGCCCTCGTACATGGTGGGCCATTGGTGATGTGCTCAACGAGGCCGGTCTTCCCGCCGGCGCACTGAACGTCCTCTTCCATCGCCCCGAAGACGCGGCGCAGGTTACCACTGCACTGATCGAGGCGCCTTGCGTCAAGAAGATCAATTTCACAGGTAGCACTGCAGTCGGTCGCATCATCGCATCACAAGCAGGCAAGAACCTCAAGCCCGTGCTCATGGAACTCGGTGGCAAGGCCAGCGCCATTGTGCTCGATGACGCCGACCTCAAGAACGCCGCTACGCAATGTGCTCTCGGCGCGTTTCTGCATTCCGGCCAGATCTGCATGAGTTCAGAGCGCGTGCTCGTGCACAAGGCCATCAAGCCGCAATTCATCGAAGCATTCAAGCACGCCGTAGAGGGAATATTCGGCGGCGACAAGCCCGCTCCCGTCGTCGTCGCTGCTCCCGCCATTGAACGCAACAAACGCCTGATCGCAGAGGCGGTCAAAGCCGGCGCCAGCGTCGTACACGGCGACCACGAGAAGGACGAAGTGCACCCCGAAACAAACCAGAAATCAGCCACACGCATGCGGCCCGTCATCGTCGATAACGTCAAGAAAGAAATGGATCTCTTCTACACCGAATCCTTTGGCCCCTCGGTCTCCGTTATTGAAATCGCCTCCGACGACGAAGCTGTTGCGATTGCTAACGATACTGATTACGGGCTGAGTGCGGCGGTGTTTTCTCAGGATCTTGGGCGCGCGTTGCGTGTTGCGAAACAGATTGAGAGCGGGGCGGTGCATATTAACTCCATGACGGTGCATGATGAGTGGTCGCTGCCGCATGGTGGTGCGAAGGCGAGTGGGTTTGGGAGGTTCAATGGGCAGTGGGGGTTGGAGGAGTTTTTGAGATTGAAGACTATTACGTATAAGGTTTGATGGATGTGTGACGGTGCTGGAGGCGGTGGATGTATGCCGTGAGATCAATAAGAAATGTAGAAAATGAACAGCGTTATCCAGAAATAGGGACTTGCAAGTCGCTCTGCTTGTTGCGAGAATCCTACATATTCGATCAATCATGAAGACATCGACATCGAATCACGTCCGTCAAGAATATCTATGAGCACTTGGCATGCTTGAATATCTGGACATATCGTGTCTATACCTATTGATCACAGTACTACCTCATCCCGCACCCCATGTACAACTTCTCCGCACCGTTCCCACACCACGTAACCTTTCCAACCCCAGCCCCAAGCCTCCTCGTCACAATCGTACTCCCAAGCCCTTCGCTCAACACACCTTGCGACACAAACATCATTCTACATTCCCAACCCACGGGTATATATACCTCACCACCATTTACACCACGCCCTTCCCCTGATGAGCAGCTCAACCAGCATATCTGCAACCAAGCACGCGATCACACTTCCCCTCACCGCTACGATGAAACTACTCAAGCCATTTTCGCTACTCTTTGCCCTGCCGTGCCTCGCAGCCGCAGCCCCAGACCCCTGCGGCGCAGACAAACTCACATTAAACCTATCCAGCATCGAACTCTCATCATACTACACCTACGTCTCGCCCTCAGCCGCAGGCCCAAAACTCGGAATCATCAGCTTCGATCTGTCGAATTCACAAGTCAGTCCTCCCACCCCTCTTCCTTCCTTTTCCCCCTTCCTCCTTATCCTTCCTCCCCAGCACCCTTTTCACCGCCAGGTCCTTATGGTTGTTTACTAATGTGTATATTTGTGGATGGATATAGGTGAACTACACAACCCACTGCCGCGCCGCACAATCTATTTCCCCATCTGGGAATTTTTACGCGTATATGTGGTGGAATTGCACGGCGCATGGGGATGTGTGGCCGGCGGCGGAGACGAGGTTTTCGTTTGAGACGGCGGGGAGTGGGGTTGTGGTTAATACGACTTGGAGTTGTGGAGGGTATGTTTGAATTCTCTCATCCGTTTTTTTGATTTCTCTGGGTTTGAACGAGCTTCGACGCATATCCACTTTAAAGACAATTATTTTGTACTTCAGTCTACTTCACTGTACTGCATTTTACCTGGTCCATTCTAAGCATACTTCCTTCACACACAAGACACAACCACGTCGCACTTCACGCCCTTAAGATATTAGTACAATAGCTAACACATCTCGTCGTGGCGGGTAGGGATGTAGTATACACGACTTCTGCGCCAGGGAGGGTGGATAATTGGGGCTGTATGAGTTGGACGTGGCAGAATCCGGATTGGCAGCCGGGTGAGATCTGGTCGAATACAACGACGTGGTGTGGGGTTGGGGAGGTTGTGCTTGTTCGGTAGGTGGGAATGGATGGATGGGAGGATTGTATGCGATCGAAAGGAAAGGGGGAGGAGGATAGGGAGGGAAACGGCATCAATTTTCCATCATCGTCGTTCGTCCGTCCTTGTCTCCAAGAGAAGAGTATGATTATGTGTGTGTTAAATCATCGTCGTTCTTCCATCCTTGTCTCCAAGAGAAGAGTATGCCTATGTGTGTATCAAAGTCACGAGACCACAAGCCATTTTCAACGCTTCCGGGAGACTATCGAAGTATGCTTTCGTAGATACTTACGACATAACATGAAGTCTGATTCGTCGATCCAAGCAACGAAACCTTCCCGTAGACGCATGCGAAAAAGGGTAACAACGAGCCAATCAGCAAATGCAAACCCGTGATTTTCCGTCATTGAGCAGATCTTAAAGTGTGAGCTATGGCGATCTTCCAAACCTTCGTTGACGTGGGGAGCCGAGATAGCATGCAGGCCTTTCTCAACACCCTTCACTGAGTCCACTCAAAGAAAGAACGACCCTTGATCACACTGCAAGTATTCGTAATCTGCAAGGTCTGGTTGTTTCAGAAAAAGTGCATCTGCGAAAATGTTACAGGGCCAGGCCAGTTCGTGGCGTCGGAGCTTTACGCTTACTGTGTACGATCATAACGTGGACAAGTGCCGCATCTAGCGCTGACGGGTACGATTAACGAATGTGTGAACCATGGTTGAGTGTGTAGAATGGCAATTCTAGATGGGCACGAATGCTGTCTGGATTTGGCGAGACGGGACGGGACGGGATGGGGAACAAAGGAAAGAATTGTGGGTTGGTCATAGCAGAGCGTGCACTTGTGGAGAGCAAGGAGCTCTTGATGCAAGCCATGTGCGATGCGCGATGCTTTCTTTGCTTTTGATAAGAAACTTTGCGCGCACTGGCCGGCGGTTCGGGAAGATCTTCATGTCGGTGCAGGTTCAGGAAAATCTCCGATAACGATGGATCTGCTGTGCTGGTAATGATGCCAATGTTGCAAAATTTTGCAGGATTTGTAGAATGACACCTACAAGTGCTCGAAGTGTTTGGTCCAGCCAATCCGGCTTACAAGCCGATGCAGTGCTACATACGCCTCGTCGCGGCGTCGTCGAGAATGCAAATTTGAGCAGTCACTTCGCATCGTTGTGGCGCATCCAGAAACTCCCCAACGTGCTGGTAGACTTCAGCTCCAGAAAGCTTGGTGTTCCACAATGCCTATCAGATCGCACGGACGTCACGATGCTAACCAGGCCAATCGAGGCGCGATGGTGTTTCGATAGCGTCGACTCCAGGGTGTGTGCGTTTCGGGAGTAGCGGAGCCGGTGCGATGTCGTTCGTTGCAGGGTGCAAGTGTTGGTCTTGGTCTCGATCGACACCTTGTGCGCTTGCATGCGCAAGGCTGGGCTGGAATGTGGCCGGGGTGCGCGATGGGCACGGGACGAGCGAGTTTCTAGAACGGTGCGTAAATGTTACACAGTATGGTGAAGCAAGCCTACGAGATTGACGGCGACATGGAGGATTTTGAAAGTCGAGGGCGACAACGCATGCGATCATCAATGAACGCATCCAGTCCCACGACTGTGGTACAAACTATCTTGCTTGCCGTACCCTGACCACCAGTGATCTCGATCAACCAGGATACAATGACGTTTGACACAACCCTCCATGCACCCTGATGCACCCTTTGCATCCCAAGCCACTCGGAAAGCTCACTTCCATTCTTTCTACTAGCCCGCAACCAGCCTACCAAGCACCGCTCCCGTGTAATGGCAGCGTGTCCGGCGCCAGGGCTTTGTATGCCAAAAGTCTGGGTTCGCTTGTGTGCCGCGTGCAAGGGGCTAGGCTGAGATGTACGTGCACGAATGCGGGCGGGCGTTCCTGTGGAGAGCTAAATAAAGTCGCGACTCAGCCCACGGACGCCTGAGGGGCTGAAGTTGAGTGGAGCACGAAAGGTAGGATTGTTCTTTGAACAGAAAGCGACCCATTTTCCCAGTGAATTTCTGGAAGTGCTTTTTTCTCGACTTTCCTCGCTCGAATCCGACATCGCGACTGTGTTACACACTGTACGACGTTGTAATACCTTTCGGCACTCAGAAATCGCTTTCGTCCAATCACAACCATCGTCACCATCAAACATGATTGCACTCGACCATCCCCGTCCAACACCACCACCCTCTCCACCTAGCAAATTCTCCCTCTTCCGCCGCTTCTCACGCAAATCAACCAGTCCGGAACCAACTACCCTCCCATACCGAACCCACCGGGAGCAAATCAATCACGATGTGTACAACACCGCCGTTCGCTCCCCACCAGGCCGTCTACGCAAACGCTCGCTCTCAATCTCCAACCCACTGCCATCGCCCCCGCTCAGCCCAGCACGGTCGAAGAACGATAGCGTGATCGATCTCAAGCGGTCTCCATCGCCGCACCTGACCAAGGACAAGGTGTACAGGAAAGACCGGACCATAACACACATGCAACGCAACGACATCCCACAAGTCGTGCGCGAAAGATTATCACGCGAATCAAGCTCTTCCTCGACATCAAGATCCACCTCCACATCCACATCCTCCTCAAGCCCGTCTACACAGCAGCGCGTCCAACCAAACCAGATTCCCACCACCCCGTTTCCTCCACGCGCCACCATCACCATGGCCCCGTGGAACATCTATCTCCCACCCTCTCAAGTCCACGCACTCTACCTCGGCTACGCACCGAGCGACATGGCCGACAAATGGTTCATATACAGCGAGGGGCCGGATGTCATGGGCAAGCTCAAAGTACATTTCCACCGGAGTTGGACGGGGCAGAAAATCGCAGAGGTATTTGTCGTCATGGACGTCAAGGGTGAGGGTGCGGGGAAGGTTGTGGGCTTGAAGTGGATTGCGAATGGCGATGTTGGGAGCGGGAGGATGACAGGGGAGGAAGCCAAGTATCTTGTTAGGACGACGGTGTGGGGTGTGTTAGGGGTGGAGTTGGAGCAGGGGGGAGATTGAGTGGGATGTGGGAGTAATAGTAATGGACAGGGGGTGATGGTTGTTGTCGGTGGTGTAAGAAGTGGTTGCCGGGAGTGTGTTTGATACTTCTGTTCATGTTTCAACTGTTCTGAGTTTAGCGTTGCTCAAGCATTGTTACTTCTGTCTTCACAATGGTTGCATCTGTGTTTCTCGTTGCTGTTCAGCGATGGTCATGTTTCTGATTATTACATGCTCAAGCCTAAATTGTTTGTTCTAGTTGTCGTCGGTAATCTGTAATGACCGTACTCGACGTTGTATTTCTGGTGTATGTTGCTCTGGAGCGATTTCGAAGTCCAAATTGTTGCTTCCAAATGTCTAGCAAAGCGAATGTAGTGATAAAATCGTCGTCGGTTGGTCTGGCTGGGTATGGTTCCATTGATTGCTTGTTGAAAATTTCATTCGCACTGTCTATCAGAGCGATTCGAACATAGGCCGTTGTCGTAAGGTATAAGGAGCGTGATTAACTTTCGTCATACCAGATGCTTGTGCTGAACTCCTCGCTTATGCTTTGCCTCGATGTTCCCCTTTTTACTACTGCTTGTTGCGGAGCAAGATCTTCTCCTGCCCATTCTTCCTCATCTGGATCAAGAGCGTTCCAATCATAGCACCAGGCCAGCTGAACCAAGCCTTACTGGTACACTCGGCAGTGATCGGATCCACGGCTTCTGAAAACGTGCCATCCCAATGCATGGCAGCGGCAATCTTCGTCCAAGCAACCTGCATCGCACGTGGATTGTTCATCAACCCGGCGTAAGCGAGTTCCTGGAAGTACCCGAGTGTCCATGCTCCGGGTGAGTGTACGCTGCCGAGCCCGCTGTAAGGACCGTCATTACTGTACCCCGTCTCGTTAGCCGAGGAAAGGCCAAACTCCATTGTTCTTGTCCAGATTGCCACTTCTTCGGGTGTGGTGACGAAACCCCACTCTGTTGCAAACAAAGTGGGAATGTCGTTGGCGTCGTGATAGAATGTGCATTGGCCTCGGCCATCAGTGAGGTATGCGAAAATATCGTTCTTGGCTCTGGGGTGGTGGAACGTGAATGCACGGAATGTAGTGTCTCGCAAATTCTTGGCTAGTGCATCCAGCCGCTGTGAAAGTCCGTCGGATGCTGCTAGGCGCTCCATCAAGTCTTGCAGGCGTGTAAGCGTCCTCCACAGCAACACATGACTGGAGAAATGATACGGATATATGACCGCATCATCTCCGGGCGTCTCCTCCGTTGGCCATAGCCCCGTCGAAGTATCTTGCTTAGACCCGAGTAGGGTAAGGACCTCATGAACGACCTGCGTTTCAATGATAGTCCTGACAAATCGGATTTCCTCGGGAAAATGGTCCAGGTAGTCGCAGAGTTCCAATAGTGGATAGCACTGTTGATCGAGCTGGAAAATAGAAGGGTCCTTGGGCTGACCGTTGACAAGGTACGACCTGTGCCAAAATCCATACGGTCGCTGGGCTTTGTTGAACACCCATTCAAGGTGACCCTGTGCGGTGAATCTGATTTGCTCTTCGTAGCTGTGGACGAACGGCGGGTTGACTAGGTCCGGGATGTGTTTGAAGGTTGTGAGTAATAGGCGCGTTTGCCAGCTGTTGACCTACTTAGCTTTGACATGTATGCATCGGATGACGTGGTTACTTACTAGTTGTCGCGGTTCCACCCGAGGGGAAGAGCAACGTGATCGGTAATGACGGCCGCGGCAGTCTCGGACACAGGCACAACACATCCAGCGAGAATGTAGTCAACGTTCCTCCTCACAATGTACGTCGTCAAGAGATCGTCGCGCCTCCAACACGGCCTGGCCAGGTCCGATATCTGCTGTGGCACCAGGTCGAATCGCTCCCGAAGATCAGGCTCGCCGGCATGTTGGAGGAGAAGAAAGCGAGTTTGAAGAATCGCAATTTCGCCAGGCGGGACACAGAGCTGCCCTTTGACCGTCGTATCGAGCGGTGCATCATAGGCCTCTTGGTCGCTAACATGGTGCAGGTCGATGGGCTGGCCGTTGATGTTGAAATTTGCCACCAGCTGTGCGCCAAGATGCGGATTACAGACGGATAGTGTTGTTCTATCAACCTTGTGCAGTCGGTTGTGCGACAGCGGTAGCGTCAGGGGCCCGCCTTCAGTGAGCTGACCGTATGACGCGCGATTCAGGCTCACGCGCATGCGCAAGCTGTATGGCAGACACAGGCAGGATGCGCTGGTGTTTGTTGCATATGCGCATTGCAGGATGCTACCCTCATCGGTGACCTGAACCAGAATCGCGATGCTGAAGCCATCGAGCTGGAAGCGGAAGACGGCCGTGTTTGCGTCTTGGATCTGGATCGACACAAGATCGTCCAGCCGGCCAAAGTCTAGGCCATACCCTGCGCGGTCCTCCTGGAGACATCGCAGCATGCGAGTCCTGTACGCCCGGACATAAGTCGCATCCCAGAATTTAGTGCCATCAAACTGCTCGAACGGTACCGCTACAGCAATCCCATGGATGGAGTGGAATGTGCTCGCCTGTAGCACCTTTTTCTGTCATCAGCATGGAAGAAGTTATCGATGTGGTAAACAGCAAACCCGGCCCTGCGCATCTAGAGACACCGTAACCCCGTTGCGGCCAATGTCGACTGTCTTGTTCGGCTTTTGTGTGGCGAGGTTGAAGAGGCATGGGCGCGAGAAGTCGTCGCTCGCTGTGCCCTTGCCGATTGGGACGACGCGCATCTCCCTCTCTGCAGCAAAGTTCCCCATGGTGTCTGAGCTCTTCTCGAAGTGATAGTACCGTCATCTGTGCCATACTGCCCTCTCTTCTTATGCTTTACTTTTCTGCGCGCGATGCTGTTGTCTGGTGCATGACGCGCTGGACGTTTTCGCCGTAGAATGCCATCCCTCACCAAGAAGGAAAGCCTGGCGTCATAGCTTCGGCAGTATACCCTTGGCAACCACGCACCTCTCCTCCTACAAACACGCTCAAAGCCCTACGCACCCGACCAACGACGTCAGCGATGCAGTCCAACCAAGCCTCGACGTCGGATAGTTCTGCCACCCCACGTCAGCGGTTGCCTGTTAATCCAAGGCGCGTAAAAGTGCCCGCAGAAGCCCGCAAAAGGGTGGTTCGCGCGTAAGTAACACACTACCTTACTCGCTACTATCGCAGTGCAATACCGCGAGACTTGCGCCATACACGCCCGTCATCAGCCCGTCGGTCCGAAGTTAGGTGGTATTGTATCCTAGCGTAGCTCTCTTACGCCAGTTACTTCACAACCGCCGCATGCGAGTATTCGCGTTGCGCCTCATTGCGCGCCTTGACCCTCCACGCCAGCATGTTTGTTGTATGCTGACCAGCTCCTCCCAGATGCAACGCGTGCAACGTACGCCGTGTGAAATGCACAGGGGAGCAGCCCTGCCAGCGATGTCGTAAGGTATCGCGAGAATGTATGATTCAACCTCAAGCTGGATTGCCTTAACGTCTCTGAAAATCCATCTAATCGGACTTAGGCGAGTATCCCGCCCCCGAGACGGACAAGAGCGCTCTCAGAAATGAAGTAGAGCAGCTACGACAACGATGCGTAGCACTGGAGCAGAGGCTCCAATTGATCGCACCAGATGACGCCGCAGACGTCCTTTGTCAGATTGAGTGTGGCGACCTTACAACCTGTTCCAGCACCCCGACCTTTCACCCTGCTTCTTCGGGTACGAATGATGCTGACGATGAAGACGGCCGCCTGCTTTGCGACCAAGACGGCACTTCCAGATACGTAGGCGAAACTTCTGGTGCTACCTTTCTGGATAACCTGAAGCACTTCATGGTGACATTGGTTCCACTGACGTATCTACCCGAGTCTCAAGATGGGTCTTCATTTGTGAGGACTGTTGGGCAATATCAAACCTTTGACTCACGTCCACTCCCCAACCCAGACGGTAGGGCATCCGCGCATCTATGGTTGCAAGACGTTTGCTAATGCGCTTTCGTTTCCCAGTGGATCGATTATGGCTTCCTTCGCAAACAGAGATGACCGCAATGTTGGCTGAATTGCGAGACTACATTCAAGATGGGAACGGTAGCTTTGCATCAGGCGGCATCTACTGGTAATTGATACTCTCGCTCCCAACACGCAGAAGAGCGCTGACTTGCTCCCATTTTACAGGTGGGGGGATCTCAGTAAATTACCGGCGTCGGAAGCCACTTCAGCCTCGTTGAACGCAATGAAAACTGAGGATTCCTTTCGACACCTAGCTTTTCACCATGTTTGCTTCGCACTTGCCTCGTCCGTCGGCTACACCTCCTTTCGCCACTCAGAGCAACACACCAGCGAAGCCTACGTATGTACTCACGAACCTTTTCTCGCGCATGGCTAGTCCTCTGACGTAACCGACGTTCTCCACAGTTCAAACGCGCACGCTTATTGATAGGGAATCCGCTGGACACTGTCCGTTTCACACTCAGTGATGTGCCTGTTCTGACATTGATGGCGTTTTATCTCATCGAAATCAACCGGCGTGATTCAGCCTTCATGTATGTGGGACTGGCAATACGGTAAGCACTACGGGCTACGTCTTAAGGTGAAGCGTGCTGATGTTTCGTCCTGCTGTGTAGCATAGCGCTCATTCACGGTGCTTTTCGACATTGCGAGCATGAGGCCGACCGGCGGGCATGTTGGACACTCTATATTCTGGACAGATGGCTCTGTGTACTCATGGGACGACCTCCGACAATTGCAGACGAAGCTATTAGGATTCCTCTTCCTACCGATCATCCGTGAGTGTTTGCCGTAAGCTGACACGCATCTTCTAACCACACGAAGTTCATTGCCACCTTGTGCTGGCCTCCGCGCACATGTCGAATTGTCCAAAATTTCGGGGTATATACTTTGCGAAACATTCAAGATTGCTCCTCGAAATTGCAAGTCTAGCTATGCAACGAACAACATCGACGTTGCCTTGAAAATGCTTCAAACTTGGCATGACCAACTCCCTTCCGCTCTACAGCAAGACGATAGCATCCTGCACAGCAATCCTTCTTGTGCTTTGCCGCATATGGATCCTTCCTGTGCCTTACTGCATATGGCTCACAACCAATTAATTGTCTTAGTACGCAATGTCAAATGTTGAGCATGTGGTAGGATAGAAGCTAATACTTGTCTTCGGTTCGTAGACCACTCGCCCCGTTTTACTTGCGGCCGTCAAGCGAGCTGTAGCTCAACATCTTGCTCAGGGTCGACCGCCACCGCCGTGCCAAGCCCGCCACATTCACGCCTCTTCAGCCGCAGCGTATCGCAATCTACTTTGGGCCCAGCAAATCAATCTATCCGGTAGAAGACTCCTGCAAGCTGGGTTACACTTCGTTTTCAACGCTGCGGTAGTACTTTTGCTCGACCGGATCCTTGAAGCCGTTTCCCGCACGCTTCTCGGGGACCTCTCCAGTGACGACCCCCACACGTCTAGCATCAATTTTGCTATTCGGATATTCGAGGAAGAGGCTCGCACAGGAACCAACTACCCTCGTGACTGCTTCAAAGTGCTCCAAGACCTCAAAGCGCTGACTGACCACTACTTGGCATACAGGGATTCGGACGAATTGCATCAACGGAACTTCAGCACCTACATAGACAACGCTCATTTGGCCAACATAGGAGGCGACATCACGATGGATTTGCAGGCCACTGCGGTGAACTTCGGCGACCACGATGCCGTCTACGAACAAATGGTGCCCTGGCTGCAGCCCGACGGCTTGCAACTGCAGAACAATTTCTTCGTGTAAACCTGGACCTGCTGCAGGAATGGTCGTCTACTTTTCAAAACAAATTTCTTGAGTTACTGCTACCAATGAAGTACATCCACCGTGCTTCTGAGGCATTATCTCCCTCCCAACGGAAACAGCAGGTCTGCCATATACTGGGCGGGACGACCCACTTGGGACAACAAATGCGGCCAAAAACAAGTGCCCGACGAGGGACTTTATCGCTATACTGTAGAGACTCGGCAAGCTTGCGCCATACAGGAATTTCATGCGCGCTGTATGCACCCAATGGTTTGCGACGGTTATGAAGAACTGCTCCACAGTTACGCACGATATGACCTGCCGCATGATCGCAAAGTAGCCTAGCGACACGCACCGATGGACCAGTCACGGTGACGCCAGTGCTCCTTGAACCTGCGCTTGATTAGTAACAACTGCTACGGCGGCACTGATCGGCTATACTTACAGTGTCGCAGTTACTCGGCACCAGTTCAGGGTTGAAAGCAAGGAAGTAGGCGATCACGGAAAACACCCGATTGGCTAGGATACCCAAGTCACGGGTACGCCTTCCACCTGGTCGCCGAACAAGTAAACAGCTCCACCACCTCCCGGTATTCTGGTACATCAATCGCCATTACGTACATACCAGAAGCAACCATGAGTTCGATCGCATCGACCGCCGGTGAAGGTATCCCTTGGCGGCCATGCCGCGCAGACAGCAATCGACAACACGAGCACTATGAACATATAACGAACTATCACTCCATCTCACAACATCAATATCCGAGTTCGCCTTCAGTCACAGAAATGAGCAATGAAGATACATCCGTTGAGGTCGACCGCATGGAGAGCAGCGAAGACGAGAGACGAGCTATGTCAAGACGAGTGAACCTCAAGATGGATATTGCGCTCCTGCCTTTCCTCAGCCTCCTTTATCTCTTCAATGGCCTCGACAGGTCTAACGTTGGTAATGCAGAAACTCAAGGTGAATCATGACCCCGATACGCATTAGGGCACAAAAATTGACATGCCATTAGGGTTTACTCGAGACATTGGAGCCTCTCCCGATGATTTGAACTTCGCGGTTTCGCTCTTCTTCGTCACCTTCGTCTTGCTCCAACCGCCGTCAGCTGCGATGGGAAGGTGGCTTGGGGCCAAGCACTGGCTCGCGATCATAATGGTACCTACCCGGCCCTAGAGATCGAAGATCTTACAGACCTCGCTTAATACAATCACAGATCGGGTGGGGCGCATTCACAATCGGGCACGCGTTCATTCGCGGAAGATCTGCGCTTATTGCTATGAGACTTCTCATTGGAGCTTTTGAAGCCGGTTTCTGTAAGTCACGGCTCACAAACCGCGCATGCTGCATCCACTGACTGGGTACTTCGGCAGATCCGACAGCAGTTGCATACCTCTCCACCTTTTACGGCCGCTACGACTTAGGCGTTCGACTTGCGCTGTTTTATGGGCAGTATGCTGTCGCTGGTGCTTTTTCTGGCTCCATTGGTATGTTCCAGCAATTTGATTGTAGAGTCATGCTGAGATGAAAAGCATACGGAGTGTTCCACCTGCGCGGTATGGCCTTGCACAACTGGCAATACTTGTTCATCATTGAAGGCACGCTTACCGTCGTTCTTGCCATAATTGCTTGGATTTGGCTACCCCTGCACGTATCCTCTGCGTGGTTTCTCAACGAGGAAGAGCGCACGTTTGCAGCTACACGCATCATCAACGACAATGCCAGTTGGGTCTCACACGAGTACGCCAACAATGGCATCGAGAAAGATAAGCTCACCAAGCGCGATCTTACCGAGACATGCAGGGACTGGAAGACGTGGTACATCCTCGTCTTCAATATCTGCGCAAGTGTTCCAAGCCAGGCATTCTCTGTCTTCCTACCACTTGTTGTCCAAGGACTTGGCTACTCGTCTATCGAAGCAAATCTCATGTCCGTACCACCCTACGTCTGCGGTGCGATCGGCCTGTACCTCTTTGCACTGAGCTCCGACCGTCGCAAAGAACGAGGCTATCATATCGTTGCAGGAATTGCGATATCTCTCGTCGGCCTCGTGATTACAGTCACTGCTACTACACCACGAGTGAAATACGCGGGTCTGTGCATTCTGCTCTTCGGCAGCTATGTCTCTGCACCACTGACAGTGGCATGGCTCAGTGGCAATACACCAGGTACGATACTCATCTCCGCAGCTTCGGCTATGAGACCGCACTTACAGACGCGCAGAACCCGGCAAGCGCTCCCTAGTACTCGGTGTCAACGGCTTCGGCAACCTCGCAGGCGTAATTGGAAGCCAGCTCTACAAATCTCACTACGCACCTCGATACTTGACGCCATTTTACGCGACGCTCGGTTTTGTAGCAGCTGCGCTCTCAGGCTATCTTGCATATCGGTGCACCCTCATGGAGGTGAATAGACGAAAACAGAGGATCTTGGCTACAAAGACGCAAGACGAAGTTGATGCGGAAAGAACGGATGACACGAGGTACGCTGATCGAAAATGGACGTTCATTTACGGGTTGTGAACCCACCCCATTCCTAAACGGATCTATTGCATCACAACGCAACGTATTCGATGCCAAGGAATGTAAAGCATGCCTTGTTCCTGACTTGATCGGTGATCAGTAATCTTATACTTAAGTAGTATATATACTGTGCAGCAACAGCGGTCTTATGTCCCATTGCGTCTATAAGAGGCAAACTATTCTTAACCCATGCACTCGATGTGAACAAAAGAATAATAGTGTTGTTGTACTACAAGGAAAGTCGAACCGAAATCTTGAGTCATGCCACCTGCATGTATCGTACGATCTTACCGCTCCCGCAGCCCCATAAGGCTTGGTGGTGTACGAATCCTGATCGTCGATTGCTACAGCCCACCAATAGCGCATGTCCGGAGGTACAATATGCACGACACAAAAGCAGGATGCGGCTCTTCTTCGGAGACGATGTGAGATTTGCGGCACGGTTGTGTTGTTAGCGCGATACCTCGCGAAGTAGTATTGCTTAGGACATCCATCGTCAAACCAACCTGCAACAGTACAAGATGGGTTGGGTAAAAGTTTCACGGTTCCGGAGGTCAAGAGTCGCATCGAAACGAAATATGTTGCTTGACTTCGGTGTCGGACTTGTAGTCGGATTTGTGGTGGAGTAGGCGCCAAGGAGAAGTATTGGAAAGCGCGAGAAGAAGGCGGTTTCAATGTATTGCATAGTGTTTCAACGTATGTAGTGAGGGTGTGTGGAGGGTCAAAATAAGAACATGCTGTGAAGTCAGCCAATTGAGGTCGTGACTGGAGCTTTTATCGACCGGACCTCTATGTCCAGCATCTCGATACAAATCGTGTACACTCTACAATAGAATCACCAACTAATCTCATCACTTACCACTTTACCACACCAAATTACAACAGCCGATATCTTGGCACGTTATGAAATCACTCTTCCCCACTCCCATCCACCGCCACCGTGCTTTTGTCTTCTGTCTCCTCATCCTTGTATAAGTCGAGAATCCTCTTCGGAACTTGAAACGACTCGAGTTCCTTCCTGATATCTGCCTTTCTCCGGCCTTTCAAATACCTAGCCGAAGTGCTGAACACCCTCTCGCTGGAATTGAGATCCGGGTCGTCGGCGTAGTGCTTTAATTCCTCTTTCCACTTATTCGCAGCCTCCTCCTGCCGCGTCCCGGTCTTGCCATCCCACCCACTCACCTCCCTCTCCATGCTCCAGATTGCGACTCCAGTCCGTACATAAATCAGCCCAACGTCCTCACCGCCCACAAATTCAGTCAGGAAGTCTTCGAAATCGGTGTCCATGGATTCCCGCATGATGCGGATGGTGCGCATGCCCCAGAACGCTGCTTCGCCCCATTCGAGCAGGCCGAGGTAGGCTTTGATACATCGCGCAACGAGTTTCAGTCGTAAGATGACGCGTACAGTCATGCCTGTTTGGCCGGCGAAGCGACCTGATGAAATGACGGCATGGAAGAAAACATCTGCGAGGACGCGACGCGTGCGTCCAAATATGATGATGTGTATTGCGTGGAAGGCTTGGAAGTATGTCTGCAGAGCGACCGCGGGATCGGTTGCCAGGATAGCGTCGCCTTGTTCCATATGTGTGACTGCGGACTCGCAGCAGGATTGGAGTGAAGGCACAGGAATCGCCATGCGCTGCTCCAGTTCTTGTCTGACGGATGGTGCGTAGTTGATGATGTCCTTGTGATACAGACCTTTGACTTGCTCGAATGGTAGTAACAACTTCTTCTGCAACGCAAGGGGTATTGTAGTTGCTGGGTTGACGGCGCTGGAAGTATTGGAAAGAGCGGGCGCATCAGGATCACGAAGGATGAACGAGGTGCTCAGGCGATCGTTCAACATCGGATATGACAGAGCGCTGTAGTACCATGTTTGTGTGAAGAGGTGTAGGTCGTCAAGCAGGATTACGATGGTGAACTCTGGATGTTGGTTGTGAAAAGGCGCGGTGATTTGAACGAGTGCGTGGTGCGATGTGAACGCTTCTGAGGTTTTGGATGCGCAGACGAGGGGAACGAGGCCCTCGGAGGAGATGTGATGGACTGTAATAGGCACAGTAATCAGCTTCTGCTAGTTCCATAGGCTTCACAGTATCCACCCGAAGGTTGGGTATGACCAGAACTGCAACAACAGAGACACAATAATAGGCACACACCTCCAGGATCCCAATCCTCACTATCGTCATCTAGTAACCCCTCCTCGGCCATCAGATAAACTCGATACATACCAGCGCTGGGCCACGGCGTGGCGATCTTGACGAACACATTTTCTCTTTTCCACACTCGCTTGGCTTCATGGTAGACCTGCTTGTTCAGTCTGAACAGATCAACATCGAATTTGTATACCCCGCCGTAAAATCCCTGTTCCTCGAGCTGGGAACTGCGCAGGAGCCGGTCGGCGGGCTTGAAGTAGAGTGAGTAGATGGCCTCTCGTAGTTCCAGTGGGAGGGAGAGGAAGGGAAATGATGGTGTGGTCATGATCGGCCTGTGCTACGCAGAGCGCTGAAGTCACCTTCCGGAATGCGCAGGTTTCACGGGTCAATGAAGGCTAGGTCTCGATACATAAGGTGTGTAACTGTGAAAGCGGGACATCCGAAGCATGGCGAGATTGACCCCGCCGGTTTAAGCTTAAATTAAATCCGCACTAACGCCGACCCGAGGCTCAATTAGCGCAAGGCGACTTATTTGAAAGGAGCGTCGACTGCGCCCTGGTCAAAATGGCCATCGTTTGAACCATGCAAATGGCACCAAGTGCCATGATCCGGAGCATGGGCTGTTTACGTGTCGGCGAAATCATATACTATTTGCATGAAGAGATTGGCCGGAGCTTTTCTGTTCCCATCTGCCAAACGCACGGACTTGCACCAAGAAGCGCGTTCAGCCGCATCGACACCCCTTGGCCTAATCACTGCTCACAGTCAGGCTTGGTCGGATACTCATCAGCATGCTTTCCCTTCCCAACGACGTTCAATTGCTTGTGCTCGATAACGTAAGTGCGCGACGTTCCGAAAATCGAAGACATGACTACAATCTTAACTCGTGTAGATCAACCTGAAAGCTGATCTCAAATCACTATGTTTGACTTCCAAGGCTTTCCGCACAATAGCAACTCCTCGTTTGTATGCGAAAGTCATCGTCAATCTTGCCAATCCCGATGAGGTCCGGCGCTACCTTCGCAGCATGGTAGTGGGTGGCAACGTCCATTTGAAGGCTACGCGCAGTCTTACGTTGATCGACAGCGTGCCTTCTCCTGAACCGTATTCTGTCAGGCCGCCACGATTTCTCGCAATCCGCCGAGCGTTCCGGGATGCTCTCAGTAAGGACGGCATAATAAATAGTCTTGTAGAGTATAATCTTGCCCTCGTGATCGATACTCTGCCTGTCGATTGCCTGCACACGTTCCGGTTTGCACTCCTGCCACGCACGAGTTTTGTTGCTATAGCTTACATGACTCTAGATTCTTATCTGACAATGCAATTTCTCACGACATGTTATACGAATTGGAGAGAGGGCAAGGAAATTCATTACAGCGTCTGCAACTTTCGTACAGCGATGACGCTCTTGATTACTTGCGCTTCAGAAATCTCAAGGCCCTGGACCTGTGGCTCCCGAAACCTGGCGAGAGTACTCCTCCTCATCCTCAAAGGTCCTCTCATTCCTATCCCACCGCTATCCGACTAGAACAACTGTGTCTGGCAGCAGCGCACGATTATGGAGTGGATTATTCCACTGAAGTCAACCATACTCTTCAGAATATCAATGTTCACTGGCTCTCGCAATCTACCATCAAAGTTCTAACACTCTATGGCCTCTCATTGAGCGTTTTAGAGCCTTCGTTTGCGCAGATTGTGCATCTACCAACACTGGCTAAGCTCACGCTATGGAGGTGTTCTGGGGTACACGACTTCCTTACTGCAATAATTCAATCGCCAAATTTCGCAGCTTTGAAACTGAGACACTTCGGCCTTGAAATACACCCAGACTCGGAACAATTTATCGAAGAACCGCTGGAAGCTCTGCTGGGATCGAGTATGTGCCTTTCCTCCCTCTGTCTCCAGTGGGATGGTGCACGGGAATACCAGCCACGTGCTCTTCTTAGCCAAATACAGAAGATAGGCGCTAACCTGCGAATACTTTCACTGCATGGTGTGCCAGCCGAAGCGCTGGGGCTGACCGAATTTGGGCAAGTCTGCAAAAGCTGCCCAAATTTGGAACAATTGGGGTATCATTTGTCTGGCAGATGGAATGAATACACAGTTGACGAAGATTACATGAGCATGGCATCCCAACTCGTAAGTCCACCAGTTCATGTTCATATCGATACTACCATCACATGTAGCGCAGTCATCTTTGCTCTGTACCCTGGATGTGTAGCGACCAAACTTTGCCAACCATCTTGACGATCTATGTATTGTTGTCAATGCCTTTTTTAACCAGACATAGGTCGATCTAGATTGTCTACCAAAGCTCAAGATTCTTCACCTGCGCCAAAATTTCAGAGGAACAATCCAATGGGACCCTTACATCAACGCGGCAGATTTAGGCGCCCTCCTCTCGTTTCGATTGCACAAAGCCGCCAGCAAGATCTTTGAGATTCTTACCGACAACAATCAAAGTCCTGCTCTGGAAGCAGTGGTAATTGGCCAGGAGAGTCAATTTGGCAGTCAAGACGAAGCGGAGGAGTACGGAGAGTACACGACACTTCATTGCTATTTGAAAGGCGAAATGAGGGATGCGGCTGGCCGTAGGCGTGTTGTTGCTTCGCCGATCACATCCCATGAGTTGCGGGTTACGATGGACTATGCCGGCATCCTAGACTGGCATACCAGAAGAAACGAGTCGGGGGAATGGATTTCCAGAATTCCTGGCCGTTTCAACTACGATTGAGGTATAGCGCACACTTTCACAATCTCAGCTTGCAACTTCTGGAATGTTAGCACTTCCGAGCGATGTCGCCTAGTACACGACTTGCACCCTAGTATTATATCTCTACATCTTCGCAGCATGATAACACATAGCGAGCACCAGAGATAAAACGCCGTACTAGACTAGGAAGGCTTCAACACCTTAGATGAACCTCCCACGCATTACTAAGCTAGCACCCGAGGAGTACGCTCACTTTCCTGAGCGAATGCCAGGTTGTGATTACGTATGCTCGAATCGCTTCGGAAATTGGATCAACCCTTGCCAGGACGAGAGGTTGAGCATTCATGGATTTACTGGCATTATTGCAACTGCTGAAAGCTCAGCCACGTTAGACGTCGCACAATCACCACATCACACTTCACATTTACCACGAGATATTTTAGAAGTAAGCGCAGCTCGCGCCGCAATCTTATTTCGACCAAAGTCGCTATGCTACAAAAGAGGTGTAATATCTACACAAAGAAGAGAATTTCGTCATCCGTATCCAACGGAACAACACATCGAAGAAAGTAGTCCATCATATCGTATCGTACCCACCAGCAGTATCACTGCATCTAGAAGAAAGAGCGCGCATGGCGGCGAGCCTTGCTCGACGAGCCAGCGGCCTTGCCCTCGAGCCATGCAATGAAAGTCTCGAGCGTGAACTCAGCTGGGAGATCGCCAGACGAACCTCCAGCACCGGCGGAAGGAGCAGGTGTAGCGACGGGGGTAGCAACGGCAGAGGCGCTGGGGACAGGGGTGTCCTCCTCCTCAACTGGAGTAGCAGAGGCAGCAGGAGCGGAAGCGGAGGGCGCAGCGCTGGCGGTGCCGTTGCTGGGAGTGGTAGGTGTGGTTGGGGTGGTAGGGGAGCTGCCGGAGCCAGCGCCGTTCCAGAGCTTGGGGCCGGGGATGGGGTAGTCGATGGTGGCGGCATAGGGGTTGAAGATGATGCCATCCTCCTGGACGGTGTAAAGCTCAGTGCCAACAACGCCCTCGGGGACAGCGGTTCCAGAGCCGGTAACCTCAATGTTAAGGCCTATGCGATGTCAGCTTGTGAGTTGAGACGATGTTGCGAGTTGATGACTTACACTGTGGGTAGTTCTGGGCACCGTTGGCCGAGCCAGCACCGTGGAGAGCAATGATCTCGTGGCGGAAAACGTACTTGCCGGCGGCAAGAGTGGAGGGAACGGTAACGGGCCAGGTGTTGTTCTGCTTGATCATCTTGACGGCGGCCCAGGCACCATCCGCGTAGCCATCCTCCTGGATCTTGGCCCACTTAAGGGTGGTCTTGTCGACCGAGGCGATGTCACCAGTGTAAGGAGCAACATAGGTGATGACGGGACCCATGTGGGATTCGGGCCAGGCAGACCAGTGGAACTCAACGGTGCCACCGGCAGCGACCTTGGCGATCGAGTCGGAGGAACCCTCTGGGCTGGCGGCCTTGTGGCAGATGATGTCTGCGGTGCCGAAGGCGTTGGGCTCGACGAAGCCGTTGTCGAGGTTCTCAGCGTACCAGCCGATGTGCTCGGGGATGGGGCCGTTGTTCTGCTTGGCATAGTAGTAGTCAAGCTTGAAGCCGCCGGTGAAGACACCATCGATGGTGACGCCGGTGGTGGTGCCGTGTGCGGTGGCGGTAGCAGCCAGAGCCGCAATGGCGGACAGGGAAGTGATAGACTTGTACATCTTGAAAGATTGAGATGGGATGATGGTCTTCGAAAAGAGTGTTGTTCGGTGGAAGTGAATGTTGAGGTGTTGGAAAAGAGTGTCTGCCGGCTTCACACAGTGAAGGGACTTGGAATGAACGAAGGTAAAGTCGAAAGAATGGACTGGTGTGAAGAACCGAAGTGTAGCGATGGTGCTGAGGGAGAGGTACTTCTCGAAGTATTTAAATCTGCCAACTCTGCACTGCGACTCATTCTACACCCAAGTCGGCAGATGAGCCCAGACCGATGGATCATGCCGCGCGCAAGACGAAGCACGAGTCCCATTGTTCCTGGGAAACGGCATCGCATGTTACTCGTTTAGGACATGCAAGCGATATTGTAGGGGACTAGGAGTGTTCCGCGCCTGCAGGCGTGGCGTCAAAACGAAGTTTAGGAACAGGGCTCCACTCCATGATGCCAGCTCCCCAGCCTGGTACTCAGCGTACGCTGAATGTTTGCCTCGAATCGCGCGTGGCGGTCAAGGCGCGATTCCTTCAAACATGATCGGGTTAGCGGAGTCCGTACGAAACAAGCCTCCCGACTGCCTGGTCTTTTCACAGTGGCATTGACGCTGTCAAGAGTGTAGTTGTTTCTGTCAAATGGCGCCAAGTCCGCTGCATTGCTTGCTTGCACCTGTCAGTTGTTTGGTTTTGGTTGCTGTCTTGATGTTGCGTGGATGATGCTGCTTGAGAAGTTCATGCTTTCTAGGATTTGTTGCGAGATTCGACGTTTGCAAGCGAAGGTCGCATGAAAACTGGCCAGCGCCACTTCCCAACTGACAATGGCACATGGGGTCAATGAATGCAGCTGCAGCCAGCACCTCGAGAGTTCTGCGCAAACTCATCTCTCCGCCAAACATCATGACATCGTTTCCCAAGTCTCGACTCGCGCGCTTCGGTCGACTGCACAAGCCGGGTTAGGTGTTGTGGATTGCTGGGTTCGCGATGACTTGGCTAGGGGGCGCAGCCTCGTTTCAGACGTGAAACGGGCAATTCTCCGCCAATGACAACTGAAGTAAGACCTTGATGAGTGCTGCCTTGCATGAAGTTGCCGATGTCCAATTTACACAACGGGTATCCGGAGTGCGTTGTCTAGATGATGGAGCGCCACACCCAGGGGCGGGGGGCGATGATTTATTGTCAAACATTGGCGGCGCATCCTTCGCCGACCTCGCCAAAGCGACGAACATTTTGAAGTACCTAGGTATGCGTGATGAACATCAATTCAACTTGTGTTCTCGCCCCGCTGTAACCATGGTTGTGAGAGACAACCGTTGGTCATGTACTATAGTGGTGTCCCAGAGAGCAAGTAGGGACAGCCTTAGGGGAGGAGAGTTCCATTGATGAGACCGGTTCAGAATGTCTGGAAAGGAAGTGAGCGGTAGCAGAACAGAATGCGACGCACGGCAGCTTTTAATGCTCTCTCGGCAGACGTTCGTAAACCCATCATAGGCGTAGTGTTACGAAATGTGCTCAAAGGGACGCAAACATGGCGTCACGAAAAATATCCACAATCATACGAGCGGGCTTTTCAGGCCCAGAGTGCTCTTGAATGATACTTGAAGTAGAGGCTGACATGCTTAGAATGCTCCCGAGTGATGACAGCGTCACGACCGTCTGGTCGCAACGTGTGAGTACGCTGCAACATGTGTGCAAAACGAAAGGAGAGGCAAATATTGGGACACTGCGTTGTCGCATCGCGATCTAGCCTTACAAACTTGCTGTTTGTGGCTCGACGCTTGTCATCGCAACTGACTGCCCACTCTTAGTTGAAAGCGCTTCGACGGCAATGTATACGTGCACAAGTTGCAACCCCTATATCTGCATCAAGCACACCGTAAAGGAGTATTTAGTGCCGCGACGACGGAACGAAGAAGGTGCGCAAAGCCAACAGACATGCGCAGGGACCGTTGAGCGTGGCAATAAAGTGCTCAACGAACGATGCTTGCGTACCCTACACAGCATCAACTCCACTGAAGGCGTACATCCTTTTCGCACACTCGATGGAACGGTGGGCCAATTGTGAAACCTAGTAGGTGGCAACCAAAATGCCAGTTCTTTTTCTTGTCCTCGTGTTCCAGTGCGACTATGCTGTGACGTCTTGCAGCAGCAAAGATTTCTTGGAGTTTGTGTTGTAAAGGCAGCAGACTTCATGATCCTTTCAAGGACCCTTGGGTATTCTGTAGCATTTGCGAATTGTAGCATTTGCGAAATGTAGCATTTGCGAATACGCTGTAGCCTGACATAGTTGTGGATTGGGCAGTGTTGCTTCTAAGCCTTGCAGTATTTCCCGAAAGTCATCACTGATACATTTTAGGGACGCTCAGGCAGGCTTGGAGATAAGAATTATCAACTTTCCTCCAGTAGACTGTGTTGGACTTGAGCAATGCCTACTCCATAAGCAAGATCCTGCATTGGTGAGGCAATCGAAATTGGATGCGTTGGTTGGCTGGGCGCCTCGCGCCGTATTGCGGAGATGGTCACGGCCGCATTTTAGCGCTCTCTGGAGGCTGAGGAGTTCGTGCCAAATAACAGTAGACATCATCAATCGATGCGCTAGACTTGTAGGTGCCACTTGTGCTAAAGCCAAGTTGTTGAAGAGCGTACGGAGCACATCTTTCTTACATACAACTGCCTATATCGGATGCTGACGCGGGCACGACTGAGACCAATGCGTGGATTGGTCTAAGAAAAGAACACCCCTGCTGTTCCGGGGTCGATCTTGATCAGCATGGGCGGTATCAATAATCTCACACACATCCGCAAAGCGCAAAAGCTCGAATTTGACAGTCGCGATTGAATGGCCGTCTTCGGCTCGGGAGGTTATCAAAGGTCACTACTGACCCTGACACGATTAGGGTTGTCCAAAATCCGCCGAGTTTCTGCATCTCAAAAGTGCGAAAGAGACCCCGCTGCAACCACGCGACAACGACGCATGTGCCAAATGTTGAAGTCTGTGTGCCGCCAATCTGGCCCCATAAGGCTCGGCTCCACAGGGTAAGGATAAGCCCAGGCACGCGATTTGCATCCTGTAGCTCGCAGAACGTCGTTGGTATCGCAATCTGGCCATGACAAGGCGTCGCACTTGCAGCAATCGTGAGAGCCGATAAGCGAACGTGCAGCACACGCTGTCTGCACGGCATCTGGATGGCATGAAGTACGGTACAGCTTTCGCGCTCGCGTTCACCGACATCGAGGGTTGGATGGAGTCCACGTTGGTATCTTGGCACGGGTTAGGCCGCTCTTTTGGGTGCTTTTCGTCAGCGACGTTATTCTGCTTTCAGGTTGGCAATGGGGCTGGAACTGGGATGCATGCGATTTTATGCAAGACGCATGGGTCTTTTCCAGCTCTTCAGCTGAGGTGGCTTGAAGCCAGCCGTGCACTGCAATTGGCGGGCTGATCGCTTATGCAGCCCTAGAGCTCAAAGAGGTAAGATGTCATCTTGTGGCATTGGATATGCTTCCCTCCAGCACAACCGCAGCCAATCGTAGGCGACACCAAAATCCATCGTGCACCCAAATCGACAATTTGCGTTCAGCCCCAGCCTACGATGGTAGCCAGCTCAGCTGCACCACGGACGCCATGCTGGTGGGAGCTGGGGTCGAGCCCGAGAGGCTCTATGGTGGCTTGTATATCTCTGCGCCCCTTCAAGCAGCACGCGACGCCAGCGGATTTTGTGATTGCCTTCTCTTCTCACCCAACCCATTGAAGATTTCACTTCGCCTGCTCTTCGGCGACAGCATTCCTTTCCACGGTTGTCGAAGCCGACATTTGGCGTGGTCAAGATGGCCGACGAGAATAGACAAGCTCCTCCAGTTGAGGCTATCAGAACTGGCGAAGCAGAGGTGCACGGCCAACAGCAGCCCCTAGCATCACCACAATGGCCAAGGCATGAGGATCTACCTGCACTTCCCAACTCGCCAAGGGTTGAGGATGTCAACAACGAGAAGCATTTCTCCACGGCACCAACGTTGAATTCACCAACCACGCACATCAAGGAGACATATGCCGAGTCGAACAGCTCCAGCGTAGAGAAGCCTCAACTTCCACAAAGGCATTCCAAGATATCCTACACAGAGCATCCCGACATCACACCAGCGCCATACTCGCCGATGTACGCCCCGAATGACTATCGGAATACTGGAACTTGGCAGGACGCGGCATACCCCAAGAAGCCAGACTACGATGTTGAAGCTCGAGAAGTCGCCAACGATGATGATGGGATTGATTGGAAACCCGGCATGCGCAACCAGTTCCCTTGGATCGGCTTCTCCGGCTTGGTCACTATCATAGTCGCTACTGCTATGGCCGTAGCAATCCTAGGATTGTCAGATGAAAGGCGCGTCGACGACTGGCCGTTCGAGCACTACACTGTACAGCCTAACGTGTTGCTCAACATCGCAAATCAGGTGCAAAACTTAGGGCTTATCACGCTCATCGCGCAGGGTCTTGCCATTGCGTGGTGGAGGAAGGCTCTTCGTGGAAGTTCACTTAGGACATTGCATCGCAACCACGCCTACTCATACAGCTTCTATGCGATTGTAACATCGGGGAAGCACTTCAACATCATCGCGTTGGCAGCACTCATGACCAAGTTCGCTGTCATTGACAGTACACTGTTCCAGAAAGCCACCAAGACTCATATCACTCAGCAAAAGGCCTACACGAATGCTACCGTAACAGCGTGGATCGAGACCGAGTGGCCGGTTCGTAGCGGTGGTATTGCTGGAGATGAAGGCAACATCAAGACCGTTGACACTGCGTGGGCGAACGTCATTGACGCATACAATGGCAAGATTGCCAACGGAAAGGTCCACGACACCCTCAAAGAACAGGCCTCATTCTTCGATTGCCCGAGTCGCCAAGAGTGCTCAGGCTACCTGGAAGCCATCGGATTCGCTTTCTCATGCAATACTGAGATCAGAGACGTCGACTACGGCCTGGCACATCAGGGTGTAGCGGTCAATGGCTCAACTTCGTCCTACCCCTTGTGGGACATCAAGTTTGCTCCCAACTTCTCAAATGGAACCAAGGAATACTCTGCCATTGATCTCTCCATGATGTACGTGGATAGCAAGGCGGGCGACACCCAAGGATCGTGCCCGGGCACCCTGACCAATCGAACATGTCAGATCCGCCCAGCCGTTGTCAAATACCCAGTCACAGTCATGACACCCAGCAAAGAGGAATTGGAGGGCGGCAACATTGTTGTCCACATCAAATTCTTCAATGACAACAGGACTTGGGCTCTTGGTGACGAACTCGATGGCGAACAGATTGATGACCTACAGGTTGTAAAATACGTCGATATTGACGAGAGCTTTGGTGAAACTTCAACCATCGGCGCTGTCTCTTACGTCCTGAACAACTTGTATAGCTCAAATGCTAATTTGACCTATACGAGCGGCTGGGATCTTCAGTCTCGTGGATCGCAAGCTCAGAGCGTCTTCTACGCCCTCAACGACCAAGACAACGAGGAGAAGTGTTGGTACGACATCAAGAAAACAGGCCGCGATGACCCACTCATCGAGATCCTCCGCAAGGTCAACACGCTCGGCTTCGTTGCCGGCCTGTACGTCAAAAACGCGCCCGCCACACCGCGCAAAAACCGCACATCCGCACATCAAACCTTCGAAACTTCCGTCACGGGCATCGTCGAACAATACAAAACTTCCTTTGGATACGTTGGAGGGGCGCTCGCTGCAACTTTGATCACCGTCCTCTTCGTCCTCCCCGTCTACTGGGGCTACTGGGAACTAGGGCGCAAAGTCACGCTCGGCCCACTCGAAATCTCGCACGCTTTCAACGCACCCATCATCGCGCCAGACAAGACGAAGAACCACCACGGTGACTTTGAAGAAGTGCTTGGCGAAGTCGGGAAACGGAGAGTGCAGTACGGACAACTTGTGGGTGCACCGCCAGGGCAAATGGGGCTTGCGGAACCCCAGAAGGTTGCAACACCGGACGCCAGACAGGGCGGGAAAATCTTGCATAGTAAGAGTAACAAGAGACTTGCGATGGGTGCGGCGGTCGGTGGCGTGTTGGCTGCGGCTATTGGAGGGAATGCGAAGTAGATGCTTTATTATGTGGTAGTACTGTTTAATGTCTTCTGAATTTGTAAATACTTAGCGAGCGATACCTTGCTGTTCGACTGACGGTCACGGCTTTACATATGTTCTGGAGTAAATTGTCAATTGGGTAGCGTAAGCATTTTGGTATAAAGCGGCTGAACAGTTGTGCCAATCGTTAGATACCGCTCTGTTCTCTAATTATCTGCAACGATCACCTCTGCAAGTATTCGGTCCCCTCTACTAAGTGAGTCGTGATTTTATTTACGATCGTCTCAGCCCCCCTGCGTCTTCTACAAGAAGCCTCGCAGTAGCTTTCAGGCCTCTGGGTCGCGCGAGCATCGTGCAACAACGCCATGGATCGACAGCCGGAATTGATGAGCGTGTCTTCTCATTTCCGAGTCGCTCTCTGAAAGCGCCTGAGACTGATCTTTGAATAAGATATAACGAACTCACTCTATCGAAAGGGCCGCAACCTGGCTATATCCCCCATCGCTGTGACTGATATCTACTTCCATGGTTTGGATAAGTCTTTGATGTACTACTCGTATTTTCGCAACGTGTAATACCATACCGACCATCATACCGGTGCATACCAGCGTGCAGCTCACCTTGATTCCATCACTTGCACGAGCATTATGTGCGGCGCGAAAGTGAACCCCTTCCGCATGAATCTAGCCGGTCCCATGTATCGTCAGAATCAATTGTACTACACTGGATATCTGTGGGCGGTGGCCTCTCGTCCTACAGAAACACATGGTCCTGGACCAGACACAGTATCCCAGGATGGATCTGCATTTCTCACCCAGCCTTCACGGCCTTGACATTTTCCTTCGCGTGTCCAATTCTTCAGCTCGTGCAAGCCGAAGAAGACCGCCTCTGCCATCAGCCTGTTGTATGTCACATAGTCGAACCCCTTTTCTCTCTTTCATAGGGACGGCAATACGCGGGCCGTCTCACGAAGTTCCGCGAGATTGTGAACAGGTCTGGGTCACCGTCAATCGGCAGTGAGCCGCCAGGAGCAGGTCTACACTCCACGGCCGACTCAACATGCCGGTATAATATTCAATTGGCCTCCAGTTGTGGTGCTTGGGGCCAGAGACATCGATGTTAAGGTGATCGGCATTGGGAAGCTCGGGAAGCTGCGGCGCGAAGGGAGGAGCAGATGACAGAGAGGCTTGGTGCAGGAGATTTCATCCCATCGCTTTCGAGCTACCTAAACTGTGCTGTGAGATATGTGGTGAGTTTTACAGAACGGAGTTGCCAATTCTCTACTGTTGCGTAGGCGCTTGCTTGGTGAGTTGTTGCACTCGAGTTTGGCAAAGATCTTGTCAGGGTCCAGGGGCGCCGAGCTTCCCCACAAATGCAGCCCCCACGCATCTGATGCTAGCGCCCGCGGCTTCAGAATTTCGACTCGCCACCAGGAAAATTCACGTGAGAAGGTCATTCGTCCACAAGCGCTTTCGAGTCCCGAACACATCCAACACGATACATCTACTTATTACCAGGAGGATATCCACTGTTTCAATACTTTCAGAGCGGGCAGGATGGGCAAGCGCAAGCGCAACGACGGACCCGCATCCGCGGTCAAGAAGCAGACGGCAACGGGAATTCCAAGTCCACCACATGATACAACATCACTGGAACCGTCTAATGTACATTCCATCATCTCGCCCGAAGAGATTGAAGTCACAGTCGAGACGCTGCAGACACTCTCGGAACACCCCGCTCTAATCAAGTCAAAAGCATGCAAGGATCTGAGGACAGCCGTGTATGGATTTCGACAAGCATGTACAACAGGAATGAATTCAGCTGGTGAGTTCAGAAAGTAACCCTGAAATGCAGATAGCTAATCGAAGACAGAGAGTAGCAACCTCACTGCGCGCATCTCCGCAGCTCTCACAGACGGCAAGTACACGGACGCGCTCATCCTCTTGGCAGAGATGCGCATCAGAAAAGAGACGCCGACCTTAGGTGCGCTATGTCGCTGGGTACGGACATTGGATGTTGTCTCTGGTCTCTCCATCCATGTCCAGGTTCCTAGCCAGACCGTGGTCGGCCGCAACGCTCACAACGACGAACTGATCCAAGTGCTGGATGCCATTCTCCGAGTAACCGGGCCGACAGACACAACATCCAATGGAACATCCGCGACCTCAGAACCCATTGCGCTCCAAGAAACATGGAATCTCCGTCCCTCAAGCGAGCCGACCCGCCAATTGCGTCGAAGTATCGAGGACAAGAGCATCTTCGCAAGCTGCTCTCCCAATCTCAAAGAGCGCTTCAGAATAATCGAAACGACCGCCGGCCTGCAGCGCAAGCCTCCAAACCTCCACCCTGCAATTCTCTACGCCTCTCAAGATGACAGTGTTCTCCTCAGTCAAGGCCCACAGACATCATGTTTCACGCACCCCATTGTCCCGAACCTGCGCCTCATCAAGGACGTCCTCTCGCCGGAAGAATGCTCCGCCATTATCGCCGCCGGCGAGACGATCGAGTTCATCCCCGATGCCCCTATGCGCCCTCAAGGCGAAGACACGAGCGTCCTTGCGCACAACTTCTACTGGATTGTTGACCAGGCTTTCCACGACAAGCTGTGGGACCGCGTCAAGGCCTTTGTCCCGGATGCTGTCGCAGGCAAGAAGGTGCGTGGCATCAATAGGAGATTTCGGGTGTATAGATATGTGCCTGGCGCGGAGTATAGATGTCATATCGGTAAGTTGGCGACTTCAATTAATTCTAGTATACGGGAGATCTAGCTAACATGGAATTGCAGACGGAGCATGGCCACCCTCTGGCATCGATCCAGTCACAGATGCATACCAGTATGACGCCTCACCCAAAGATGCTCGTCAATCCTCCTTATTCACTTTCCTGATTTACCTCAACGACGACTTCCGCGGCGGCGAAACAACATTCTTCATTCCCAGCGTGCGCGAAGGCGTCATCAACGCATTCCCCGTGAAACCCATCATGGGCAGTGTCGCTGTATTCCCGCATGGCGAAGCCGCAGGCGCATTGTTACATGAAGGCACGGGTGTAGTCGAAGGCGCAAAATATGTAATCAGGACAGATGTCGAGTATGATGTTGATTCTTCTTCGTCGGGATAGCTATTGCATCAAATTTGCCTTGAGGAGAAAGTAGGCCAAAACAAAAAAGAATCTTCCTTTTAAAAGTGACTTCTCAATCCTTAACGCCATGCCATGCCATTCCCAACTCCATCGCTAAACCCTCACCAAACGCCTCACCCACTCCAACTCAAGGATACATCGCCCTACAAGCCATTAGCCAGTCACTCTTCCACCAATGCTCGATCACTCAAAACATACCTCATCCCACCCACATACTCGTCATGCCTCCTCCTCTCCACCCGAACCCAGCGGTTCATCTCCCTCTCCTCGCCCACAATCTCCCTCTGCACCTTCATCACCTCTTTGGCGCAGCGCTTCAGCCACGCGGGCGGTCCGTCGCGCACGAAAGCGCGGTTCTCGGCCAGCGTCATGCGCGCCCAGAATCCGAGCACCTCGCACCCCTTGAGCTGCTCGAGGCGGTCGCGAGCGAGCACGTAGCGCACGAAGTGCGATTCTGCTTGGCGGGATGCGAACTCCGCTTGGGTGCGGATCGCGGCGAGGTGGTGGAGCGCGGGCGGGTGGGTGCTGTGGGTGGTGGTGCTGGCGGTGTCCGAGATGGTGGACATGGTGGCTGGCGGTGTATGTGCTTGTGGTGCTGGTGTTGGAAGTGATTGCGAAGTGCTCTGGGGGAAGCAGTATTGGTACGGAGCGAACGGGTTTGTGTGGTGGGCCGGGACGGAGGGAGTGAGGTGAGGGACAGTGGTCAATAACGGAGCTAAAATGAGGATACGCTCCAGATTTTCACCGCACATTGCGATCAAACGGTGACAGTGAGGTGGGGCAAGGGGGACGAAGACAGATGTATGTATTCTGGGACATATACATGGGTATATAGCGATTGTACAGATATGTGGAGTTATTCTTCAAGCCAGTCTGCTGCGCCGTCGATGGCGGTACTTACAATTGCAACCCACTTCTCGACTGTTGTAGTATTCTTCTCGTCAATGCCTTCAACTATTCCAGGGAACGTGGCGCCGGCGTAGCCAGTCCACTTTCCGGGTGCGAAGACAACGTGCTTGAACCAGGGCCGCCCATCTAGACCGGCAGGATAAAGGAACTTCCTCTCCAGATACTTGTATTTTGTGTTGATGGCGCGGATGGCGAGATAGAGTTTGACCTTCTCCCAAGGCTTCCACCATGGGATGTCATTGTTGTAGTAATCGTAGAGGAGCTGGGCGGCGGCTGCATCGTGGATCGTGGCAGCAAAGTGGAAATGTGCTGCGGCGCGATCAAGAGCTGCAAAGCTTTCATCAATCTGTCCTTCATAGCCGGCAGTCTTGGCCTTTGCCTTGATACTCTCAATGTACCTCTCCAAGCCGATGCCGTAATCCGTCGCATTCAACTGCAGGACCGGTGTCTCCACCAGCCTTGCAGCAATGAGTGCCCAGATCTTCGCGATTGTGGCATGGTATTCGAAGCTGGGGTCGCCAAAACGTTCCATCCAGTCGAAGGAGTCGTAGTTGCTGTGGTAATGGTACACTGCCGATTTCGAGTCGAATCCAAATCCCGTGTCGATGGACGGGATACCAGCGAAGTCCTGAAAGGCAGTGAAGTCACTTCCAGATCCCATAGTAGCGACATGCTTATCCCATACATCATATACTGACTGGCCTTGAACGGTCTGGTTGGGCGATGATACAAGCTTTACTGGAGGGAGTTAGTCGCGGTTCAAGCGTTGGCACAAGGGATTGCTTACGGGTATCCTCAACGACCTGACTGAGCAGCGGCGCCGCCGACAACTTGTAACTTGGACCGTTCGCTCCCACGTCCACGTTGAGATATGCAACAGCCGAGCCAGACAGCCAGGGCAGATACTCCTCCACCCATTCTGTACTGCCTACCAGACCGTACTCTTCTCCATCCCAGCTAGTGAAGACAATGGTACGCAGTGGCTTCCAGCCCGTCTGTAGCGCTAGGCCGAAGCTTCGGATGACCTCATTGAACGCTGCTGAGCCGCTGTTGGGATCTCCTGCACCGCCTGCGATCCAGGCATCGCGGTGGTTGCCCAGCACAACAACCTCGTCAGATATAGTCCCATTTATGACACCGATGACATTCCAAAGCGGAGTAGTCACATACTCCTGCTCGTTGACCAAATTTAGGACTACATCATCTGGCGAAGGACCGATGTTGTACTCCACACCTTTGTAATCCAATCCGCCTCCTTGCCAGTAGCTGTTGAACGAGGACGCTTTCGGGCCGTGGCCATTGAGTGCGCGAAGGAGGGGCAGCGCGTCGACGTAGGATATGGGTAGCGAAGGGATATGGGGCATCGCGTGGTCAACAGGCTGCCGTGGTACGCCGGGCTTGGAGGGATAACCTGGAGTAGTAGGATCTCCAGGAGCGAAGCCTGTATAATGTCAGCGCCTGGTCACAAAGCGTCAATGTGTGCACGTACTCAGAAACTGCACGCTGCCTCGTTGCACGCTGCTCGGCTGCCTGGCTGGTCCTTCAGGATACGTCGCAACGCCATTCTTCTCCGTCAGCTCGCCATCGTCTCCTGGATCTGAGTACATGACAACGCCCACCATGCCCAACTCCTGTGCGCGCTTGACCTTCAAGCCGCGGAAGACGCCGCCGTATTTGACCAATGCAATCTTGCCGGCAAGATCAACATTGGCCGCCTGCAGCTCCTCGAAGTCTCGGTATGTGCCGTAGTTGACGAAGACATAAGGAGCCGTCACGTTTCCTGACGCGCTGTACCCATGGAAGGTGGGAATGCGTTTATCGAGCTGGCTCGACTTGTCTTCCTTCAGAACGTCCTCCTCCAGTCGTGCTTCGTATGTGACCTCCCAGTGGCGCTCGGCCGCTGCAGGGGCGTCAGACGCGTGCTCCTCTTTCGAGACCTTTGTCAGAAGAGCCAAGCGATGACTCTTTGGGTAATTGATGAAGACATCGTAGTCAACAATCAAACTGTTCGCAATGCCAAACTCTTGCCACTTCTCCTTCGTCCACAGCGCCTGGCTGAGGTTCTTACCTGCCAGATGGGGCCCGCTCGTATAGTATTTGCTCCATTCCCGCGCCTGCTCTGCATCCGGTGTGTTCAAAAGGATGCTCTGGAGCTCTTCATACTCCAGCGCGGTCTTGTGCAGCCATCCATCGGGTATCTGTGTGGTAGACTGTAACAAATGGGCCGAGATGGGTGCGCTCTCGCGATGGTCGTCGAATGGGCCGAAACTGAAGAGAAGAATGGTAACAATGCCTCCAACAAGGACGACGCTGGAGAGAATGGTGGTGCACACGAAGCGCAGGCGATGATGTGGATAGCGGTCGCGGTGGGGCCGTATGTCTACGCGCTGGATGAGAGGCGTTCGTTCGTCGGCCATGGTGCCGGTGGGCTTCTCATTGCTTGCCAGCAGCTGCATGAAGCACAAAGAAATGCAATAAAGCACTTGTTAGAGTGCCTGGAAGATGGTGTGGAATTGGCCAAACTCCGAGGCGCCATGAGATGGAGCTTGGGTGCATCGCGTCATCGCCTGCACTTGCATCGCAAATACGAGCTGACACGGCAAGCGCCGCGAATCGCGAAACGTGGGCGGGACCACACTTGTCAACATGCCAGCCACGCCAACCCACTTTATTTCAACGTCGATGGCGCATCTCTCCTACCACACGTTGGCTTTACTCTGATGCTATTCGAAGTGCAGCGTCTCATGGCCCACGGGTTTGCAAAAAATCCGTTGCGGCTCAAATCGACCATATCGCCGTCGTGCATAGTCCATGATTTCCATCCCGACCGAACTTAGTGACATTGTAGCTTTCCATTTAACTCTGCTTGTCCCCTCCCATTTCCTTCACAAGCCTCAGAGCCTTGTCTCCCGTTTCGTATCTGTTTGTCAGAACGTCGGCATTGTTCATGCGAAGGCCATCCTTGCATTTCTCCACAAGGCTTGCGACACATGACAAAGAATCGAGCTGCAGTTGAAGTTGTTACCACAATGCGTTCAGCTCTCCGCCTTTGCACCCTTGTTCTGATTTACATTGTTACACTGCCTCCAGGGGGGAAACAGTACCGTAATGGCATTTCACTTAGCACTGATGGGACTTGAGGTTTCGCAAAGGGCGAGAGCTGGCCAACCTGACCTACGAGTAGACATAATTCCACTGCGACTACTCGAATCCAACTTGCGATGATAGCACGTGGAAGTCCTCAGAAAGAACATTGTGCAAGCAAGATCAAAGGATGAGCGACGTGATCATCTTTGTGACCATGTGGACTTTCGCAAACTTTGAGCATTGTGCATTTCCACATGTCGAGTATATATTTCACCTGCATCCTAATGTCAGTGGCCATCCAACATTGCTCAAGCCAGCCCAGAGTCTGTATATCTTTTCCAAAACACATAATCATCACTACATTTACCATGTCTGGCGCTTACGAAACCGATTCTCGCCCCCTTCGCACCGAGATCTTGGATCAAATGCGTGAGAACGCGGTCATGAATTCCGAGACAACCTTTCCTACGTCCAGAGCAGTCGCGCTCCTGGATACCGTCTGCTACTTCGCGGCAGACATGATCGCGGATCAAGTGGGCGGAGATCTCAAGGATATCAACTTTGGAGGCACCACAGGCAGAACCTTTGCCAACAATCTCTTCCTCCAAAAGTTCGCTGCTGAGCTCACAGAGGCTTCGAGCATGACTACTACTCCGCTGCAGCTCGAGGAGGATCTTCTGCAGCTCCTCGAGTCAACTTTGATTGACCACTGCAATAATAAACTCACCGACGAAGTCAGGGAGAATTGGACTGTGGTCATCAGGCTATTCGTCGAGTTCCTGACTTGGAGACAATTTGAGCGAACTGAAAAGGTCCAAGGCAATGTTGCAGGTCAATTCCGCTACTTGATTCAGTTCTAAGGCATATGCATGTCTGTATAGGTAGGTATGGGGTATTATGGAGCATAGACTTGGAACCCACAAGGCGCAGCCTAATTTATATGACATGTATCAGTATATATCGACTTAGGATGTAGTTTTCATTTATTGTTAGAAGTCAATTATCCTTGTAGTCATCAAATATTCTTTACAGATAACATTCCCGTGTTTTTCTATCTCGATGTTTCGGAGGAGAGATTCTTGGGGTTGTCGTGCTTAGCTCGCGCACTTCCGCTTCTCCCTCAACATGACCTTCTCGTTTGCCCCGCCGCCTATTCTTACCTGCTAAGTGATACGCTCCTCTGCACCGGCTACATACTGACTTTCGGCCGCAGTCCATCACAGTCACCCTCAATCCGCCGCACTCGATCTGCCCCGCCCGCATACGCATCTCTACGCAGATCTCCACGAAGTCACGACCCCAAGATCCCCTCAATGAGCGTGCCTCCGGCGCCTGAATTTCTCGCTGGATAGCACAACCGTCAACACCGTCCGCGTATGCCCCTTCTGCGCCCGCTACATCAGAGCCACTCTGCACCCCTCCTCCAGCTCCTCCAGCGCAGTGCCCGACCTATACCAGCACCGCAACTGGCGCCCGCATACGCAGACCGCGGCCTCTCTTCCGCTTGCCTTGCCGCCGTGTACAGTGCCGGACAATAACTACGAGCTATCATGCCAGCGGCGGCGACATGAACGACTTCGTCACTTGCTCAATATGCGGCAGCGCCGCCGGCTTTCCACCTGCTGCGCAGGCAGGGCATTATCAAGATGGGTTCAGTGTGGGCTGAAGGGTTACGCAGTGGACTATCTGATCAGGAGAAACGGGATACGTTGGCCTGTGTAGGCTCATGGACACATGAGGCTGGTGGTTGGGTAGGATGGGCGCGGTGTAGATAGTCAATCGCAAATCGAAACAAGTTGCTCATACCACGTCCTGGATGCCCTCGGGCCCTATAACGCTTTCGAGTGTAGATAATCACATGGGCGAGGAGAAGAACAAGTCACTGTGCATATTGGATAAGATGATGGTCCCACGTTTGTATTTATACAGATTTTATACAAACTAAAAAAACACCGGCTCAAGCCTCGTCATCTGGCCCCATGAAGGGGGGGAGGCCGGCGGCGACACGAGCGGCGTTCACCTCTATAGATAGTTAGCTTGTGTTCATTTCACTGAATAGTATATAGCAAAAGAGCTAAGTTGAAGGGGTTTCATCGAAACAGCTTCACTTAGCTCTTCACTGGGATCATGACTTACTCTCGCGCTCCTCCTTGCCGCGGAGGTAGACGAGGCGATGCTCGACGGTCTGGAGCTGCAGCCAGGTGAGCTCCTCGTCCCGCTCGAGCTGCCTGTGCTCCGGACCGCCGAGCATCCTCGGGACAGCCTGCCTCATGCCAGCGATGCTGGCGGTGATGTCGTTGTACTATTCCAACCTAAATCAGCCTGGTTCTTATCGAACAATCCACGTAGTACGTACGATGCGGCGGCGGGCGTTAACCTCCGCTTGGAGGGCCGCGACGGCAGAAGAAGGGTTGGACATGGTGGTGGTTGATTGACTAGAACGCGCAAGTTAGCTTCAAAATTACATGTACGCGATCTCTACCTCATCGATAAAGCTCAAATAAAGCATAACTTGCTGGTCAAAGGGTACTTACTGTTATGGGTTTTGTGGTGTCCTGGGGAGGGGAGGGTTCGCGGCGGAGAAGTCTTTTTGGTACCTACAGGCAGCGGGCACCGTGCGCCCCACCTGAGCACGTTACGCGATCCCCCTTCACCTCCTCTTTGCCCTTGAGCCCCACTGCTATTGGTTAATTGGGAAGGCAGGCACGGCCAGATCGCCGATCTGGTATTTCTCGCACTGTAAACATGAATGGGCTTTGGAAGAGGTTCCTATGGATGAAACCTGATCACAATCGAGGATACTGTGCTTTGAATAGTGCTTGTGCTCTGCCCGAAAGCTCTTTGACGTGCAGTCTCAATTGATTATGAAGACCTTCTTGGCCATTGCCTTGAATATCATCAATGTCTGCCACACAGGCTTCGTATTGCTGTGAGCTATGCATCTCCTTCTCACGACCAGACTGAATGGATACTCGGAAGTTCAATTGAGCTTATCAAATTTCTAAGTCAAATATGTAGGCGACCACCAACACCGTAGATGAATGAGTCTCATCATCTGCAGCTAACTAGGAGCCGACTTTGGCCAGTCGCTGCACGCCGCAAGGACGGAGCAAAAGACCTGTTCGATATGCGACAATCTCAGGTAAGCCATATCATGAAAAGGATATGACAGCTTCTGTTTCCAAGGAAAGCAGACTGAGATACACCGCGTGACTGAGCTAGCGCTCAGTACAGACCCAACTTTCGCGGACGAGGGAAGAACAAAGGAAATGATACATAAAATGGGCATACAGTGGTAGAAGCCAAATGGAACGCAAGAAAGGATACAAAAGCTGCGTGATACAAGATTGTGGATCATCCGCGAAAGCAAACCCATCGCAAACATAAGAAAGATTTACCGCGAAAGTAAACCGACGCAAACCAGACAGCGATTTCCACTAGCAGTCTTCTCCAGAACGCACATACTAGCAGTCCTCCACTGCCTGCTGACTTGACGCCTGTCTAACCCTGGGTGTTATCTTCCAGCGGCTGGTGCGTGGCACCGAACATGCTCTTGCGATTGGAGTCACTACCTGCCGGCGTGCTGCTCCGGGATGACAGCTCGACAACCACTATGACGATTAGCAGCTGCTCCCATCTCGCGAATAGATGCCAACAGCAACATCGTTGTCAGAGCTTCCAAGCTCTCTCATGAAAATGGGGAAGATCTCGCTCCAGAGCGACACGATCGTGCTACTCCAAGAACGTCCACCTGCCACAATCACGAAGACACCCGGCCGTAGCCATCGGCTCCGCCTTGCAACAGCTTCTCTCAGTCTCCGAGCCGCTCATTCAAATCCAAGTCACTGAACCGACGAGGATGTTATCCCCTGGCCCCATACCCGCCACGGTAAGGCAGTCCTTATTCCATGGGGAGCACAGCAACCAGCGGTGAGCATCGTGTGTTACGCAGCAGCCAAACCCTCCGATATAGTGCTGTTGAGTCGACGGGCCTTACATGTGCGTCCAGGTCCTACTGGCTGGTATGTAGGTTGGGGGGTGTTGGTTTGCAAGGCACCGATAGGTCGGGAGTTCCGAACGGATCGGTCGTGGAGCCGGGTTGGAGCCTACCATTGGAGAGGTTGGACGACCCGTTTTACTCTCCTCACGTGCGTGCCCTATGTTCCTGGCTCTTGCATGTTGTGGATCTTCAGGTCGGTGTTTGGACGAACAGTCTGTGGGTGGGAGGCACGAGTGCCGACGAGGAGGGCGAGGCAGTTGAATGCAGGAGGGGCGCCGCGGTGACTGAAAGATAGCATCGATAATAGATTCTTGTGGGGCGTCTTTTCGTGGTGGTTGTCGTGGAGTGTACTGAAGAGAGTTAGCAAATTGTCCGAAACGACGAAGTCCCATCGACCTCGACTAACTCATCTTTGCGCGCGGCACCGCCACGCAAGTCGAGGATCCGCTCAAGTGTCCTATCCAGTATCGAAATGTCCGCTCTTTTAGAACCCCCAGAAACTGGTCTCATTCTGCGAGTAGGTGTAGGTAAAGATCGGCCTCTCCGCCTCCCAAAGTCATAGCGCTCTGGTTGTGCTTTCGCGCACCCAAGAGATACGGCCTGGTTGGTGTTAAGATTGCTATTGCGATGATGCCTTGAGCGAAGATCATGGACAGGATCTTGCCCACGAATCGTTACTGCTGTGGCAGTAACGACCACATCGCCGAGAACGGACAGGTGTGTATAGGAGCAAACTTCCATACCAGGAGAACTCTCAAGTCACTGATGAACAGCTTTCAGTCGACCATGCAATATGTGTATTTCGACGGTGCAGGGAAGATCTGGTTACACCCAAAGGCCTGCGGCGCGGGCGGCGAGCTGCACTGAGGCAGGCGGAGGAAAGAGTGTGGAGCGGGTAAGGACAGGCTGATGTAGAAGGTCTCTAGGTATGCATGCCGAGGATCGAGGTGGTGGGAACGACGTTTGGATGTGGAGAGCAGAATTTTCGAGTTGTTGTGGTGTTGTGAGTCGCGGGGCGATCGTGGGAGCGTAGTGAGCGTTTGCCTTCGTTCGATAGTGCGGACGTGCGCCCCCAACAACAGCCCATATCATGAAAATATGAACTTACAGTGCAGCGGAAGAGGTTTGTGTGTCTCATTTGGACGAGAGCAGTCATGAGGAAAGCAGCTGAATTGTGTGAGGGTGAAGGAGGTCAATATGCCATTATGACACTATGCCACATTAGGTGACCTGC